>OZ010707.1:9954305-10283293 GCA_963932265.1 Thymelicus lineola
CAGACAGTAAAAATGCTAAGTTGTATTCATAGATGGCGCGAGGAATAAGATAGAAGATTTGTTTTATTGCTAGATAGATTTTTAAAAAGTGCTAAGTTGTATTCATAGATGGCGCGAGGAACATTATCATTATATTGAAACCAAAATTTTGGAAAGTTTCACTTCTACCACGTGTGAATTGCACACATTTTCTTTTTTTTGATGAAGATCATGAACATGGATCGTAAGGAATTGAGGGAATTCCGTAAATATAATAGGTAAACATTATGACAATTTTGATGTAAGTTTTTTTGATGTAAGATTTTGAAGTCAGTTATTTTTTTAGTTACTAAATTCAGATTATTTAGTTATTTCATAGTTGACAAACAAGCATTTGAGTCTCATGGTAAGACATGGTAAGATCATCAGTTAAATCAATCTGGTTTGTTGTCTGGATCTGGCCACTTAATATTAACTGTTCATTGTGAGATTTGACTCAAGAGACAAAATTTAAAAAGTAAAAGCCACTGACTTCAAGTTTCAGATACCAGAGTCAAGAGTCAATTTCAATCCAGCTATACTATACCTACATAGTTACTACAAAACTGTGTAAAAATTGGTGGTGGAATCCTGGTTATATAGATTAGGTCCTACATAAATGGAACAATAAATTTTGCTTGAGCTCCCAAATTATTTAGATTGTGCATTCTTTTATTTATTTTCACCACAGACTTAAAAAAGAACAGACGGAATGTCAACAAAAAATTCAGTGAGGCACCCATAGTAATACCAACTCCTACATTCGTACAAGTATCACACGCACACATTGACACCATGCTGTTATTAATCGGCCGCCATTACCGCGTCGGACCGCACTAAAAATTACACATACATGGTAAGCAGGCTGCATCCCTCTCGTTAAGACAAGGTGACGTCCGGGGTTATTTTCACATCCGTGATTTTCACCAAGATACCAAGTAACTTGGTGTAATAATTTTAAAAGATGTGCTGAGGAGTTTCTTTATACGGCTTTTCTTCTCCTCCATGACAAAGCACCTTTCCGACAAGCTGGTAGATTAAAAAAATGACGTGCATAAGAGTATCAGTGATACCTACATGAATAAAGATTATTTCATTTCATTTCATTTCATTTCATTTCAATATGTACCCAATGGTTACTCGATATGACTAATACCACATAGGTAATGAGTATGACATTCTCATTGTTACAATACAAGTTTTCTTTGTGATCAATTACTCATCAGTCAATATCAAGATTTACCGTTGCTAAATACATAGGAATGCATCACATTAACCCTTGACAAACATTTGTTTTGTTAACATTTATTTAGTTAATGCATTTGTCAATATTTTAAGTGATAAAGTTTATTTTGTTGTCAAAATTAGATGGATTTAAATGACTAATGAATAATGACTTGAGGAAATTAAGTTTTTGAAATCATTACTTGATTGATGATTGATGAAAGGCTCCTGTTCCATTAGATTTTGTTCTTCTTCCGGCTCCTCTCACAGTAGGGCCTTGTTGGAGCATTAGCATAGCTTGCATGACTTTCAAAAAGTGTTTATAAACCAAACAAATTTTGAAGAAAAAACATTTGATTTGATTTGATTTCTCACTCATTTTTATGCAAATTTTTTTACAAATTACAAGTTAATGCTAAACTACAATCCTAGCTGAATTGCCTGATAAGTGGCCACAGAGTACTTTATTATGTAAGTGGCGATGTAGCCTTGGTCAGTAAACGCACTTGTAGATGCCTATTCACTTTTGCCTTGTAGACATCCAAATTATGATTTAACGGAATCAGTGCCAGATTATATTTTTTATCAGTGTAGGCCAATTTATTTCCGCCGCCCCATGTACCTTTCTAAAATAATAATTTTTCCATTCATAGTAAGGAAGACACTGAATTAGTTACTAAGAAAGTGCGTAAAGAAACAAGAATTACAAGTTTTTACGGCAATTTTTAATAGCAAAATCATCTATATTATCATCTTCTGAAATCTGCCGCCCCTATGACGCTGCCGCCCCTAGGTCGTGGCCTATACGGCCTATTAACGAATCCGGGACTTACGGAATAGCTCCCGAAAATAAGTTTAAATAAACATATTTTTGTAACATATTATTATTACCTTTTCAACAGCTGATATACTTATACAGGAAAAACTTATCAACGCTACCTTTGATGGCGAAAAAAGTTTCCTAATAAAATATGTACGAGTACAAAATAAATATTTTCTTTCTTTCTTTCTTTCTTTACATATTATTATTTTGAAACTTCATGTAAGGAGTAAAGTTCGAATGAATAAAAAAATTATCGTTTCCGTGCACGTCAAAAATAAATCTCAACGCGATAAATCGCTAGCAGCTGTCTTTTATTTCAACGTCCTTTTTCTACTCGGAATCCGGAACATGAAGTCGTAATTACTGGACAGTACCTAATTAATTAGTGGACGACGTAAAATTCCGGGATAATCCCTATCATTTCATCTGGCAACTCGAGTCTCACCCCACACGATTAATTCACCCGCTGTCCTGTGACCTTCTCCTTTTCCTGTGACACGCGTGGCCACGTCTTCGAGAATAACATAATAATAATAATAAAATGTTTTATTTGCTCTCACAACATGATCTTAGCTTATAGTAGACTTAAAATACTAACAAAATAAAGAATTTACAACCAAAAGATCTACTTTGTGAGAGCTTGGTGCCTGAAGTAGGTATCCGAAGAACCTGAGTTACAGGTCATCAATGCCCTCCCGCGGACAGATTTAAGGTAGCAATGTCTTTTATTTCTATTTTAGTATTTTGTGTGTGTGTGTGTGTGTGTGTGTGCGCGTGTGCGTGTGCGTGCATGTGCGTGTGTGTGTATGTGTGTGTGTGTTTTACGGCTATAATGGGATAGGTTAGGGAAAGACGATTTTTATTTTTATTATTATTATTTTTATTTATTGGTGAGGCTATTAAAGTCTAGATTGTAGGAGATTTTCTGTTTCATCGTAATTTAATGTTTTGAGGTAGTTTATGACCGCTTGTTTGCATCTGTAAATGGGTAAAGGATATATATTTAAGGCCATATTGAATTTATTGTATAGAGCGTTACCTTGGTAGCAGAAGAAATGACGGGATGAAGCTGTATTGTATACTGGTGCCGGGCAGACCGTTCTCTTTCTACGTTTGTCTTTGAAAAGCTGTGGGTCGTAGTTCAATTGCGTATGTTTTTTGAGAATGGTTTGTAGGATAAACGTTTGTCGGACAGTTAATACTCCCCATAGCCTGTAGAGGTCAGCGGTTGGATAACGAAAAGGAAGACCAGCTCCCACCTTTAGAATACATCTTTGAGCTCGCTCAACCTCTATCATGAAAGTTTTGGCTGCTCCACCCCACGATGAGATGCAGTAATCTATAAGCGACTTGCATAGGGCGAAGTAGACCGTTTTTATTATATTGAGGTCGGATACCTGTCGCAGGGATCTGAAGATATAGGTAAGTTTTCGTAGTCTTATCACTAATGACTCGATGTGTTGCTTGAAGCTTAGTCTTTGATCAATAATGACTCCCAGGTATTTAGTGTTCTCCACCCTATCAAGCTTCGGGCAAAAACATGATGCCTTGTGAAAATCGCATGAGTGTACTGTTATTGTTAGTGAAGCCGGTGGGAGGACGTTACTTTTAAGTCCGAAAGGTATGTAATTAGTTTTGGTGATGTTCAAAGTTAATAAATTGGTTTGTAACCACTTTCTGACCTGCTGAAACCCCGACTGGGCTATCTGGTAGCATTCTTCCCAGCTATTTCCGGCGAAAAAGAGAGCCGTGTCGTCTGCGAATGTTAGGACTTTTCCACCACGGAGTTTGAGCTGACACAAGTCATTTATATACACCAGAAATAATGTTGGCGAGACTATGCTACCTTGGGGAAGCCCGAACTCCATGGTTTGTTCGTCACTCATCAGATGTCCAATTTTCACTCTTTGCTTTCTGTTTGTTAGGTAGTCACCGATCAGTTTTAGCGGTAGGCCTCTTACCCCTAGTCTTTCTAGTTTATTTAACAGGCGTGGGATAGAGACTGTGTCAAAAGCTTTTGCGAGATCAAGGAAAATTGTTAAGCATTTGTTACCGTTGTCTAAATTTGTAATTATTGAGTTAACTAATTCGTGTACTGCGTCATTTGTTGACTGTCCTCGGCGGAATCCAAATTGTGAAGGTGAGAGCATGTGCGGATCATTTTGTTCTTTCAATCATAATTCTCATCTTATACACTAATCTGATTATATAAAAAAGTCCTCTTTGAGATAATACATTGTGGCAACCAATGATATTATATTATATTAAAAAGAGGCAGATATGTCATAAGCGCGCGC
Source organism: Thymelicus lineola (assembly GCA_963932265.1). Taxonomy (NCBI): domain Eukaryota; kingdom Metazoa; phylum Arthropoda; class Insecta; order Lepidoptera; family Hesperiidae; genus Thymelicus; species Thymelicus lineola. Next base: position 9,958,668 of record OZ010707.1, read on the forward strand.
GTTGTGTGACTTAAAAAGTTCCTAATTGGGAACTCTTATTCAGGTGAAGAAAGAGATAGCGATGTAGTTTTGACGCGAGAGCGATAAAGACGTGCGATAAAGCAATAAAGCGTGCCTTGCGGACATCGGAACAGATTTTTCGGTTGATTTGTAAGGGCATAACGTATCTATATTTATTTAAACATCATTGGTGGCAACACTATGCAAAATGTCGTCACATCGGTCGTGTCGAGCTACTGATTATTATCTGTTGTAAACGGTTTTATTACATTCATCTTTTGTGCCTTTGCAAGTTATTTCTTTATCCATTTATTGTATTGCACAAGTAGCCAGTAATACAAATCATGTTTGATGTTTATTACATTGTTATTTTTTCTTGGGGAAGTCTGTAGTGGAATGAGCCAGATAATTGAAGTTTCTGAAATGGGCATAGGAATTAATTCTGGAGCTCTAAAAACCTGGGATTCGTGAAAGGATACCCACCACTACCTACCACTACGTACTGAGGTATTGACTGATAGTACGTAGATAGGATCAAAGTGCATTCGTCGCCAGCATGACTTGAACTTAAGCATTGGAGCCCTGGACCTGGACTGACTTCTGATTCAGTTTAATCCATATTCAATTAAAAGTCATCATTCATGTCATGTGGGTATTTTATCAATATACCATAAAATCAACAATTCTGATTCAGTCTAATCTATATTAAAATTAAAAGTAATTTATGTATTTAATCAACTATAAACCAACTATCCCTATAAAACCAACAAAACCAACTTAGGTTAATGCAGAAAAGTATCATCCGAGAATACTTAACATTTTTTTTAATTCTTTATTTTTTGAAAGCGGTTTTGTCATTTAATTACGTTGCGTTTAAATATCAAATTAGTCATTCGTAACGACTGGATATTTTTCACTGACGAACATAATGAACTGTGAAGTCATTATTTATAAAAATCGTGACAAGTAATACTGTTTTGTTTAGGTATTATTTTATTGTATTGTATGTGAAGTTGTGATTATTAAAATGGTCTGTTGTCATTTATCCAAGAAGTAAGTTGATACAAAAAAAATGAAACATTAGCCACAGCAGGAGTAATAAATTAGATATCGGTCGTATATGAATAAGTTAGATAACGGTCGTAAATGAAAATCAAGATCTCGAAGGACCAAAAACGAAAAAAGTTTTCCGGTAAATAGTTGCGGCAGTGGTTTTTAGAAAACATTATTTATCATTGAGAAGAAATGGAAATTACGTAATAGTACCGAATATAAGATACATACCTACATATAAACATTATTTGATGAGGTTGTCCTGTCTGTCTGTAATCACCGGATTGCGTGTCTGTAGCGGTTCCGGGGCGTGACAATTTACTCACGCTTACGGCGTCTTATTGTTTTACATGAAGACAGAAACTATATACTAAAACTCGTTACTATAATAATAAGGAATTGATGTGGAATGCAAAATTTCCAATTGATTTTGGGCTTAATTACCTAAGTCTTTTCTTAGCTACGAGCACAGACTCTTACACCCCAAAATATTAATATTTTTATGTACTTATGCTGCTAACTGTACCCTAATACTAATAGGTTAATAGGTAGGATCAAGGGTTCTTCCGAGTTGCTAACTTGCTCTACAATTATCTAAATATAAAAACCTCGTCATTACCATTGCACGTGCATCGATCAAGTCTTGATGTTAAATGTCATACCGTTTGAAAATTTTTCCTTGTAGTATCAATTAAACATAACATACAACGTGATATTTATATACTAAATTGACTTCAAGCTACAACCTATTATTATTACCCTGAATTGCAGTTATTACTCGTAGTTCCGCTCCTTCAGTGCTTGCTTCGCGAGGTTTTCCAGATTTGTTTTCTGGCCAAAAACATGGGAGTTTTTTATTGTCGTGTTACAGGCATAGACAAATGCATTGCGTTGTGTATGTCTTGTCGAATGCCTCTAGTGAATCGAATCCTGGGTTGAGAGTGACTGATTTAGGTTTTTCGTCAAAAGGAATGGATGGAACAAAATGGGGACCAACGATATTCTTCGAACATGAACTTTTTAGATCGAATTATTTGAATATGTTATACATAGTATATTATACATACATGGGTTTTATTTCTTCTGGGGAGTAGTTTTCGAAATATTATATTACTATCATTAGCTAAAGCATTAAAAGTTAAAACTAATGAATATTATATTGTAATGTTTTTACGTTATTTTACACACATAAGGTACACGTGACATAGTCGAGCGCGTAAATTCTACCTGGTTTTTCTACTAATGATTACATTCATACTATGCGACGGCCAGTTACCACTCGACCACTCGTGCCACTTCGAGATCTCCATTAACCTTGATTGTGTATTAATGTGTCGATGAGTGCGAATGATCGTCTCCCGCGTTATTGCATCATCTTTCTCTTTCGCACTTTAATTATGATAGAGAAAGATTAAGCAGCGGTCTTTTTATTCTATCCTTTCATAAATCACACGTAAATATAGTGTCTTGCTGACTGATTTAATTCTCTTTGAACTAAAAAGGTGACCCCGCTCAGAGTCACCATAGATTCGATTCCTAACAGATGTTTATGTGACATGTTCTTTCTCGTTATACGGATGTGTGACTTATTTGTGTGTCTATGCTACGTACGACGCATCTATACTTCGTTTTTACGACGAGTTCTATTTTGTAAACAAACTTATACTGTCTTTATTCATCGTTATTTGTAATTTAAAAGTAACGAGGACACAAAATGATTATCCTTTATAGATGAATGTACATTTAATGTCAAAACCTATTTCTGTTCACGTTTAATTATTTTTTTAAATTAATTTATATTAGTATTTCCGGAAAAATAGTGCTAGGTTGGAAAATTTATGGAAAACTCTTCTATACAATAACAAGACTCCTTAATGAACATTCAAACGGTGTTGCAACTGGCGACCTCCTCAACCTTTAACTATGGTAACACGCCATTTCGACACAACTCTGCCAGTATATTAGTTTTCCTTTAATTAATTCAGTAACCAGATCGTTGACCAACACAAATTATACCATCACTTCGCCAGCAGGTTTTGTCCTAGTCTCACAATATGAGACCTTAAGTGTTTAAAAGACGTTCTCATGTTAGTCCTGATTAATAGAAGAATTTCACGTCGAGACTAAAATATGCAGGTTATCATCATAATTCAATTATCGCACTGCTGGCCTTCACTCTCTCTCTCCCTCTCTCGCAAGTTCTAATTAATTTTAATACCCTTAATGTCTGAAGAAATTGAAGTGCGTTGAATTCGAATCCAAACCTCAGAGCAACGCGGACGCAACATCCACAGTTCCAAACCTAAATCGGACGACCCTGTAGCCTAGATGGTAGCGAGGAGTTTTGGGTTCGATTCCCGGGCTCCTGGGGCTAGATATGAGTGTGTAAGTGTAAGCGTTTAAGTCTATAAATATCAATAATTAGCTTGATTACTCTTACATGGAAAACTAAGACTCAATAATAATTAGCCCATTCGCGATCAATCCAACATGGTGTTCTAGCAACATGAAAGTCAACAAGTATTTTCCAGTGCTACTTGCATCTTAGAAAGCAATGTAATAGCAAACAGGCAATTACCGCACCTGCACCTTATACTACTTTCTACTCAAAACATCAAGTATTAACTACTTCTGCCAGACTTTCACAGCCCTTGCTACTAAAAATAAAATGTGATATTTATTTGCTTAGCAATCACTTATTTGTGTACAACAAGCAGTGGTACTAAATTATCTTCTTATACTACAACATTGTGCCATTAACGTTTTAGAGGCCGTTCGAATATTACGTAAGCAGATTTATTACAATTATTTACCCCCCCATCCCCCTTGTCAGCAAAAGTAAGCAAAGCTCTCACCCCCTCCCCCCATGCTTACGTAAACATTTTTCAAAAAAAGTGTAAAAAAGTAAATAACTACCGATGACGTAATCATCATCTAGACTCCCCTACCCCCCATGTCATCCAAAATAAGCAAAACAAAGACCCCCCACCCCCCATAGTGCTTACGTAATACTTGAACGGCCCCTTAGATTTTAGTCTCTCGCGTAAGGATTAGGTTCGAGTCATGCATCCATCCATCCATTATAACTTGCTTCGGTGCAAGAAAACGTCGTGTAGTGACGGAAGACAAAATACCTGAGCTCTCCAAAATGACATGCGCATGCGAGGTACTTTTGTCTGATGAGGGTAAAGTCCTCTGAACCGTGTAAAAAGTCTTTAGGACACATCAGGGTTGTTACCGTTTGCAGCATTCTAAAGAAAAATTCATAATTATATTAACATTTACATTCAAGAACAAAAATACCCAATTTTCGTGATTTTTTGCGACATTTACTGCGGTTTTACCGTACCATTATGAAACCTTGGCATCATTCGAAACCGGGTTTTTTAATTCATTACAACTAATTTTATTTTTCTTAACACAAAAAATAAGTCTAAATTCGTTCTTATGTGATTTATAATGCACATTATTGCGTAGGTACATTTTTCTGTAAGTGTATGAGATCGTTATTTCAAAGGTGAAAGGAAAGGTAAAACTAATTTTGAATTGAATGATTTGTTTATAATCGCTGGTTGTTTATGTAAATAAAAGTATTCGGTCCCTTTAATTTTTTAATTTCGTGTCGTGTATCGATTCAACAAGATAATAAAGGTACGTGTATGATAATTTCGTGTATCGATTCAATAAGATAATAAAGGTTCGTGTATGATAATGAAGTACCAGATCAGTACAATATAAGGCATCGCTCACATTGGCTGCCTACATGCGACAATTTAATACCAAGCAATGGTTTATGTATCAAGTCGGTGACAATTGCCGAAGTGCAGCGTTTCGACTGCTTGATCGCCATGTATGATTTTCTGGCCGCGTAAAGCTGTGAATGCCACTAGGGCCAACAGCAACTGTCCATTCGAAAAACCTTTGACGACCCGCAATGCTGTGGCGCAATGCCGTTTTTGTTTTTCTGTCCGGAAGTTACTGGCAGAAAACAGCATTGTTTTTGACGTGGATGGGCGTGGTAGCTTTTAAATACAGGAATTACGTAATCCAGCACGGTATTTTTTTTCCTCAGTCAAATACCTATGAGTTATCTATGTGGGTCTGGGTGTGTTTTCTTGTCTTTGTGTGTTGTCTATGGCACCCACGATACAGGGAATGCCATGAGTGTGTAATGTCATTTATAAAAAAACCATGTCATCCAAGCTTAACGTCGCATCACATGTCCCTGTTCCGGCAGTAGCACAGCACCCAATGATGTTTAAATAAATATAGATACGTTATGCTCTTACAAATCAACCGAAAAATCTGTTCCGATGTCCGCAAGGCACGCTTTATTGCTTTATCGCACGTCTTTATCGCTCTCGCGTCAAAACTACATCGCTATCTCTTTCTTCACCTGAATAAGAGTTCCCAATTGGGAACTTTTTGAGTCACACAACGCGCGCGCTTATGACATATCTGCCTCTTTTTAATATATAATATCATTGACAGCACCATAGCAGCAGTCGGCACAAACCACATACCTCGTTACACTACCGGTTACCGAGCTAACATTTACTCGCTAAACAATGATTTCACTTGCCACTTGTAACCGTTTCCTTTATAACGAGTACTTGTTTGCTATTGATACACCTACTTGAAGTAAATAGCGTCCATTGATCCATTCATAGTGACAGTGATAGTGTAAACTGTAAAGGTACTAAGTTGGTAATAAGTTGCTTAGTCATTTTCAACGCCACTGTACCATACAAAGCGGTTAATACAATGCGTATTATAAAGTAATTGTTCATAATTGTTATTGTATGCTTAGAAAATTGTGTAGTGCAGTTTCTTCCTTGAGGTCAAAGGTGTATCAAGTATCAAGTCTATCATGCCGTATTAAGCTTAATTATTGGCTTTACATTATGAAGTAAATACTCAGGGCGCAGTAGATGGACAGTATATTAAGCTGGCTAGCTTCAACCCATTAATGGTCCATTACTGACAGATCTCTCCTTTTGAGGAAGCCTAGAGCGTTCTTCACCATGATGCTAGAGTTCGGATAGGTATAATATAAAGTATTGATATCCAACCAAGTTGACCCTTGAGAACAGTTTTCCCAGGTTGGGCGCTAAAATGGAAAATTCCTGTTCCAAAGAGCGCTAAAGTTCAAACTGGAAAATTAACCTTATTGTTGAACCGTCGGTGTCAGTAAGTTAATGCCCCGGTGACCCCAGTGACCCTGGTGACCCCGATGACCCCGGTGTGCTCGGACCGTCCCCGGTGCGATGTCATCCGTAGTAATCTCAGTCCGTGAAATGACACCACGTGGAAACAGATTGGATCCCACACTTCCCGTGCGTCAGTGGGCTATTTGCAAGGTCAACAATCATTTTTTGTCTCGAAAATCTTTGGTTACCTAGGGGCCAGGACAGGTTCGATTCCCAGCGAGGTAATTTGAATTTCTGTTCTCAGTCTGGGTGTGTTGTCCATGACACCCACGACACAAGGAATTCGTTCGTTCTTTACATTAAGCAATGGCTTCAATCCATTAATGGCCCACTACAGGGCACGGGTCTCTCCTCTTGAGGAGGCCTAGAGCATACTCCACCACGCTGCTCCAGTGCGGATTGGTGGAGGGGTTAGTGGCCAACCCGAGTGTCGGAAGTTTTCAAACCCGAGGGCTTCCGACATGGTTTAACGATTGTTCTTATGATAACAACCGGGACCGACGGCTTTACGTACCCTCCGAAGTACGGAAACGCTCAAGAGTTTTTTGCCACTAGCGGTCACCCATCCAATTACCGACCGCGCCCGCTGTTGCTTAACTTTCTCGATCACTTAGGATTGATGCAATGGTGATCACTTAGGATTAAGCAATGGTGACGACTTATTGGTCTCATTTATAGTAATTCTGCTGAACGTGTAGTCTCTAGTTGGAACGAAGTTCCTTATCGCGCGTTGTGAAAGGGGGCTAGACGGAAAATTACGACACTTTTTGATTTTACGAATGACGACACTTTTTTTGAAGTGATTCAGTGAGTTTTACAGAGATGGCGCTGTACTGTACAACTTTCTGAATCACGCTAGCGTGATTAATTAAGTTTTACAGAGATGGCGCTGTACAACAAAACAATACTTAATCGAAAGGAACTTCGTTCCATCCGGGTGTCCCTTGACACCTCTCATGTTTTTTATTGTATTGCTGGCATTCATTTACTGTCAGATTATTCTCTCGAGACCACAAAATATGGTTGAATTTGAATGAATACAAGAAATATTTTTGTGCCAACTACTGAACAATGAAATACATAGTAACTTAAGTAGGTAACTTTCATGTTAGGTTTGTTAGCAGAGATGTAACGGCATCTTCCACACGCAAACGAAAGTTAGAAAGCTGAGAGAACTAGGTATTAGGCTAATTAGGTACACATAGTGCTTGAGTTGAGCACTAAAGGTAGGGTTAGGAAGTTAGTAGAGATTAAAATGTGTGCCGCACTGCATAGGGCTTCTAATCGGTATATTGGTAGGGATTCCAGGAATAGACCAATATTTTGTCACGCATGATAAAATTCTATTAAAAAAATGATAAAATAACCAATTTATCCTTTCTTTCTTCTATAATATTTAAGTCCAAGTAACCTTGTGAGTTCGGTAAAATAGTTCGTCACCTACTTTATTGATTTTGACAAACGCATAGCGATGGATTTCTCTCAAATATTGCCGAGCTCAAACTCAAATGTTGTCACGCAAACCTCTCAGTGTTGTTTCTGAATACGACCGTCGTAAGTGTTATATGTATAAGTTATGAAATATTCGAAACAACTAATATAGAATATAAGTATAATAAAGGTATAGAGTTAAAGCTTGCTAGTAGAGTCAAGCTTTATAGAATTAGGTATCTCTAAATATAAACATAATGCTGCAATCATCATATGAGATGATGATGGTAACATTAATATATTCACCATCATAACCATTAATAACAAGGTTAATATGACACGAGTTAAGTGAAGCAACAGCAAAGAGATAATATTTCATGGTGACACAACTGATAGTCCTGATGATAAGCTAAATCGTGCTTATTGCAGTAATTATGGCTTTATTAGCAGGTACTTTACTGCCTCGTTAGTACACAATCATTGAAGTACCTGATCTTGCTTCACCGAATAGATCTCGCAACGCAGTAAGTGACATGCTTAAAACCAAACATTTAGGTGTCGTTGAACTTAACAAAACTGATTTCAACGAAAAGGCTTTAGGTGAGGACCAATAAAATCGCCTTATTTATATCTTTTATATTTGACGAGTTCCCTAATTCCTTAAATCATCAGATCTGAATTTAGATTAATATGGGTATAATCTTGAACTATAAGTTAAGTCTAAGTAAAAAAAAAACAATTGTTCAACAAATTAGTAAGTTAGTGTATTATTAGTAAATTAGTACAACATTTAAAAAAATCAAATTGAGACCCTCCTCCGGTTTTTGAAAACTTCTCTTCGAGCTTGCTGGGTGCTATCTCTTACACTATCCAGACTAATCTCCATGGTTCTCAACTTCTCATGCGTAGTGCAGGTGCTATAGCTTTCTTTCAAAAAGCCAGTTTAGATAACGTGGGTTGTCCTTTTCTGGCTAGCAATGGTCGATTTATGTTGGCGGATCTATGAGCGATATTGACGATTGTCTGATGATGTATTTCATCTGTTAATTGCATTACAGTGAGTGTTAGTCAGTGACAGTGTTTTAGTGACTGATAGAATAGAACACAACGACAATGTACGAGCATACCTTACCAATATTATTGGTATACCGTACAGGTTACTGGCGCACTCCGCATTTTAGCTATGACGTTACATGTACATGCCACGTTCGACATGTCTGGCTAATTCAGAAAATTCATAATGGCTGTCATACGTTCGTAATCTATGACACATATAAAATATGACACATTACACATATTGTCACTAAACTTTTAGATTAATTTTATTCTTACAAAAAAGACAACCCTGACATTGTCAGAGAGGATAAGCGATAGTGTTAGAAAAGAAGGCAACTTATTACGCGTTTTTGATTAGCGCTGTGCGACCTGAATTATACTTTATTGCGTTGGAGCTAGAGTCGCTATTTATTTAAATGATTTTGTGGAGTTCGCCTTCTGTTCTTATTATAAGTACTATTATTTCTTCTGTGCCAATACCATACCTTTAGAAATAAGAAGTTCTGTGACAGTGCATATTCTCTTCACCGTAGTGTTTTGTAACAGTTTAAGTGAACATTAATTTAATTATTAGTCTTTTAATTACCAGTTGAGTCTAGATTATAATATTTATGAAGTATTTAAATTCTTTAATGCTTTATACACACAAAAAATCTACAAATCCCAACCTATGTCGCACAACTTCGTCCGACTTCTGCCCCGCTTTCCGCCCACGCGCTATCCACTATAGTCCGCACTCGCTGTCCGCCCCCGCTTCCATTTGGGACACAATATATTAGCACAAGCCGTAGTAGGGCTATAACCGTTGAGGTGCCCTTTACTGACCAGTAATTTCGCAACACCCTAACCTACCGTTTGAAGTTATGTTGCAATTAGAAATAAGGATCGGTAACTTGTTCTGTGGGTAAAACTATTTGATTAGCTATTCAAATCATTAGCGTAATACAATTGCCTTGAGAGCATGAGAATAAAGTTCGTAATAGAGGCGCAGGGCTCGAAATTGGATGCTCTTTATATTCCTATGAGTTATTTGTGAAATTTTATTACAGGAAAAATATGGAATGGCCAAATTATTCGGAAATAAATATTGTTTCAAATTTAATATCCTTGTTCAAAAATGCAGTATTATAAAAATCTCTTACGACCAAAGAAACATTACCTTGTCCGGCCCAGAAATCGATCACGGCATGGGACTCTTGTCATTAATACAGAAGGATTTTAAGAGGATATAATTTTTTGGTATCGGGGAGATCTTGAAAATATGCTTTTCTCTGACAGAGACTGATGAGGGTTGGGTTATACTACAATCAGATTATAAAATCCATAATGTTTCCGAAATATTGGCTTATTATTTGAAGTGTCTATTATATTTATCCGTGAGTCTGGCTTAATAGCTACCACTAGCTCTTGTTTGAGTCAGACGCCAAACGACTCGACTCGAGGAATACCCCCCTGGGGGCTTGAGCGCAATTCTATCTTTCGTTTTCTTCTTCTTTCTTGGTCGGCAAACCATTATGATACCTTTGGTGTCGTTTATGTCTATGGGCGACGATTTCACTTACCATCAGATGGATAGTCAGCTCGTCGGATCTTGGCTATGTCCCTAAAAGTATGTAAAGGTTGAGTTACAAAAAGCCACTGCAATTAAGATAGATCTATTGTAGTCCGAAATAATGGGTTATTGAAAATCATTTTTCAGGATATTCTTGAAGTAACTCCTCGTGTAAGTGTCGGTGACCTCTCAGCAGGTGATCAATCTGCTCTTTGACTGCTATTTACATAAAATAATTAATTTTAACTCTATATATATACGACGAAGTAAACGCGTAGGTATTATTATTTAAATACAAATCGTGCAAGCGTTTAATACACCGTTTCTGTTGCAGATGCTTCGATGGTGATACCATGTAAGTACACATTACTTGCTATGTTTCTGATTGGGTTCAACTTTTTATCTTAGTTAAGGATTTTAGAAAATGTCTTGCCATGACTTTGGTTTTTGGAGATAGAAAGAAATATGCAAAGTCCCCAGCTGGAAGACGATGAGTCGTTCGGCGGCTGACTCAAGCCCAGGCAGGCTTTTTTTCAGCTTCTAATTATTTATTTATATATGATAAATTGCCTGGGCCTGAGTCAGCCGCCAAACTAACTAACTAACTAGGCAACCAGTTCTGCACAGGTTAGAGAATACCTATTTTTGTAATAGATATAAGTTTTATTTTTAAAAGATGTGCTGAGGAGTTTCTTTACGGCTTTTCTTCTCCTCCATGACAAAGCACCTTTCCGAAAAGCTGGTAGATTAAAAAAAATGACGTGCATAAGAGTATCAGTGATACCTACATGAATAAAGATTATTTCATTTCATTTCATTTCATTTCATTTCAAACGATTCGTTTGTCTTCCAGCTGGGGGCTTTGCATATTTCTTTCCTTATAATTTGGCATAGTTGCTACTTTCGTTGCTAAAGTAACCGTTGCTAGGATAACGCGTTGCGAAGCCGGGTTATGGTCGTAGCGCACATATCAACTCGGAAAGGGATCGGCACCGGATCGCCTCGCCGTCAACCTAACGTAAGCGCGTTATAACCCGCCGTCAACCTAACGTAAGCGCGTTATAACCGACCAACAGCTCCAAATCGACTCGGCTACGGTTAGGCGACGCCGCGCTTACGGCTCGCCGGCCGCTGGTTGACGGAATGAATGACGTGCGCTCGCCGACGCAGCGGTAGCCGCGGCGCGGGGCGTGCACGAGGAAACGGAAAGTCGAAGGATAGCGTACGGTGAGACGTAAGCGCGGGTACGGCAAGTCGTCCACGCACCGTACCGCGGTTCGTGAGCTTGTCTCGAGGCGAGGCGATTACGTTACGAATCCGATAAGTGTGCTTTACAGTAGGGAGTTTCATACAAAGAATACTGACATGCAAGAGTTGATACGTTTACGTTCCGTTTACGAGTTGATATGTGTGCTACGACCATTAGTAGTAATAAATAAAAAGTTGCTATCACCGTAAACCACTGAATTCGTTACGTTATTTAACTGATAGTGGATTAAATGGTCTAGTGGCAGTAGTTCGGTTATTAGTCCGGTTAACCGAACTAATGCAACTTTTTAGTGTCAGTAGTTCGGTTAACCGGACTATTATACGGACGGCGTAAATGTGCGTTGTTATCGGTTGTTTTCATAAACTAAGCCGATAAGATTTGTCCGTCTCGTTAATTATGATAATTAATTTTAGAATGTCAGTACGGAAGCATTAGATTCACATACTGGAGGGATTAAGTAGGTACTGTAATTCTACTTAATATTATAAATATATTTTATTCTTAAATAACTGTGTGACCTTTAAACACCTGTGTGTTTGATCAAAATACATATTCGAACAGCCAGTAATAAGGGAACATACCAAAACCACGTGACCCATTTTTTCAACTTTTTACCCCCCTCCCCCCCTTCGTGACCATCCGTAGCATATGAGAAGACCCCCCTCCACCCTAGTTTTCACGTGGTAATTCATAAATACGGTTTTCATTATTTTTTGCAAAAACAGAGTTAAAAAATAATAATTTTGGTTATATTTGACGACTTGTGTGGCGCAATGGTTGCTAAAATTTTGACTAGTGACAAAAACCTAAAAACTCTGTGACCAATCGTGGTGTTTTGAAGACCCCCCCCTCCTCCCCTAAATGGGTCACTTGGTTTTGGTATGTTCCCTAATGTGCATCTTCGTTTTCTTTTCGGTCGGTAACCCATCAGAGGCCTTTGTTTCTCTGTCAATGGACACGATGGTGACATTGGTGACCACTTTACCATCAGATAGCTTGTCTGGACGTTTGTAGGCTATATATGAGTTTGAATTGAATTGAGTTTCTGCTGTACAGCGCGTTAAGGTATTACCGATTCCAGTAATGTTAATAATTGTAGTATATTTACACTATTGCATAGATCCGCTGCAATGCATGTTGCACTTCCGTCTGAATAGATTGCAACTTTGCTGATCTAGTGCATGCATCAATTATTTTTTCGTAATTTTTACAATATTTTATATAGGGGTGTACGTATAGCCTTGTATAATATTTTATTATAAATTGAAAAAAAAATTGGCAAATCGCTATAATATCGGTTTTTAAAAAAACCTCCTCAGATCAGATCTCGCTCAAATTTAAGTGGGACCACATGACAAGCACCAGCTTTCGATTAAAAAAAGAATCATCAAAATCGGTTCACCCAGTCGAAAGTTCTGAGGTACCGAATATAAAAAAATACAGTCGAATTGAATTTTTTGAAGTCGGTTAAAAATAAATGAAGTGTTGGGCTGAGTTATCGATATCTATAAAATATAGGAATAGTGACTACCCTATATGCATACCTATTTAAAATGTAGAACATCAGTTCTATTCGTGATCGGTTGCAATGGTCGATGCGCGGCGGTATCCAGTAATCGAATGAAACTCAGCAGATACGGTTTAATCCTACTAAATATTATCTATACTAATGATATAAAGCTGAAGAGTTTGTTTGGTTGAACGCGCTAATCTCAGGAACTACTGATTCGAATTAAAAAATTATTTTTGTGTTTGATAGTCCATTTATCGAGGAAGGCTATAGGCTATAAGTTATAACATCATATATTTAAATAGTTAGTTTTTTCCACAATCTAACGCGCGTGAAACCGCGGGGCACAGCTAGTCTATACTAATATTATAAAGAGGAAAGATTTGATTGTTTGCATTGCATAGGCTCCGAAACTACTGAACCGATTTGAAAAATTCTTTCACTGTTGGGAAGCTACACTATCCCCGGGTGACATAGGCTATATTATATTTTTTTTACTATTTTTCCTGAAGCGAAGCGAGGGCAATTTCCTAGTATGTTGTAAATGTGAATTTGTATGAATGTTTGCTACTCTTTCACGCAAAAACTACTAAACGGATTTTCATAAAATTTAGCATACAGATAGACAATGATCTGGAATAGGACATAGGGTACTTTTTATCCCGGAGAACGCGGACATAGCCGCGATTAGTTTTAGTAGTACAATATTTAGGTACAAACGGTACAACGTTTGCACTTACGTCCGTAATTAGCTTCTAAGTTCTAAGCGATCAAGAAAATCACAGTTCTTGTAATCCGAACTAGGACAGTATCGGAATAAATATATATAGGTATGTAGGTACTGGTGTCTGCCTGTCTGAGTACTCTGAGTACCTTGCTAGACCGAACCGCGTCTGCGGCGTAACTTGCTTTCGTTCCGGTCACTTGCGCTAGTGATGTGCTGTTACATTTGCTGTTTATCGATATCGATATTCGATCATGGTTATTTTACGATATAAATTATTTTATAGGTTTCCTTGAAACTTATTGTGATAGGTTGATTGGACTGTTAGGACATATTTATCAGTCGGTTAACGTACTATTACCCATTATTCCGTTTATGTGAAAAAGTACAGGGATTAAAATGTTGCTGTACAAAGTCTAATTAAATTTTAAACTTTTTAAGTATTTATCATACTTTAATCACGACTATACAAATATTAGCATCAAAAATATGGGAAGACGTGACTAAATTTGTCAAGTATGTATCAAATATCTGAATAAATTAAAAATTTATCTTTCGTCTCGTTTCATCATATATTATAAATTATGACGAATATTGTACTAAAAACTTTTTACGCTCTTTCGCATCATCTGGCTCACTTCATCACTTGGCATTCTATAAGATTAGGTGAAACTATACAGTTTAAACATCATTTAACAGTCGACTTCACTATGCCCTGTTTAAAATGCGCTTGTTTGGCTTCAGAGCAGTAAGGTTTCATCCAGCGCTCCTGTTAACGTTATTATTAGTTATAGACATATTAGTTACTGACAATTGAATTGACAATTGAATATCCCGGTAAAAAGGGAAACTTCGAATATTGGCCATACACGATCAAGTATACTTGTCAAATTTGCAGCGGACTTGATGCGGCATCCAGTAAACTTGACGGTGTATGGCCACGGTATGCTATCTGGCCATATAGCTATCTTAGGAAACATACCAAAACCAAGTGCCTCATTTAAGGGGTGGAGGGGGGTCTTCAGAACACCACGATTGGTCACAGAGTGTTAGGTTTTTGTCACGTAGTCAATATTTTAGCAACCATTGGGCCACACAAGTCGTCAAATATAAGCAAAATTATTATTTTTTAACTCTGTTTTTGCAAAAAAGTATCGAAAATCGTATTTATCAATTACCACGTGAAAACTAGGGGGGAGGAGGGGGGGTCTTCTCATATACTACGGATGGTCACGAAGGGGGGGGGGAGGGGGGTAAAAAGTTGGAAAAAATGGGTTACGTGGTTTTGGTATGTTCCCTTATGCAAACTGAATGCCGCGTCAAGTCAAACTGCTAACTTGACAAGTACATATATTTGATCGTGTATGGCCAGCTTAACGAGCAGACGGGTCATCCAATAGTAAAGTCAGCAAAAGTGTTAGGTATGCAGTAATATATGCAGGGCATGATACAAAAATCAAACCGTAATTTTTGTTACAGAATGATTGTGTTTTTTAATATTTACGGGTAGTCCTGCGATATGAACAGCAAGATAGATGGAGTTTTAAATTAATTTCTATTTAATAAGGATAAAAACTTATATCGTGATTATGTTATATTCAGAATTAATCTTAATAAATGCGCGATAAGAAGTAAGCACGCGCAGTTTATCATTATCTTAGCATCCGTTTCATGAGGTTTATCTTGGTGGAATATGAATCAAGGTCAGATTTCTATTTTATTATTATATTTTAATGCATTGAATGATTTATTATCCTCTTTACGTCACTATAAATTTAATTATGTAGGATTCGTTCCCGTGAGAGGTTCTATGTAGAGTTCAGGTTATCCATGTCAATTAGTGGTGCAGCCTATTGCGTAATTAGGCTAGGCAATGGGACTAGGTCCCTTCTGTTGGAGGCTTTTTACTACCTCATATGAAGGTAGGATTTTTATCGGCAAAGTTACCACTGTCCTCTAAAGACCGTGGAATGTTTTTAAATAACCTTGAAATTAAATATTTCATGTTCAATACAAGTTTTGTTGATTAACTGAAGTAAAAAGATTGTTTCAAAATATTCTTATCGATGTATCAGTTTGTCCAACTTTATTACCTAATTACTTAGTTACAATTATTGATAATTATGATAATTTATAAGCATTGATATACCAGTGGTATTAGAAAAAATAATAACCAATAATGTCGTAAGAGTAAAAATTCCTAATCAATAGGTTTGTCGTAAAAAAAAGTTTCATTTAAATAGTATCTTTGCTTTATTTTACTATATTTCCTTGCCGTGTTTTGTGACTTTGAGAAAAATTGTACAATCGTGATAATTATGATCTAATTTTATTTATAAAATATGTAACAGGATTTTAAATAAAATTAGATCATATCACAGTAGAAACACAAGTCACAATTAATGCATTAGATTCGCCTGTAATCGTAAAACGATTTGTTAAGATTTATTACATAATACGTATAAAATAATACAACCAGTGTCCAGAAAAATAAGAAAAATTAATAATTTCCTAAAAGCAGAATATGTAGAGCGATTCATTTGGAGAATTTAAAACGTCGAAAAATTTGAATTAAGATGGACATTATCGACCCGTTCGCATCCCTACAGCTCTCATGTCATAAGTGTCGTTATGAAACGTTTGAAAGACTCTTGCTTTCCTCTATTTGTAGTGTTGCGTGTTGTCGATGGACATCGTGACCTATTCCACTGCGAACTCCATTACAGATGTGTGTTCCGAAGCTTCCGAGCACAGGTCACACCGTCACACGTCGTACTAATGTTTGTGTGAACGTTCCTTATTTGATAATTTGCATAGTGTTTGGTTTTAGCAATCCACATACCTCACCCTCAGTGGAAAAAAGCATAATTAAGTCGTTGTTCGACCCAGAACTGCCTTAGCAGGGTGAATTTGCGCCATCTATTAGCTGCAGCCAAGAACTATTTTATGTATTAGATAAAAGGTATTTTAATTGATTGACGTGTATGTTGTTGGCATATTTACAATATAATTTAGTATATAGACTATAGAGGGCGGTATGAAATTTATAATAAAAAGCTGAATGACGGTAACGAATGTTATTTGGAGTTTATATAAAGGCCGTGGTTCAAGGTACTAAAATTGAGCATTAGTGGAGAATTTAAACAGTGTTGTGTAATAGTACTAAGTGGTGCAAATAAAGTGAAGTACAAGTGCTATTGCCGGGTTTTATTCTTTTGTGAAAGCGACCACCCCTAATGTTCCAAGGTTAAACAGTCGTCTGACGTTGAATTTTAGTTATTAATAAGATTGGAAAGAGGGACAAAAGCTGCACAATTTTTTTCAAATTTTTATCATTAATCTAGACGGTTTTGTGCAAGAAATCGTAATGTAAATTCCTTTGACTACTTAATGATATTTGAACAGTTTTTTGCTCTCCTGTAAAATAGCAATTTTCATCTTATGCCTTTTTTCCACTGAAGGTGCGATACATACATTAATGGAACCGAATGTGCCTCCAATGGAACTAAAGTACAGTCGAACCTGGATAAGTAAGAGCTTTATTAAGGGACCGCGATATCTTTTTCTCCTATAGAAGTTTCTCACTGAGATTCTACTGAGATTCACTGAGATTCACTGAAAATTTCGTGCGTTTTCGAGTTCACAGATGAGAACACTGAAAATTTGCAAAAATATATTGAAAACCGTATTTATGAATTACCACGTGAAAACAAGGGTGGAGGGAGGGGGTCTTCTCATATACTACGGATGGTCACGAAGGGGGGGGGGGGGAGAGGGGGGTAAGAAGTTGAAAAAAATGGGTTACGTGGTTTTGGTATGTTCCCTTATATGAGGTTTATCTTTAAGGAAATATACTGCAGAAGCTATGAGTTACTACGTTTCTTCATTTGCACTTACCTACGCTAGGACACGGGAGATAACACCCCTGTCACACAGGGGTTGTAAACCCTTAAGGGGCGGAAAGAAGTCAAGAGAACAATTCAACAAATAGTTTAATACGAGTAGATAAAATTAACACTATACACTCATAGCTCCACCCCTTCGTGACCATCCGTAGTATATGAGAAGACCCCCCCCCTAATTTTCACGTGGTAATTCATAAATACGGTTTTCAATACCTTTTTGCAAAAATAGAGTTAAAAAATAATAATTTCACTTATATTTGACTTGTGTCGCGCAATGGTTGCTAAAATATTGACTACGTGACATAAACCTAAACCCCCCCCTCCCCTCTGTAACCAATCGTGGTGTTTTGAAGACCCCCTTTCCCCCCCTAAATGGGTCACGTGGTTTTGGTATGTTCCCTTATGAGTTATGACTCGTAGCCTCGTAGCCTCGTAGCCTCGTAAGGTGTTGCTGTGTAACTTCGACCACTGATAGGGCGAAGATTTTCATGCAATGTAATCTGATCCGTATTAAGCTACCTAAGCTTGCCCTCCAGATGTATCTAATAAAAATGCTCGTGTCACAGTGTTACTAACAATCTCATCAAAAACATAAATGTGAAACGAGAGCCAAGTTCAAAAAAAAGAATTGAGATCTAAATGGGTGCCAAGTTATTTGTAGAAGAACCTAAAATTTTAGTCACAAGAATACATGTTCTTGTGTATAGATATTATTAATGTTTATTATTAATAAATATATCTCACACATGGTATTCAAATATGTAGCCATGAAATTGCTTAAAGACTAACCTGTAACTAATGTCTTATCATTGATCAAAAATAAATAACTACGTATCCTTACTAAAAAGAGGCGGATCTAATCGTGACTGGTTATGAAGGAACAGATTTTTACGTTAATTTTTTGTGACTATTCTAAGTTTGCGAAAAAAGAAGACATAAATAATTGTTGTACGCTACACAGGACATGACCTTTATCTTACGATCATAATCTTAATTAAAATATTTATACATAACACACGTTATAAGTTTTATAAAAAAAATGACTTCTACTACTACCACTAACATCTAAAATATGTAAAATTGTGTACCGATAATATTTGAGGAGTTCGCTCTATTCCTAATGGATTCCATCGTCAGAAATGACTTGTGATATGGGACCAATCTGATGTAATATCCTCTTCGATAAAAAAGATTTATCGAAATTGGTTCAAATTGACCGAGATCTCCAGTGCCCTGTGCCCTGTTTAATAAACATTACAATTCTACAATTTTGTAAATAAGTGACATATTTGTTAAATTTTATGACAAGTGCTGTTTAATAAACCTTACAATTATGTAAGAATTTTACATATAAAAATCCTACAAATATTAGAATTGTAAATGCTGTTTAATAAACGTTTACATATGTAGAAAACGCCTGTAGATTTCGATGAAATATTGTATCTACAAATTTGTAATTGTAAGTCTGAGTTGTAGGTTACAAATTACATAAAAATGTAAATTTTTGTTGAAAAAATTTACGAGGACAGATTTCAATTTTTTTTAAATATTTAGAATTTGGTTTTACCAATTAGCTTACAGAGTGCTTTCCTACTTGTTTGATTTTTAACGAAACTCGTGAAACACAATAACAAAATTACGTTTTTGTCTATAATATACAATAATGTTTTAAAAAAATGTAGATACGTCATGCCATTACAAATCAACCAAAAAATCTGTTCCGAAAAGAGCTACAACATCTTTTGTTTCACTACACCAATCACACTACAATAATACACGAAGGCATTTTAACGTTGTATGTCAAATCTTAAGCACTTCTGACAACAAAAGCGTCCATATCGTCTTGTATTGACAGAACGACTACGAAAAAATAGAGGTCAATTGACCTCTCTTACGATCTTCATCTTCGGTGCGCTAGTGACATATCTACCTCTTTTTTACTTATAATATCATTTATAATATACCTTTAATTTGACAGTGACGTGTTAGAATCGTATTTAAGATCATTTCCTATTTTTGTTACCAAATATTCGACGGTAGTTTTGCTGACCCGAATTTTTTCGTTGAATGTAAAATCTATCACATCAAAAGTAAAGTTAATACTTTTACGAAAAACTCGCCGCCGCCGCCCTAATAGATATATTCATCGTCACTACTGTCACTACTTCCACTACTAGTTGTTAGAATCATTTTTTTTGTGTAGGTATAACAAATAAATTTCGTTACTTGAGACACTAAATTGTAAATTTCTGACACAAGACGAGTCCACCTGTCGGAAAAATTCTACAATTTACAAAATGTGTAAACTTGTAAATTACAAGTATTGTTCAATAAAACAGTTTTCCCTACAAATATGTCAATTGTCATCTGTAGAGAGAAAATGTTTATTAAACAGAAATATGTAAAATTGTAGGTACAATTTTACAATTTTGTCAATTTTCTGCCATGGTAAACTTGTAAGTTGTATTCTTTATTAAACAGAAACTTGTAGATTTGTAACTTGTAATTTACAATTACAATTTACAATTTGTAAAGTTTATTAAACAGGGCACTGTTTAATAAACTTTACAAATTGTAAATTGTAATTGTAAATTACAGGCTACAAATCTACAAGTTTCTGTTTAATAAAGAATACAACTTACAAGTTTACCATGGTAGAAAATTGACAAAATTGTAAAATTGTACCTACAATATTACATATTTCTGTTTAATAAACATTTTCTTTTTACAGGTGACAATTGACATATTTGTAGGGAAAACTGTTTTATTGAACAATACTTGTAATTTACAAGTTTACATATTATGTAAATTGTAGTACAATTCCGACAGGTGGACTCGTCTTGTGTCAGAACTTTACAATTTAGTGTCTCAACCTAATACGTAAATTTGTAAATTTTATTATGTTAATTTTATTTATTTATTTGCACTTTGTAAGTTAATGGTAAAACCAAATTCTAAATATTTTAAAATTTTTGAAATCTATTCTCCTAAACTTCAAGCGCGCCCATAGTCCTGCGGATTGCGTCGATCCTAAGTGATCGACAAAGTTAAGCAACAGCAGGCGCGGTCGGTAGTTGGATGGATGACTTCTAGTGGCAAAAAATTCTTGAGTATTTCCGTGCTTCGGAGGGCACGTAAAACCATCGGTCCCGATTGTTATCATATAATAACAGTCGTTAAGCCATGTCGGAGGCCCTCGGGCGGTTTGAAAACTTCCGACACTCGGGTTGGCCACTAACCCCTCCACCTATCCGCACTGGAGCAGCGTGGTGGAGTATGCTCTAGGCCTCCTCAAGAGGAGAGACCCGTGCATAGTAGTGGGCCATTAATGGGTTGAAGCCAAATTTCTTCAACAAAAATTTACATTTTATGTAATTTGTAACTTACAACTACAAAGTAGATACAATATTTCATCGAAATCTACAGGCGTTTTCTACATGTAAACGTTTAAAAAAAAAGCAAAAGCAAAGCAACAACCCATAATTGTCCCACTGCTGGGCTCGGGGTCTCCTCTCACAATGTGAGGGGTACAGGCCATAGTCTACCACGCTGGCCAAGTGCGGATTGATAGACTTCACACACCTTTGAGAACATTATGGAGAACTCTCAGGTGTGCAGGTTTCCTCACGATGTTTTCCTTCACCGAAGCAAGTGATAATTAACTTGTAATACGCACATAATATTTGAAAATTAGAGGTGCGTGCCAGGATTTGAACCCGGGCCCCCGCGTTCGGGAGACCAACGTTCTAACCACTAGGCTATCACTGCTTTGTAAACGTTTATTAAACAGCATTTACAATTCTAATATTTGTAACATTTTTATATGTCAAATTCTTACATAATTGTAAGGTTTATTAAACAGCACTTGTCATAAAACTTAACAAATATGTTACTTATTTACAAAATTGTCGAATTGTAACGTTTATTAAACAGGGCACAGGCACAGGTAATAAAACCCCAAAACTACAGACAAATTTAAAACTATCTATTTTTTTTGAAGTCGGTAATAATTACTGACTTGTTTATCATGATATATCACTAAGGATATAATTATAGCAGAACTCAAGCGAATCTAAATTAAATTCAAATTAAAAATGATTTACAACTTCCAATATTTTATGAGTGTAATTTTTGCTTTTATTAATACTGTAAGTTTATTAATCCATTTTTTGTTAAATAATTATTTAAAATGATATCGTCGATATCCTTTGCTGATGATAGCCACATATGAAACGGCAGCTCGTTTGCCGGCTCTTTCGATAAAAAGGTACAAAGTAAAATTACATCAACGCCTCCAAATGTTAATAATGTCTTCTACCGCGCCCTGAAGGTCTCAAAACTGCTGCAACTTGGTCATTTATTTTAAACCTCACGTCTTTGAGGTCAGATTAAGTATTTTCTCACAATGTCTCCCTAGTCATCCAGCATTGTAACATTTTTAACCAACCTTTTATTTTTCTTCTTTCGTTTGAACTGGAACTACTACCGAAAGAAGCTAAACCATTTCACAGCTGGATTTGAGAAGCATAGGTGCTCGTAACTATGTAAGGAGCTTCATCCATACTAAGTCCAAATCAACATACTGATCATGGCACGTTCTGTTGATCAGGCTATGACGAGCAGTTTCTCCTGTTGTTCCTTGGGGTCTTTATAACCCAGTTTAATACAGACGGTTCCCATGAATGGTAGCAGAGTTTACTTGTCTATCACTATTCTAAAATCAATCTTTCTAAAGTTGGTCTAAAGTGTTGGAGATTTCGGAGAGGACCAATTTTTTTGGCCCCTACTGTAACTGTTACGCATCGGTGCCCGTTGGTGTTACATTACGTTGGTGTGACGTTTGCTCTTTTTTGGCTGTTTGAATAAAAACCTTAACACAAACGAACAATACGCCAATGTCTTGTTTATCGAAGAGCAAAGTGTAAGTACCCTGACATTACTAAATACTTTATAATATTTCTGTTGTGTAAGCATCTCCTATAATCCTAATAATAAAACACTTCTATTATTAGCAGTGCTATTGACCTGAGTTTAAATTTGGAAAGTATCAATGTAGAGCTCTAATCTAGCAATAAGTTGCCAAGAATTCTAGCCGAAGCCAATCGTTTATCTAGTCTCAATTACTATCGTACGATGTCCATCACTTCACTGAATTTTATTGTGAACGCAAAGATGGAATGGGCGAGCTATTATGCCATCTACTTCGAATCAGTGAAAAACCAATCTTCTTCTTCGTGGAATATGAATTATTTTCCCTGTTTCACCACGTTCATTGAGTCATTCGAATGTTTCGTTTGTTTTGTTGTGTTGTGTTACTTGTGTTGTGTGACTTGTGTGTCAGTCTTAATTCTACCGTCGCGGGGTTCGCACGTGTTGTCTCGTCACCGATTCTGTTTTCGAACTCTTGATAGTAGAGATACAGTGATAGTGATTTTGTGGAGTGATTAAACATTTTGTGTTCTTGGAACGATAATTCGGTGAGTTTCCTTTGACATACTTTAATGCGCATATCCTTTGTTTTAGTGAGCTGTCTCGATTTGGTCGTGGAAGGTCGCTCGTTTGGATCCAATAGTTGAGTTGAGGTAATTGGTGTCTGATGCTTTGTTCAGGGTACAATGAACTCGTTGGTAGACCTGGTCTAGCAAGACCTTTATCTTATACGTTCCTCCCAAGGGAAATAAAATTGAGGGCATTTTGTCCACTTATCGCATTATTAGGTCTAGGAGAGTTTAAAACAGAGATTGGAGGATACATTAAATTGTTATCAAAAACTATTTTAAGTTTGGAGATTTTCCTAGTTTCATTCAAATTTTTCATTTTAATTAAGTGCATAAGTGCTTAATTTATTATCGTCGTTTTTATGACGCATTTCATTAATATCTTGGTATTAATGGCTTTTTGGTCATGCCGAACGCACCTCATATTTTGATAGTGCAAAATTACTGCAATGTTACTAAAGGATGTTTTAAATAATTTTTACGTTACGTAACTGAGAGTTATTTATTTAATGAGTATAAATTATGCGAAGGTTGGCATTTACAGTGGGACAACAAAGATTCTTCAGCGTGCCAACGGCTGGTTAAGAAACAGTTGGCCTTCTAGAACGACGTAGTTTTTTTAACGCTTTCTACTTGTTGTGGGAGACTACAAAAGTTGTGATTTTTATTATATATGTTTACGATTTCCTGTTAATACATAATGTTGTATGGGTTCTCAGTTCTTCTTCGGTAGTTTCACGTATCACTAATTATAATTTCATTTGTCCTATTTGGGTTGTCTCCTTCGATCACTAATAACAGAACGTTGTCTCGAAGAAATTGCTGCCTGACTATAAGACTGCTGATTGTTTTCAAATTTTTTTAATTTTTTTTGTTAAATTCGTGATCAATAAATAATATAGAATATATATTCCTATAGAATTGTTTGCAATTTACGGGACAATAACAACTTAGTTCTTGTATACTTCTTAGACATCAGCTCTTTAGGAGGCTTAGCTAACGAATGCATTTCAAACAGAAGGGATTTTTATTGAGAATGAACCTTAGTTACTTTATTTGCTATCGTTATTACCTAATATATTTATTAGTAATTAATATTCAAAACAGCTACACTTCTTTTTGTCCACGTTATATCATTAAATTTTCTCCTGACATCTCATCTAAGCGACATCCTAAGCCGAGGTCATCCTATTTCTCGCTAGTCCTCCCTTTTCAGAAATATTGTCCTCTTAGCAGCATTTCCAAGCTGCCAACAGCAACAACAACCAACTCTGGCCAGCAGCAACTGTCCATTTGATAAAAGAAAAATTAAATTTTCCGTAGCATTGACCTATTTACAAGTGAAGTTGAGAACCAGTGTCAATGGAATTTTATTAATATAAGCCGAATAAATTAGTCCTTTAGCTGTAAAATTTATTTTAAGCGACGGTGACTAAACCTTCACCTTTTTATACTTACTAAAAAGAGGACAATTATTTAAAGGAAACAAACGGAAAGATAATAGGTACATAGGTATACTACCTTAAAAACATTAGTTATTTTTGGTTAAAATTGTACTACATAGTTGTGAATATATTTCTAAGAATCTGGTTATATGAATCGTAAGATATTACTCGTAATTTGTTTTGTCGATTATTTTTTGTTGGTTAATTAAATAATCTTGAATAATAATATTAATTGAGTTGAACAAATTGTGGTCTGTGAATAAACGCTATCAAAATTCTGGTTTAAAGGTAGAACTTTCGCTTTTTCTTACCGTTTCTTTATTACGGTTTTGATCAATTCCATACGAAAATCCTTATAACTCCAGCACCTTAAAATACACAGATTGGTACCATTTATTATCTTTGGAGCAAACATAACGTTAGTAGGTGGTTAATGGTTATCTATACTAATATTATAAAGAGGAAAAATTTGATTGTTTGCATGGAATAGGCTCCAAAACTACTGAACCGATTTGAAAAATTCCTTCACTGTTGGGAAGCTACACTATCGCCGGGTGACATAGGCTATATTATATTTTCAAAAAATTAGGGATCCTTAATAAAACTCCAATAATGTAACCCAAGGTGTAAAAAAATACGAAAACCGAAGCAAAGCGAGGGCGGTTACTCGTTTAGAATAACCGGCTTTGCTGAAAACATTAACGCCCCAACTCACAGTCACTAACGGTTACTTAAATCGCTCCTTACTACAGAATTTGTATGGTGATTCTTTACTGAGTTGGGGCGTAAGGGTGGGTTTATAGTATATTTTAACCGCAGCTAACTTTTACTTTAGCTATTACCGAAGGAATGTCAAAATACGCGAGCCAATACGGCTGCCATTACAAATATGACTCCCTTCCCTATTGGCTCGCGCATTTTGACATTCCATCGGTAATAACTAAAGTTAAAGTTAGCTGCGATTCAAATGTATGAACAACCCACATGTACCTAACACAAATTAAAATTTTTGATTATATTATTTTCCCTGAAATTTAATTGCCTTAATATTACTGGCGTAATATTGAACATTATTTAATTTTAGATTTGTATTTAAAAAACCGGTTAAATCCGGATAGGACATGAATGTAGGGTTGCCAGATTTTAGCTCTCTTTCAGGATAGAAGGAAAAAATTATAATTAACATGATTTTAAAAAGATTTATATTTATCAATAAAAAACATAAAACAGTTTTTTTAATCATAATAATCTAAAATTTTAACAACAAAGAACCGACTTCAAATGAAGTACATCCAATAAAAAAAAGAATAATCGAAATCGGTGGGCGTTGAGTTATCGTCCATTTATCGTGCACATACTTAATGCAAATTAAAGACTTATATGCTTTTGACATGGATGCCATTGTCAGATTTCGCTCAAATTTATGTGCGACCACACGACAAGCACCAGCTTTCGATTAAAAAAAAAATCATCAAAATTGGTTCACCCAGTCCAAAGTTCTGAGGTAACAAACATAAAAAAAATACAGTCGAATTGAGAACCTCCTCCTTTTTTTGAAGTCGGTTAAAAATATTTAAATAATTAATTTCAAGTGTAGGGAACATTTGAACAAGAGAGCTAAAACTCCGGATATGTCAAGAAAACTGTCATCTGGTAATCCCATCGTTAGATCACAATATTGTTACGTAAATGAAATGTTCAGAAATCGCCATTTATTTTATGAAGAGCCTTAACAATATCCATGTCAAGATTAAATATACCGGTAATCCCGTTATTGGCCGCAGAACTTTCTACTGAAGGCAATCGAGTGAAAGCGGTGATTCTGCAATATTTATGTAAGATGCTTAATTTGAATAATAATAAAATAACATTTAGGTTTCTTTTACCTGTTGGTGAGTTGAATGGAATTTAGTGATTGTAACGGCAACAGTGCTTCGGAGATCAAACTGAGCTGGATAGATCCCGGAGCAGTGGCGTGCCTAGGCCGTCAGAACAAGACAAGCCCTGGCGGTCTATTATAAACTCTTAATTCCAGCCAAGTTCCAGTGTAAACGTCAAATTCGTGTTTCGAAAGCGGTCACGTGACACTTTTCAGCCAATCATACGTCGTTCAAAGCCCGAGAAATTAATTGCCTGGAACATGAATGGTTTTATAAAAGTTCATAATAGAAAGAAAGAAAGAAAGAAAGAAACACTTTATTTTACACTTTATTTTACACAGAGCTATACTGTAAAAAGGGACTTCACTCAGCTTGTGCTGCAGGTTCTATAATAGAAGGCCTGCAGCGCTGGTTTTCTGTGAAACCCCAAGAGCTGTAGCACGGGCAGTGCCGAGATTGTTAATTTATAAATACAACATAATATATAAATGCGACTGTTTAATGTTAGTATATTAGTTCATTGCTGTTTATTAATCTGCAGGCCCGGAGTTGTGCCGTACAACCCAGGATCTCAGGATCTTTGGCCCGACAACACAGAACTCCATTCCATACGTTTATTTACCAACAGATATGAAAGAACTGCAGAGCTAGTATGGTTGTACAGCCACTGTCCCGGAGATCCTACTTGTTATTGTTAGAGTCGTTCCGATGGGAACTGTAACGAACAGAGCTGCAAACTCAATGCATCAATATCTTGGAGGTTAGCTTGGACTCAAGGATACCCAAAAAGAGATGGATTACCTTACCTTAGGTATACCTAATTTGAAGCGCTCATAGCCCTGCGGCTTGCGTCGATCCTAAGTGATCGACAAAGTTAAGCAACAGCGGGCGCGGTCGGTAGTTGGATGGGACCGCTAGTGGCAAAAAAATCTTGAGCGTTTCCGTGCTTCGGAGGGCACGTAAAGCCGTTGGTCCCGGTTGTTATCATATGATAACAGTCGTTAAGCCATGTCGGAGAGGCCCTCGGGCGGTTTGAAAACTTCCGACATTCGGGTTGGCCACTAACCCCTCCACCAATCCGCACTGGAGCAGCGTGGTGGAGTATGCTCTAGGCCTTCTTAAGAGGAGAGACCCGTGCCCAGTAGTGGGCCATTAATGGGTTGAAGCCAGGTATACCTAAGTTAGAAAATGTAATTATTAATGTACCTATTATATTCTGCTTTGCAATAACTTGATCACATCCTGTTGCTAGTGTCTGCATTGTAATGTAAAACTCGTATCGCAACTAATTATACTGTCACGAGAGTTGCAATTTTTTATAATTAATTGGTCGTTACTTAAGAATTAAGATATATATGGAGTGAGATGGATAGACCGGTTGGTTATTTAATAATTGATAATGTATAACTCGTCGTAATATTTCATTTATTCACAAAATGTTCATGTGTTTCCTACTTAGTAATTATAATTCATTAAAAAAAAAAGTTTTTATAGTGCCAAATCACAACTTATAGCATCAACGGATATGACGAAATCATATACAAACCTAACTCGTTTACCGGCTAGTTAAGTAAAGATAATTACTTAACCAACATAATTACTTAACCCCTTTGAGAGTCAAAAATTTTATAAAGCAGCAATAAGCTTTAATTGCCTTTATGTATTAACATAAAATTATTGAAATATTAGCAAAAAATATGCTTTTTATTAGATTAGATTTTATTACTTATATGTTTTATAATTTTTATCGTCCCAAGGTCTTTGCGTTCAGAAGCGGGCGTTAGCGGTTCGATTCCCGGCTGGGGCATTTATGTATAATACATTTGTAGGTACTCGGGTCATGGGCGTTATAGTGATGTAATCCATGATGGAAATTCTAGTGTGGGGGTATGAGTGTGCACGCAGTTAATTATTTTTACTATAAGTATATCTCTTACGTTTACGGGTCCTAGATGTAAGTGGACCCGGTACTTTGGTAGGCTTAGTAGCTTAGTATGTGTGTGTGTGTGTGTGTGTTTGTGTGTGTTATTATTATTGTAGTTATTATTTTATTTTCATAGTGTCGTAAACGTAACTCTTAATGAGTTATTAACTTTTTACTTTGTAAGCACGATATTACGTTTATATTTTGACGTCACATTTTTATGTAACACCCGGCAAATATGTGGCCTGCGGCAGATATAATACTTTTAAATTGATTCTTAGTCATTTATTTCATTTTTATTTATTTATTTATTTAATCTTTATTGACCACAATACAGGAGGTACAAATGGCGAGCTTAATGCTTAATGCATTCTCTGCCAGCTAACCATTAGGCCAAACAGAAACACACGATGAGCGGTATTAAGGGTATTATAAACAGAAAATAAAGAACATAAATAAAATTGTAAACAAAAAATGTGTATTTTTATATTGGTTATGTGGTTATAAATGCTTCTAATCGTTTAACAACAATGGCTTATTAAAGAGGCGAAGAAAATGCAAAAAAACTCCTTAGCTCACGTTAAAACGAACTATTACAAAATCATATAAATTCAGCGTAACCGGAATGATTACATGATCTAATATAAATAAAAATTATAAGACTGGATTCTTAAATTAACATAATAGTCATAATATCTTTAAAACCGTTACTACTATTATAATTATCATAACACGTATTCGCTAAAAAGATGATAACTGTAGTTTTGATTGTGTACAAATAAACTTATGAATAGCGAGCCTATGAACTTTTATAAAACCATTCATGTTCCAGGCAATTTATTTCTCGGGCAAAGCCGGACGTATGATTGGCTGAAAAGTGTCACGTGACCGCTTTGGTTATACGAATTTGACGTTTACATTGGAACATAGCTGGAATTAACAGTTCATAAAAGACCACAAGAACTAGTTTCTGAATGGAATAGTGAAAGGAGCGTAGCCACTGTTAGCACATCTAACAGTTTTTAGTAATAGAAGATCGATGTTGAAAAAATTAGAGCCTCGGTTTGGTTTTATTTGATCGACGCCGTATTGCGGTTTTGCGAAATTATTAATAATTAGGGTTCCATTCGATGAATTCACGGGCTTAGGAGCGAATTCTTGTGAAACTTTTATAGGTATGTACCTACTAGATGTTATCCGTGACTTCGTACGCTTAAAAAACTTACTTTTTCAAAACCATTCATTTTTGAAATTTTGAGTCATTCGTAAATTGACTTGTCGGTTTTTCTTTTTGTGGTAAGATATTATAACCGTTGTTTCCTTATTATAAGTTCTTTTATAGAAGCTAAATATCGAGCAAACAATCCGTGCCTCGGAGGTCACATAAAGCCGTCGGTCCTACTTCTTATCTTTAGATATTATAGCAGTCGTGAAGCCATGTGAAGCATAAAAACTTACTGTACTCGAGTTGGCCATTAAGTCGACGTCATATACACGACAAAATCTATCTATACTATAATAAAACTCAAAGAGTCTGTCTGTCTATTTGTCTGTCCGGGCATCACATAAAAACCCTTGAACGGATTTCGATGAAAATTGGTAAAGTTGTTACTGAGACTTTCCATCCTTTAAATTTCCATCCATAAAAGTTTGAATAAGTTAAAACATAATTTCCGTATGCAACAGCTAGTGATACAATAAATTTTGAAATGAGAAAATCCTGACATTTTTGTTTACCAAATATAGCTAACAACCATCTCTATCACGTCGATTTTCAATAAAAACCGCATCATTATCGGTTCATCCGTTTGGGAGCTAAGATGCCACAGACAGACATACAGATACACAGACACGTCAAATTATATATATATAAACTATAACACCTCTCTTTTTGCGTTGCCGCGTCGTAGATAAAAAATTGTAAGAACATTTTCACACTCGCAATGTTCATGAATATACTACGGAACCACGGTTACTTGCTGCCGTTCGGACTTTACAAATTTTGTTTGCAAATAACATTGCTCATTACGAAAACTTGTTAATTGACAATATTGATACTAGTAAGATTTTTTGGATGTTGTAATGGCGTTAAATGCAATATTCATAATAATATTTGTACATACTAAATATTATAGTTACATACCAGCGATAGTCGCAGTTTAAATCGTATAATGACTTGTGTTGATCGTAACTGATAGATCGAGTTGAGCCACGTAGCAAATTACCATCAGGTTATGCCTACCTTCGTTGTCCTAAGGGCTGGTCTGCGTTCCCGCCCGCCAGCGACGTGGGAGTCTTCAAGAAAATAAATAATAGGCTTTTACTAAGTTAATGTGCTCACCATCTTAAATTCTTCATTTCCACTTACCATCAAGTGGGATTGATTTACTTACACTAGAAAAAATGAAACTTTATTCTCATGAATAACACAATGATATTATGAAATGTTGCTGAATAACAATTAATAATCAAAACATCAATTATCTCATGCTTCTAATAACATTGACGACACAACCCTTTCATTGTTAATGTAATTGTTGTAATAACAATTTCACAACTAGGAACGGTTGGAATCGTTTTATTTTATAAGTAGCCGTCTTTTACTTATGTCACAATGTCACTAACGCCCCAACTCAGAGTCAATGGTTATTTAAATCTTTCTTTAGTACAGAATCACAAAAATTCACTCATCTGTTTAATCTTTGGTGCGTGCGTGCGTGCGTGCGTGTGTGTGTGTGTGTGTGTGTGTGTGTGTGTGTGTGTGTGTGTGTGTGTTGTGTGTGTGTTGTGTGCTAGCATTAGTAATTATTATTTATTTATTTTTAAGCAGTGATAGCCTAGCGGTTAGAGCATTGGTTTCCCGAACCAAGGGGTCTGAGTTCAAATCCTGGTACGCACTTCTAATTTTCAAATATTATGTGCGTATTAAAAGTTAATTATCACTTGCTTCGGTGAAGGAAAACATCGTGAGGATACCTGCACACCGGAGAGATCTCCATAAAGTTCTCGAAGGTGTGTGAAGTCTACCAATCCGCACTTGGCCAGCGTGGTAGACTATGGCCTATACCCCTTACATTGTGAGAGGAGACCCCGAGCTCAGCAGTGGGACAATTATGGGTTGTTGCTTTGCTTTGCTTTGCTTATTTATTTATTATTTACAACAGGTTAAACAAACGATGAAAATCATGGTTTCCGAAGCTAACTACGTAAATGATCACAATAATCGTTTTGGTACCGATTCAGATAACGTGTAGCACGTGAATAATATAATGTCCATTAAAACATGTTATAAAGTATCACATGAACACGAAATACGAGTGAAAGGGAAAAAGAGAAAAAAATATTATTTCTGACACAGTTTCGTGCGATTTCACCGGCCATCGCAGAAACATTCTTACTTTAGAGCATGGTTCTTTGATATCAGATTGACGTGGGATTAGGATTTGAGGTAACCTCAATCAGTACATTCAACCCACCAACAAAGGGAAAGGGAGTGGCTGAAAAACAGCGCTGCATAGGACCACTGTCCTATGTCAGTACAAGCTGAGCCACTTCCTTTTGCGCACAAACCTTTTTGTAACTATTGTAACTTTTTCTTTCATTTATTGTAACGTTTAATCTATGTGTGTGGCAATAAATAATAATAATTATTATTATTATTATTAAATGATAGTGAACTTAGATCATTTCCCAGCAGATCAAAAAAGTGAGATTTCTTCGCAAGCACAGGAGTTCTAGAGTTCCTGATGCTTTTAGGGAATAGTTCTGGTGATTTAAGCTAAAAAAGTAACTCGATGAAATGCTCTGCTAACTTCCTTACGTAGCAGATCATTTTTTAGTAGATCAAAAATAAAAAAGAGTTCTATTAAAATGCAGTGAATTCTACAGTTCCTAGTAATTTTGGATTTTAGTTCTATCGATTAAACAAAATAATTGAATCCTAAAAAAATTTTTTTTTTTTAAACGCTTTTATTTCAATAATGTTTAGTTTATAAAATTAGCTACAAGTTGTGAAAATTTCAAGTCTCTACGTAAAATAGAACATAGAGAATTATGCGTCTAAAGTCTGAAAATCGTTTTTTTTAATTTAACAACAAATAAACAATGAAAATTAGTTTAAAATATGATTTTCGTGTATTGTCATCGGAAATACACATGTCTGCCAAATTTCATCAATTTTCAAGGGAAGTCATTCAAATTAACGTTACAAGATTTGATGCTTTGATGCTCCGAAGTGAAGCTAAATAAAAGCGTTTAAAAAAAATCACCAAACCACACAAGAAAACTAAAAATTTTGAAATTTCAAAAATGTTGTTTTATTTCTAGAAGCTAGAACTCTCAGGTTTCTCGTTCAATAGTCAAGTAGAACAATAATGGAGAATACAAAACATTTCCGGAGCTCACGTCAAAGTGCTAGCAGAGCATAGGAGAAAACAATTTCTATTCTATTCAATTCTATTTTAAAACAAATAATTAAAATGGACTGAAATTTTTGTAACCAGACAACCAGATTTTACAATTAACGTTTCCTTGATCAATAAAGTATGAAATATAATTTGATGTAACATGACATTTGACAACAATAACATAAATGTTGAATAATGACAGGTTTTTTGCTTTCCGTTTATATATTTTGTCCTTGTCAAAGGCGTTGTGCAGGACCTGTTCAAAATAAAATTTAAATACTATTGTAGTAAGCTTGGGGTCACATTTAGCGTTTGTTTTATTTTATTCGTTTCATTAATTAAAATATGATAATCTCAAGAATCTCGTTTAAACACAATACAAATAATGCCGATATAATTTGAAGAGTTTCCTCAATTCCTCATGGATCCCATCATCAGAACTGAATTTTGAGATACCAATTTTTAATTTTATTTAAAGAATTTTTTTAATCTGTTGATAAATGACGGAGGTAACAAACAAGTAAAAAAATTAAATTCTGAAGCATTGAAGTATTATTACTAGCGTATGGAACCGACAGAGGTTCCGACAGGGTTTTGTTCTAGATGTCTGTTCTATGACATTATACTTCAATGTTCTGAACTTCCTTTTTTTGAGGTCGATTAAAAATTAGCATTCTGCACAGACATGTATTTGATATATGTCTGTGGCATTCTGCAACTCGTACGAGATAATCGTTCCTAAATAATGTGTTCAATATAATTAATTCTGAGAATTAAATGAACTGCCATAAATAAATCATACTTTTGACTTTGACATTTAAAATATGATTTCGATTATAATTATTGTATAATAACTATAGCATATAAGATTAATACTTCTGCATAAAAATATTTGCACTAACATTTATTTCGTAGATTCAACCTCCGGTTATATAACATTTAACCTCCAAAATAAGTTATGCAAGACACGGAAAACCTATTTTTCAAGTACATTTTTTCAATCCAGTTTTTGGTATTGGCAAGAAACAAAGTGCACTTGTGATCGAATATTTATTTATATCGCATTTAAACTGCACAAAATAAAATTTCCTGTTTTGGATTTCCGAATTTGAATTTGGAATATATCTTCAACTGTATTATTATTTATTTACGTATACATATTTGACAATTTTTGTATGCAAATACAGGATATGAGACATAATAACAGTTTTGTACGAGGGTACTATTAAGCTACTATTAAGGTTAAATAACAAACATATACAACAAATTAGTGTGGTCCTTTTTCGAAAACTATTTCTTTGAAGTTTGTAGTACCTATGGCCCCCCATATTTGGTGATACTACCTACTTACTTGACCTACTCAGAAGCTGCGACTGAGAAGTTTATCAAGTCAAGAAGTTTATCAAGATGAATAATTTCAACCATTGCACACAGGGGATTTTAGAGACGGTTTGTTTCAAAAATGCCTAGAGAAGGCGTTCTCTAGGCAAACTCTTAACAAACTCTCTTCTCTTTCTCTCTCTTAAAACTTCTCTCTTAACAAACCGTCTCTAAAATCCCCTGTGTGCAATGGCCTGATTAATGTTAACCTTAAAAGTCGTAGCCCCCGTTGGGCGTAGGGGTGTAGAACTTCGACCAGTGATAGGGCGCAAATATTCAACCATTTCACGTGATCTGTCTTCAGATACCTTTTCGAAGTTTGTTCTCCAGATGTAGATAATTAACCCTTTGCACTCGAGAGGTGAGTCTCGCTCACCACATGATTTATTTCCACCACTCGAGAGGTGACTCGCTCACCACTTTGTTTGGTGCGGAAATTCGATGCGCTGTGTAAACTACTTACTTATGTTTATTTGGTAATTGATCATTGAATTTCTGCACCAAACAAAGTGGTGAGCGAGTCACCTCTCGAGTTGTGACAATAAATCATGTGGTGAGCGAGACTCACCTCTCGAGTGCAAAGGGTTAAAAACTTCTTGGTTGCTGCTTTAAAATGAGTGCATCTATAATAATTAGAACATTGTTTGAAGTAATTTACTTCATGGTTATGCTTCAGTAACTCGTAATATAGTTAGGTTGTCAGGAAACTGGTATCATCCGTGGATGGCAACAAGCTTTTTGTACATAATTGTTTTTACAAAGTTGTCTGCAACTCTATATGCTAATTGTAATTATGTTGTTGAATATATTTATTTTATGATGAGTAAAATACTCAACAAAAAACTATTCAAGTAGCGAATTAGACGTTTATTGGATATGGTCAGTTAAACTTAATTTAAGTAACTTTTTTAAGTTAATTTAATACTAGGACACTGCTTATTCCACACAAGAAGTAGATGATTTGAATACATTAGTTTTCTCAGGACAAATACAAAATAAAGGTGAATCTATAAATGTTATTTTTCTTTTATCCACAATTTATTTATTTTACTCTAAAACGCTATGGCGTTTTTTTACCTTACATTTGCTATTGCCTTACATATTATGTGTAAGACAATAGCAAAACTTTGCTATGTATGCTTACTTATGTAGTGCTAACTTCGACGCAACGCCGCGCGATGGATTTAGGTCGTTTTATCTCATAATGCCATCTACAGATATAATTTAAGCTGTTTAAACGCGTCGATATTTACATCCCTCTTCACAAACAAATCCAGAATTTAAATTAACTTCATTCCACAAAACTTATTTTTTGGTCCTTCGAGCCAATATCATCATCGTTCATAAATAGGAAAAAAATGGAAATTTATTGCCAAGTCATAATTTACATGTATTAAATTAACACCTTTAATTGAGCATCGTTTATTGAAGAATATCCTGTTTTCCTTCATCGTGGCAGTCTGGCAACCTTGGACATTCGTCCGATGGTAGGAATTTAATTAAAAAATGACCGCTTGTCCCGTACATACTGATTACCTACCGTTGATGGAACGAATTGGCAAAAAATTTACTGACGGCACGCTCTATGGAACAAACTTAAAACTCCCGCATGAGGCACTAAGTTCAAATGCGTGCAGTAAGGTCTATAACCCATAATGCATATGTATTTTTTACTTAAATTTTGTCAGTCAACTTCGCTATAAAAGTTATTTGTAACCTTTATTATTCTCAAAGTAGGTTCAATACGTGAAGCTCAATCGGTCGGTTCTCTCGTTTATGTCAAAGTAGATGCATTATTATTACAGAAATCGTGATCACTAAAGAGTTATTTTCCTGTGTTCTCTGTAAGTATTTTAAACGGAAAATATCTTAGTTTCCTGCGGCATTTCCAACGCCTTCTTTATGTGTCCAATTTCCTTCTGCATGCAATGTTTCTTCAGTTTATTTTTATACTGTTGCATTGTATGCTCTATAAGCTTTTATAGTATATTTTCTTATTATAAATCACAAAGATCAATGATATCTCTTGTAGAAGTATTATTCCCTTAATTCTACGTATCAGGACCCGAAACGCTACCTAAAAGTAGATCACCTGCACAATCATACACTAAGCTAGGATTACCTGTGTCGCTGTTGGCATGGACCGACATTTATCTGTCAATTAAAATATGTCTTCTACCGAGTAGGAATTGAATTCAAGGCCCTTCGCTTCACAAAGACAACCTAATCGTAGCTGGAAAGAAACTCTTAGCTCTTAGAAGTCCAGAAAGTTAGGAGACTGTTCTATAAACATTTTCTATAAACAGCCTCCAAGGTTTATAAGATTACCGGCCATAACTGTGTTGCGTAAAGTTGCACAACAGTTGCCATCGCTAGCTACAAGGTATGTGAAACGGAATGTTGCTTGGAATTGGAACTGATCAACCAGTAGACTATCGTCTAACTAGCATTAAAGGCTGGCTCCTCAACTAGTCTGCTTGAAGAAACTCTTTTATTTTTTGAAAACATTGATTCCCTGTTCGTGGGTGCCATGGACAAAGACACACACACACTCAGACCGATAGAAATTTAAAGTCATCATTCAAATTTCCGTCCTGCTGGCAATGGAACCCAGGATCCTTGGCACCGCAGTTCGGCATGATTTTCGACCATTATTCCAGACGGGTCGTCAAATAATAATATATTATTATGTAGAATAGGATTGTAAGTAACAGTTAGCAAATGTGGTATCCCATATCTGCACATCAGAGCCGTCACCGATGCGTTGACCACCAAGACGGCGCTTCTGTCGTCTCCACCGATATCTTCAATTTATTAAAGTTTAGAGTCTAAACTTTACAGGTTTATTGACCACCAGAGGTTGACTGTATTTACCACAAAAATAGATTCTCCTGATTTTGGGGAAAAAAATATTTTGGCCTAATTGTGTTCAATTTTTAGATTTTTTTAGGTTTCCATAAATTGTATGAAAAATATGATCGTTGTTTTGTAATATCACGGGTGTCTCAGTGTTTATTGCATTGTATCAAAAAAAAATTTGTAAGAATTAGAAAAATAAAGTAGTCTATAATTTACATGAATAACTATACAAAAATCGTAGTCTATACTTCCACAAAAAACTGGAAACACTCCGAGGTTATATTATTTATTAGAACTTTTTTCCTAAACCGCTCCAATTCGTGGTCTGTTACTATGTTTTTAACCACAACACAACCTAGTTTCTGTAAAATTGCCCTATGACAATATTTCGAAATTACTATGATGAGGCAATTTTCCTATTTTCCGTCCTAGAGATTGTAATCTCAAGCAGAGATCGCAAATTGTACAAAGTGAATGGGGTAAAGGTCATAGTCCACGCTGGTTAATTACGAATTGGCAGACTTCAAACATGTTTGATAAATAATAACGCTACTCACTTATAGCCGCACACTAGAATTCCCTGTCGTGGATGCTCGCACACAACACAAAAAAAGAACACACTCACCCGAACCAGGAATATAATTTCGAATTCATCATTGGAATCGATCCCAGGACCCTTAGCGCGGCGATGCGGCATTGTATTAACCATTGCGCCACACGGGTCATTGAATATATGGTTAAGTTAACTACTTGTGCATGTTAGATCAGATCACTTACTGGGATCAAGATGTTCTATCAGAATGTTTGGGGTCTAAAAACCAAGCTTTTAGTGTGGCGTAATCACGAAGCTATTTTGGAAAATGACCTGGTAATTGCCTAGAACTTAGAAACATTTACGTGCACGGCGCGAACTCATACCTTCTGAGCAAAAGCCAATGTTTAAACCACAAGGCTATTACTATTTTTATATTTAAAGACAGCATAATTTGAGTTGATACAGCCGTGTATCGTTATCTCAATAACATACGAGTATTATAATCTGGTCGGTTTTCCTCGGTGGGTCAAGGTTGGTTTTTATTTCTCTCAGTTACTTAACAGAGTTATGTTTTATTCAACTCAATAGCTACAAATGCCTTTTAGACGTATGGCTAACTTAATTTATTCGATAATGTTCTAGTTATAATGTTAATATGCAAGAAACGGCCCGTTTTATGTAATAATTGATTCGGTAGTCAAGGCAATCCTCGGTCCATCAGTTTTTCATGACAATTTAAACGAGAAGTACCGGATTGTTGTTTATAAGTATTTCTCTTTTCTCCTATTTTTATTTGCTCAGCAGTCAGGAAAGTAATAATGAGGATTAATCTAAGTAGTTCTACAAAGGTATGATCTTCGTGGATCATGTATATTTTACGAAAGTGCCCATGAACCATGTGAATTGTGAGTACCTGTATAATGTGATAAATTAACTTGTTCTGGCTGATGTGGTACAGCAAGGGAATGTCACATGACGGAATATATCTCTTCTCACAACTGACGAAGCCTACCTACGATACCCACTAAACCCAACTTTTTTGGGTACGAACGTATTTTGGGTTAATTCTTCTACGTTAAAAAACTATTTCGGGTAGAATTTGGCGATCGCTGTTAATTTACCAAAGGTCACTGAACCAGTTTTAAGTGACGTTTACCTTATGTCAAGGTAACCGAGATGGTAATGAGCTTCTATGCTTTATACAATGCACGTGAGAATTTC
Source organism: Thymelicus lineola (assembly GCA_963932265.1). Lineage (NCBI taxonomy): Eukaryota > Metazoa > Arthropoda > Insecta > Lepidoptera > Hesperiidae > Thymelicus > Thymelicus lineola. The sequence goes on from OZ010707.1 coordinate 9,997,527, forward strand.
GTCGTCGGCGATAAGCTACAATCCTAGCTATTGCCTATTGTTTAGAATGAAATCGTTCAAGTTCTGTTACGGTCACCCTATTTTCTTGACATCGGTTTCTTCGCTGTGTTCAACCAAAGGAAAGGTGATTGTTTCGGCAGTTGTGTTCATAGTTGGGCAGCGACTTTTACGATCCTTTTTTCCCATAACATGCAGGAGGTAGAATTTTCTGTATGAAGTATTCCTGGAGCGCTTTAATAAGTGTGAATTCTACTGAGATGTTTAAAAAATTCTTCTTTTAATAACTGTAACTTCTATTTGTATTGGCATCTTTTCGGGCCTTGCCCATAGCCACTCGTGATGGTAGGAATGATAGGAAAAGTACGACCGTCAATGTCCTAATTATAAGTCATGGTTGATACGTCATGAGTTAAAATGAAGTCTATATAGTAAGTACTGTTTACCGATCCGTATCTGTAGCGAGCTACGCAATAACAACATCGATTTCACCTTGAGTCTCGTCCATTGAGAATTTAGATCCAACTGCTATAGGATTACGGTTTTCCGCCATACGAACGAATTCATTGAGATTATTGATTTGGCTACTACACTCTCAAAGTAAATTGGAGAGGATATGCAAAATGCTATATGCTTGGTCGTTTATTTGTGACTTTGCGTATAGGGAATAACTTGCCCCTTCGATTAATTATGTACATGTAAGAGTCTTCAAGCCAAAGGAGATAGGGTTTTACTAAGTTAGTGCGCTTCAAACTTCAATATTGCTTAATGATGTCTAATGCCGGATGGATGTAATTGTACTTAGAATCCGGTGTACTTTATCTTCCTTAGATAAGGATATCAGAAGGTTGCGTGTACACATCATGTCGGGGTTAATAGTTCAAAAAAATATCTCCGACCTGAGCTTCGACTGGCTTAGTTCGGAACTTCTACGTGACATATTACATAAGTGATGTGATGAGGTAAACTTTGATAGCGCGTTTCGGGTGTAAACTGTAAACAGTGTTACCACATCTTGACGGACTGAAGCGTTCAGGATGCTCATATTTAGCCAGATGTCATCATCCAACTGTCACACACTAGGATTCCCTGTGTCGTGAGTGCCATAGACAACACACAAAGACATGAACACACATACCTAGATTGAGAACAGAAACTCAAACTAGTCATTGAAACCGCCTCGCTGGGAGTCAAACCAGGACCCTTGGCACGGCGATCCGGCATGGTATCCATTGTACCACACGGGTTATCCGATGATGCTTTCGTTCGATCGTATGATAGACACAAGTCGTGGGGCTAATAGCGTCCAACTGATGCGCTGTCAACGTTCTCGTAACACAACAAGATAATGTTATTATAATTTACGTACGATATGACCTTACGACCCCTGACACACTTTTGAGATAAACGGTTGGACTGATATATTATTATGTACAGTACACATAGATAAATGTCATAAGTATCACATTGTGTTCTAATGTTCTCTGTTATGATATTTCTGGTATTTTCGGTAATTATATTTATGATTTTTTGTTTATTTATTTGACTGTAAAATCAGTTTAAAAACAGAGTTGTTATTGTTAATAAGGGATAACATAAATATTTTATCAAAAACTTTGGAATAAAGTCCAATTTGGATTTGAAATTGATATTTAGGGAGCATTAATACAAGCGATGGAGTCCAATCATGCTATGAGTCCAAGCCATCCTTCGCTGCTCATGGTGGGCCAAGAATAACGGACAAGGCCATGGTGACATGTCTCTTCTGTTGGATGACGGTGGAATTTTTGTAAAATCGACCAATAATTGTTTGCGTCTGTAACAATGCAGCTTACGTGTGCGTACGGAGGCAATCTTTCGACAGCTGAGGAATTTCAAGAAGAGATGGCACAAGCTGCAAAACACCTGTAGAAATGAAAGCGACCAAAACTACACCGCCTGAGGCTATGCTGTATGTTATCTATATCTGTATGTCCAGCCACAACCCCTTTGGGGAAGAGTCGGGCTAATAGGGACTACAACGAGAAAAATAACCTGTTGGGAGCCCATCATAACCGCGAGGTGATAGGGCCATGGGACCTAGTGGTTTATGTAGTTTCAGCTGAAGTTAAAGTTCAATAATAAAGTAAAAAGTTCAATAAATACGTGAAACCTTTTTAAACACATCAATTAAGTAACGTTTAAGTTTAACTGCACATAAAAATAATCCATGAAAATTGGACGCTTGTATATAAATGATGACGAACCGGTTTCGCTCACGTGAGGTATAATTATTTATATGGGATATGAATTTGAGTGTTTTTGTGCCGGTTACTATTCTCGCTAGTGTTTTTTTGTCGCGTTGTCGAGTGCTCGCATACATTGCACTACTAGACACTTAAAGGTCAGTGTGAATGTCTAAAATCTTATTTTCCAAAAGTGATGGTAAAACTAAAACTGCTTTATTTTGACATGGTTGCCCCGATTACCACATATTGTGTCGAAAGCGCAATTAGTTAGAGTAACGAGAATCACCTTGTGTAGTATACATACAATACAGTTAACTATAGTTTGATCTTGTGTTAACTCGTCAATAACATCTGTACTCACTGATGCGTGTTTTAGAAAGGAAGTTGCATCAACTACTTACTAATGTCCTTCAGCATAAGCTTACCCCATGTACTCGACCGTGTTGCTTAATGGTCATAGGTTTCGTCATTGATTGACATTTGGTGCTTGAAATAAATAGCCCTCAATATTCTTAGAAGGCAATGTTTTTTTAATAAATAGTTGCTAAAGTAGCAGACTTCCAACTGATTGTTTGTGGTGTCAGCCGCAGATATCAGGAACGCCGAAAACTAAAAGTAATATGAACGCTTTGCTAGCCAAAACTTCTGAATCACACACATACCCATTTAAAATAGGGATCAAACTATCATAAAATACTAGGAAATTTTGACAATAAACATTTTAGGACAACACATATTAGACATATAGGCATCGGGAATATACTCACATGTACATATAATATTTCAAAGTAGAAGAAGAATATTTTATCATGGAAAAAAGTCCTCGGATAAGCAGAGAGTCCGACCAAGTAGATTGATTGGAAGATCTAAAGAAAGTAGAGGGATGCCTTTCGTTTCAGAGTAGGACTGACGAAGTCGGTGAGACGCAAGGAAAGTCAACAAAATTTTAGTTTAAAATTAGCTAAATAAATTATCGTGTATTCAACTTAATGCCCATCACGTTGAAACTTAAATGTAAAAATAAAACTTTAAACTAGTTCTCATTAAAAGATCAACTAAACTTTTGCTAAACATAATATAAAAATCGCCATAATAATATTTGAGAAGTTCCCTTAATTGATTGACTCAATCATCCCACTATCAGAACTGAATTTAGATAATTTATGGGACCAATCTGGATAAATATTTGTCAAATCGATTGATAAATGACGTAGTTCTGAAGCATCAAGCATAAAATATACAATCGGTTGAGCTTGAGAACTTCCTTCGTTTTTTGAAATAGGTTAAAAATAACCGACAAAAACCCGGTTACAAATCACCGATATTTATACAATGCCTGACAAAAAAATATCGGTATACTCGTACGGTACTGGTAATAAACGTCTTCCTCAACGCGAAACTAGTGCGGGTTATTGATCTTCAGAAACATTAAGGCCCGTATTAATAAACCGATCTTAAGATCTATGCAATCTCAAGATACGGTTTGAGATGATGAAATCTTAATCATGAAGGATAGAGATAAAGGAGAACTGACTTTAAGGGGGAAAGTTGATAAAGTGTCCAGTCATAAGCAGTAAATTGGCCCTAGCGTAGGCAAAGGTTATGGAATGAATGTAGCAGTTGTTGACAGATTAAAGTTAGACAGTGATAGTCCTGTACCAAACTTCAACTGTTAACGTAGTCCAGATTTACCCTGTTGCTACAGTGGCACCACCAATTTAGAGTAGTTTGACGAAAATGACGGACACTTTTGCACAACCGAGTTATTTCTAAGTACTCTGTGTCCAGATTAATCGCGCTCTTGAGCTGAGATTGGTTTAACCTATGATTACGAATAAGAAAAAGGTTGTTCAAGGTTGTAAAATGAACACATAATAGAAATCTGAATTGCATTATCAACTCCCCGGCACGTGGATGAAAAACTTGTAATTAGAGTAATTTTGCTATTATGATAATTAAATAAGCCCATCTTGATTAACACATGTTGAGAAAAAACTTGTTAGATTAAAGTATGAAATTATCAGATTTAGTTTAGAGATGTTCGGTAAAAACTTATTCATATAAATTCAGAGAATTTATTTTACAGTCGTGAATAGATTTAAGTATGTATCTGTGCTCGTTTTAGATGTCTTTGAGCGTATCACGATACATATCGGCAGATGAAAAAAATCCAACGTAGTGAACAACAATTGAATTTAAATAAGAATACATCAATATCATACATGACAAATCGATCTTAAACTCATTAACACACCACTCATGCGTCGAGTCCGAATTAAATTGATAACTCTCTAAGCCAAACTATCAATGTATTCTCATCGTCTCGTCAAAGGCTTTTGATTATGTTGCTCACGCCACCTTGGTTGTTTTGCATCCTTAATCCATCATCAGCCAGAGGTCGGCACAAACCGTCGTTGGTTGCGTTCTAACTGACTCATGACGACAGGGTCAAGGCGATCACTTACGTATGTTTTTTATAAACACTTGACGCGTTTTACAAGGAGCTGATCTTGGTCCTTTATTGTTTCTTTTTTTATTATTACTCCATTATAATTGCTTATTGTTGTGGTTAAACAACAGGAGCTGCACAATCGGTATTAGATTGTTAAAATTTTATTGTTTCAGTTGGAATTGTTTTGTTCATAATGATAAAGAAATTACTCTTTTGCTGTATTTTTTATATCTTGCACGTGATTTGATTTGTAATAAACCGTAAATAATTTCAACATTAACGATATCCTTTTCTTATATTTATGTTTGCGTTAAATATAATAAAATTATTTTCATAATGCTTTTGGATGAATTGTCATCACGCACGGTCTATAAATTGAATAAACACGGGATAAAAGCAAAGCAAAGCAAAGCAACAACCCATAATTGTCCCACTGCTGGGCTCGGGGTCTCCTCTCACAATGTGAGGGGTACAGGCCATAGTCTACCACGCTGGCCAAGTGCGGATTGGTAGACTTCACACACCTTTGAGAACATTATGGAGAACTCTCAGGTGTGCAGGTTTCCTCACGATGTTTTCCTTCACCGAAGCAAGTGATAATTAACTTGTAATACGCACATAATATTTGAAAATTAGAGGTGCGTGCCAGTATTTGAACCCGGGGCCCCGCGTTCGGGAGACCAACGTTCTAACCACTAGGCTATCACTGCTGCTAACACGGGATAGTTTTCAAAAACAATTGTCCTGTGTTTTCCCTTCAAGCCTGAACTTACAATGATAAAAATATAATATCCTTCAAAAAAGTCTTAATCAATTAGCCAATTTAGAGTGTTTTTGTTTGCTGTTCGCACGCACATACGTTACATACTCTTCGGTATTTGTGATCTTAGTTTTAGCCTAACGCCTGATGTTTATCTATCTGTGCTTAACTACTCTCATCTTACCGTTTGAGGAGATACAAACCCAGCTGTAGAACACTCATGTTCCCATGTAAAGGAAAGAACATCAAAGAAGTATCTTTTGACCGTAATTTTTTATGATCAGTTCCAGTCTGCTAAGCTTTACCTCGAATCTTACAATTATAGTTGAATTCGGTCAAGTTATTAGTTGCTGGCGAACTAATTTCGCTGCTACGCAGACGATGGAAGGTTTGATTTAGCGTGTACAGGCTTGACCTCAAGGGAATAATTATGGCGAAGGCTTACGCGATTTTGAATACTTTGTGTACGCACTTTGGTTAGTACTAAGAGTTGATAAATGTTTTATCGTTCTTTAGTTTTAGCTATTTATTGGAATTTAACTCCTTTAGAATCGATTTTCTTATTTAAACTCGGGGTATGAAAATTTTATTACGTTACGCGTTAAATCTGTAATTCGTAACACAGAATCTAGATAGTAATAATAATAATAATGCTAATGATAATAATAATATTTTTGACGATTGCAAATTAGATGGCTTTAAACTCCAGTCGTGCGTCGGAGATGACACACACAATTTTTAACTTTTATATTGAGCCTGTTTTTCAAGATCAAACACGGAATCCAAAGACAACAAGGTTCCTCACTCCCAAAATTTTTATATACTTGAGAGCCAGTTCGTTCTTTCTTTTTTCTTCCCTCTTCCCTCCGGCAATGCTCCGGCTGGTTCATTTGGTGTTGCTGATGTCCATAGGCGGCGATAGCCACTTACCATCAAATGGATCGTCAGTTCGTTTGGCTATTTTCATAAAAAGATACATATAAGAAACTCAGTCGAAAATGATTTTTTGAGCATGGTGTTTTTGGGCTCTGTACATAAAAGAAAGTTAATTCCCATAGATGTAATTCAAATTACATCTATGTTAATTCCCATTTATTTTATGAACACTTATCAAAATTATTTACACCAAATATTAGTTATGAATAGTATGATATAATAAGCACAGTCGAAAATGTCTTCGGAGTTTAGAAAGCAAACCAACGTGAACCAAGCAGGAAAATAATGTTGAAATGTGCTTACGTCAACAATTACCATACTAATGATCATTTAAACTAAACGGTCGTTCGTTTAAACTGTGGACAATGGAGAGCAAAAACACTAAAGTTTGACTAATGCTTGGTAAATGGTTTTTGTTATTTGTCAAACTATTGTTTCCGTATAGTGGCCTTACAAGTTAACATTGGTTTTAGGGATCCATCTTGTATTGGTTACAATTTAGATATCTAAGACCATAAAATTGCACCTTCAGTGGAAAAAAGGCATAAGATGAAAATTGCAATTTTACAGGAGAGCAAAAAGATAGTTGAATTATCAGTAAGGCAAAGGAATTTACATTACGATTTGCACAAAACCGTCGAGATTAATGATAAAAATTTAATTCAACGTAAGACGACTTATGCTTTTGGAACGAAGTTCCTTATCGCGCGTTGTGCAAGGGGGCTAGACGGAAAATTTCGACACTTTTTGATTTTACGAATGACCGACACTTTTTTTGAAGTGATTCACAGAGTTTTACAGAGATGGCGCTGTACAACTTTCTGAATCACGCTGTTGAGACTCTTTGGCGCTAACATAAGTAAAATAGGAAATAACTTTGTTCCATCCGGGTGTCCTTTGACACCTCTCAAGTTTTTTTTTTCCACTGAGGGTGCAAAATACTGAAGTAATTTGCTAAAAAGTGAAAGACGGTAGATATCTGAAAGTAAAATTGTTATGAATGGAGGTTAGAAAATCGAATTCTTATTAAGATGGCTTCATCAAAGTGGAGAAGAAGAAGAAGAGGAAGCCTCTTTGTCGTAACCAATGCGGTACTGCACCGACAGGACACAATCATCTCCTGCGTCCCGCCGTTCCAGTGACCTACATTTACGTCTCCCGTCTCCATTACACCACGAAGGTCTCCGATGTCGTGGAGTATTTGGAGAAGAAGACAAAGTGCCGGGCGCTGGTTGAGAAGTTGGAATCGCGCAACGCAGTCAACTTTAACTCGTTTGTTGTGCGTGTTCCAACCGAACTCCTGTCGGATTTCCTGAAGGAGGAGCTGTGGCCAAAGGGGGTCGTCTTCCGAAAGTTCCGTGGACGACGACGACCACCGGGAGTCACCGAAAGCGCGTCTCACTTCACGAATAAGTGAATTAGTTTTTAAGTCTATATTTTTGTATGTATGTTAGTCTGTAAGGTATTTATGTTATGGGCCTCGATGCCTGAAATAAAGATTTATTATTATTATTATTATTATTATTATACCGATTCAGCCCGAGGGTACTTCTGTATCGTACATTTTTATGTAAGACTAGCTGACCCGGCAGACGTTGTTTTGCAACATTTCATCCCCTATTTCATCCCTTGGGGGTTGAATTTTGAAAAATCAGTACATCAGTCAATCACTTTTACCTTTTATATATACAGATTGATCGCTACCTCGCAGATTGATACCTGCTTGAAATAAGTTATCCTGTTTTGTAGTTTATGCTATTTCACAACGGAACCAGTTGCACAACTCACACTTGACCATGTGTCGGATTTTACATAACTCATAACATAAGGTCCAAACCTTCACCGTACTGGAGGTCGTACAGGTCACTTCGGCAAATATACAAAGTATTATATTGAATAATTTTACCATTTTTTCCTTGAGTTTAAACTGTGACAAAGTAGAATTTTTCAATCAGTTTTTGTGCGTGTTTTTGTGACTAGCTTAAGGATGAGTTAATACTAAAGTCCAAACTCATTTACATCGCCGTGTTGTACAAACAGGACTTTAGTTAGAAACCGAATGCACGCGATTCATTTTTCGTTACTGACACCTCAAAAAAATACGCTCGTTTGGCCTCACGCTAAGAATATTAAAATAAATTTTTGAGTTACATTGAAGTAAAATGCCATAGAACAGACATCTCGAACAAAATGTGTGTCCCGCCCGGGAGGTTCGATTTTCAAAATTGAGCCCCTGTTCTCCTTTCAAAATGGAACGAATCCATTGAAGATTGAAGCCACGTGGCGCCAATGCATTGGGACATACATGGTGTTCGCGGTGTCGGTTCTATACGCTAGTACTTCAATGTTGAGTTATCGTTTACTTTATGGTGTTATTCCTGCTTATTGTTCAATTGATTTGAGTTTTAGGTACTTGTAAAAGTCTCTCTTGGTATTGCAGAATTTTTATCTTTGATTGAGCAGTCATTACCATTATCACGATAACCATGTGATGGGTAAAAAAGGTAGCTTGCTGCAAACGACGAATGTGCCGAATGGAACATGTGTAGAACACACCTGCATCTCTAGACAAGACTGTTTAAACGCTCACGCTAAAGGCTGTCTTTTTATGTATGGGAATGACATTATTTTCGGAAAAATGACTTCTGTCAGTGTTATGTCATTCCCATACATTTTGAAAGTAGCGTTTACAGAAAAGGGCCTTTACTAGAGGGGATATTGTCATTGGGTTTTCGGTTTACGCTACGTGTTTTAGCAACAATGTGATGAGATAGAGATATCTGAGACAAATTCTTTTACACTGATTTTCTTCACTAAAGTAATAATGGTTCGAAAATATTTTGAGATGTCCTAGGATAGGAGGAAGATGTGGAAATAATTTATTCATATAGGTATCACTGAAATACCAACATTTCTAAAAATCGTTTGTCATGGAGGAGAAGGGATGGAGAAAGAAACTCCTCAGGAGATCTTTTAAAAACCATATTGTTTACAATAGAGTGCATAACAGAAAAATCCTAACCTGAGCAGAACTGGTTGTAGAATCAACACCATGGTCCATGCGTCTTTGTCATTAACATATACATACAATATTCATCTATACTCTTGCCAATAAGTTGTGTTTATTTGAACCTAGATCGTTTAATTAATTAATTAATAATTTATTATTAATAGCGTCCATTTTTACATAATGTTGCGTATACCAAGATTTCCCACAAGGAGCACAATTTGTATAATATACGTATAAATTATGACGTAAAATCATATTCATAAATTAATTGAATTTCCACTTATGAACATTTTTTGTTGTTGTTTATAAATTTAATTATTTTTTATCTAGTTGATGACTCATAAATTTCCTTTTTGTTAGTTTTAAATTAATTAACCTTATAATGTAGGTAGGTATATTATTTTAATAAGTAAATATTGGACAGAAAAAGTAAATACGAGTACCTACCTGCCTGCCTAAAACACGGCATACATAACACAATAGCTTGTATAAGCTAATATACAATATTATATGTTGTAGTGAGAACGCATTTTCACTACAAATTACATTATATTTCTACTCCATTTAATTGTAAGTAGTCTTAGCAGTTTCGCACTCGGCTTTGATAATAGTAAAATGTCGAACAGAAATAATGTTGAGAGTGTACTTGGTGCAGACACTACAGTAGTACAGTCTCCTGATAAATTGCTGATCAAAAATGAACTTCAGTTAAAAGTAATTCTAGTTTGACATAATGATGTCAAATGATGTCAAAAATGAACTGCAGTTAAAAGTAATTCTAGTTTGACATAATGATGTCATAATGATGTCAAACTAGAATTTCTTTTAACTGAAGTTCATTTTTGATCAGCAATTTATCAGGAGACACAGTAGTGTCTGCACCAAGTACACTCTCAACATTATTTCTTCGCATATATGCATATACCCATTCGTCTTGATGATTTTGAGACAAAATGTATTCAGCACGGATGTTTTGTCATATTTAACAAAACCGGCCAAGTGTCTGCCACGCGCAATGTAGGGTTCCGTAGTTGTAAGTTTATCGACTATTAATTACTCTTTAACTTCTTAAGCTGATAGTTTTCCTTTTAAATTCATCATACGAGTACATAATTATGCTACTGCCCGAAATTTTGCACTTGTCCAACACCACTTATTTAGCTGGCATGAGGCATTTTTATCTGCTTTCGCTCAAACTGAGAAGTCTGCAAACTGAAGTGTTTATTATGTATTTGCTTTGCTCGATAAAGCATTGTAATCAAACAAAGAGCAAATTAACTCATCACAGGGGATGCGTTGCGATCGAGTTACGTGTGCTGTGACGTAAAGTATTAGCATAAACTATAAACTGACGAGTGGCCAAGGCTTCCTCATTATAAAACCGCAATAAATATTTATTACACGCATACAAGTGTTAAAATGCGTGAAAATATTATTTATGGTTATATGTATTTATAAATTTGTCAGGATTTTGTAATAAAAATCTTTTATAAGTAAAATATACGACGGGCAGGTACTCACGATTTTTGTATTTTATATCGATTTGATCGTGGTCTATGTAACTGGGTCGAAATATCGGTAATATTTTTAGATTTCCGAACGAAAAAACCGAAAAACGGAACCCCTATAGGATCACTCGTGTTTGTCTGGGTGGTCGCCCTTCACAGTCAATTTTCTCCGAAACTATGGGACCAAATGAGTTGAAATATTGTACTAATTCGTTTTTTTGTGACCCAAAGTCTGAGGTATAAAGAAAATAAATAAATTTTGAAAAAAAAAAATTATGAAATCAAAATTACATAAAGAAATACTGTTTCGCAAACCATATCGTGAGGCATGTCAAATGAAAGAACTTATTGTAAGAATCTCAAATATATATTTTTTTAAATAATTTTTTTTATAGTTCTACAATACTTTTAAAATTATTCATGAAAGAATTATTGAGGACGAAAAATGAATATTCTTTCCTTATTTCCGTAATTACTGAGGGTAGAATTTTTAGAAAAACACAGAAAATAGTTCTATAATTACATATTACAGGAAGACCTATAAGAAGTCTATGATCTTGAAAAAGGGCAAAAATGAATAAAATAGAAAAATAACGGTAAATATATAATCAACGTATGGAACCCTCTCCAATCGAGTTTGACTCGCACTTGCCAATTTTATTTCCTAGAAATTTAATCAAAATAAAATTTATTGTTTCAGAAAAATGGACGAGATCATCACGAAGCCTGCGCGATCCACAGCCACAACTTGTACAGATTAAACACAAATTAATCTGTTACATTGACTTATACTACACTACACTATCCAGTTCCAACCGTCTGTGATCTTTAGAATACGTTACGATCGATCTCTAGTAGCATAGAAGTTAGTTTTTAAACATATTATAATATTTAATTCAGAAAGCAGAGTGACAAGCCTTGATAACCCTAGTTAAACGAGTGATAATAAGAAGCTTGAAAATGTCAAGACATTCATAAAAAAAAGAAAAAGTGTAGTATACAGGAAAAACACAGATAAATCACTTGGAAGTAAACATAAAAAAACGTGATTCAAAATGCCGGCGATTCTAACGAAGATACGAGAGCAGGCGTTCAGGGTCCAGCCCACGATAGCCCTGGGCGTGGGCGTGGGCGTGGCCTTAGCGGCGTGCGCAGTGTACGGAACCAGAGAGAAGAAACAGCCGCCACCCTGTCACAATAACAATAATTATAAGGTTAGTTACTAAATACTAAGTTAATTAGTTACTTGCACCAAAACCACGTGACCCATTTAGGGGGGGGAGGGGGGTCTTCAAAACACCACGGACGGGAAGGGGGCGTAGTCAATATTTTAGCAACCATTGCGCCACACAAGTAGTCAAATATAAGTAAAATTATTATTTTATAACTCTGTTTTTGCAAAAAATATTGAAAACCGTATTTATGAATTACCACGTGAAAACTAGGGGGGGGGGGGTCTTCTCATATACTACGGATGGTCACGAAGGGGGGAGGGGGGTAAAAAGTTGGAAAAATGGGTCACGTGGTTTTGGTATGTTCCCTTAACTACGGACCCTCCTATACTGTCCTTCTGTCCAAATGTCTCAACTCCCGAGTTGTTGAAGTTTTGCCCGGCGACGGTGATTGAGGAGATGTCAGCTCCTTGAACTCATGTTAGCAGAACATGTTTGCATATTGTATTGTGTTTGATAAGTGCAAAAATATATATTGAAATCTTATTTTATTTTCATAATCATAATCCTTTATTGCTAGTACATAGTACATGCATAAAGGTGGTTCACAAAAATATATTTTAACCTTATGTTCTGCCTCTTTGGGCATGCAAATTGTTACACATGACTCTAATAAAATTAATACAATAGTATCTTATTTCAAATCAGTTTTGCATATAAATCAAAATTAACAAATTAACTTAAATATGAACTACTACGTATACGGACGGAGTACCTACATAATGGTGTAGTAAATAAACAAAATAGAGAGCCCTCCAACGCCCTCCGTGTACAAGTACTTAATATAGAGATTATGTGAAGGTTTTCAAGTATTTTCAAATTCAGTAGTTGGTGAAATGTCATTATTTCATAATGCGTTTCATAAATTGTATTACGGTAACGTTTGTGGTCGAAAAAATTAAGTAACCCCTTTTTTTAATGCGACTGAGGAACCCATCTCTGTGGCTTCCGACGCACTTGGCTTTTGGTATTATAGTAGGAATAAAAAAGAACAGAATTGACTGTCATAAAGCCATAAAATTGATCAATAAACTTAATTTGCACAAAAGTGGCATAAAGCTTGGAATGTTTTATTACTGACGTGCATTGATATACGTAAAAAAAACCTGACGTGCTAATCATATTGTAATACGTGACAAGAATGTGTAATAAAATAAAATGACGCTTTTGTCATAGTCATGATAGTTTGCGGAGAATAAATTTATTGCTACATTGTTTAATTTTATGGAATTTTACCCCAGGCTTCTTACCTTTTTTCAATGCTACTGTCGACTCTGTGGTCAATACTCTGTCTATTCTCACTTCTCAGCATGGAGTACAGAAGTAAAGGAGGAATGACTGTTGTGCAAAAATGTCCGTCAAATTGCGTCATATTGGTGGCGCTACTGTAAGGGCTTTGGACTACGTAAATAGTTTGGTGTACAGGATTGTCACCATCTAAATTCAGTTCGTCAACAAGCTACTTTCATACCGTACCCTTTGCCTATGTTAGCGCCAATTTAATGCTTATAGCTGGACACTTTTGCAATTTTACCCCATAAGAGTCAGTCCCTTACATCTTTCCTCCATGATTTTCTGTACTTACTTTTGTTACTTACTTTTACTAAGTACCTACTTAGCTTTTGTTAAAATGTCTACATTGAAAATGTCTGTTAGTACTTAATTAAATTTTAAATCATGACTAACTTCTAATTTAACAATGGCAATTTTTCCGACTAGTAAGGGAACATACCAAAACCACGTGCCTCATTTAGGGGGGGGAGGGGGGTCTTCAAAACACCACGATTGGTCACAGAGGGGAGGGGGGGGGGGTTTAGGTTTTTGTCACGTAGTCAATATTTTAGCAACCATTGCGCCACAAAGTTGTCAAATGCAAAATTATTATTTTTTAACTCTGTTTTTGCAAAAAAGTATTGAAAACCGTATTTATCAATTACCACGTGAAAACTAGGGGGGTGGGGGGGGTCTTCTCATATACTACGGATGGTCACGAAGGGGGGGGAGGGGGGTAAAAAGTTGGAAAAAATGGGTTACGTGATTTTGGTATGTTCCCTAATCCACTCTCGAGTAGCTTTGGAAAATATGATTCTTATATTTGTTGTATTTAATTAAATGTAATCGGTTTAACCGTTTTACATAAAGTAAATAAATAAATAAATAAAACTATTCACTCGATACGATAGGTACAATTGTTACTGATTCTTATAAGAATTTGATAAATTTTTCATATTTACACCACACCATACCTAGCGGTCTCTTGAACTCATAATTCCAGCCAAGTTCGAGTGTAAACGTCAAATTCGTGTTACGAAAGCGCTCACGTGACTCTTTTTAGCCAATCATACGTCTTAAAGCCCGAGAAATGAATAGCCTGGAACATGAATGGTTTTAGAAAAGTTCTTAATAGGCCCGCTGGTCTACTTACCCAAGTAAAATGGCATGAAAATCCACCCAATAATTTAAGATTATTATTATTATTATCGCAAATAGAAACACAAAGATGTTGCGAAAGTTGTGTTACTTTACGTCAGCACTAACACAAAGGCACGCAACGCAACCATTTAGAAGCATTAACAGTGGAGTTCTAGAAACAACTTACAGTGTTTGTTAGCTAGACTATACAGTTTATACAAATTATACATATGCTGTCATTGCTGTCTTTGAGAAATATACACATACTGTTGTTGAGAAATAGGCAGCTCACCGACGCAATGTATAAAGCAATGGTTATTATATTGTAAAAATGATTCTTATATTCTGTCTTGTTTTGCAAAAATATAATTAAAATTTAGTATAGTTACCAGTATCATGCGTCGCCTTCGACCTATTAGTGGCCCACTACTGGGCTTGGGTTTCTGCTCTTGAGGAGGCCTGGAGTATACTCCACCACGCTGCTCCAGTGCGGATTGGTGGAGGGTTTAGTGACCAACCCAAGTGTCGGAAGTTATCAAATCTCTCGAGGGCCTCCGACATGGCTTAACGACTGTTATCTTATGATAACAACCGGGACTAGTAGGTCTTACGTGGCTTTACGTGTCCTCCGAAGCACGGAAATGCTCAAGAATTTTTTGCCTTAAGCGGTCACCCATCCAACGATCCAACTACCGACCGCGCCTGCTGTTGCTTAAATTTGTCGATCACTTAAAGATCGATGCAAGCCGCTGGACTATGAATGCTTCATCAGGCGTTACTTTGCGGAAATCCATTGTTATTAAGGGCCTAGTCTCGTAGTTCACAAAATAAGAATCGCGTGCGGCTAGTCCAAACGTCAAGCGTCTGCACGTAGGCTCCCCGCAGTCCCCGCATTCATCCTACATAGCGTAATTATTTGACTAGTTCGGAAAGTTGCTCTACTAAGTATTATTTTTTCTATAGAAGAGTTGTCTGTGTTTTTGTGTTCTATAGTATCCCCAATATAGAAAATCTAAAGGCTGCAGTCTTGCAAAATTCACTCGCGGCGAATTATTTTCACAACTTTGTAGGTACATTTTTTCATACAAAGTAGTGAAATATCATAAAATATTATTATTACACAAAATAACCATAATATAAGTAATAGCTGGTTATTTTAAGTTTTTTAAGTTCATCTAGGTGGATTTTGTTAGGTAAATCAATAGTTAAATACAGGTCTTTCGCGCCCAAAGTAATTTAGAGTTATGTTTGTGCGCTTACTTTATGGCAACAAAGAATTAATTTACAAATCTGTTCTGCTCATAATTAGCTCCACATTCTTGTCTTGAAAATTTACTGAATATTTTTTTCTAATTATCTTTCATTTCTTAATTCCGAGGTCACAATTCCATCAAAATTCTCTGTTTTTTATCTCTTTACAAATGGTTTGTTTCATAATAAATAAGCATCGTATGTATGAAAAAAATTGATTATTTTAATGCCATGAGTTCAATAAAGCAAACACAAAAAATGCACCAAATGCAAAAAATGCATGGAAAATTGGGTGCCAACGTAGAAGTGATGAAGAGAAATAGAATCCAAAGGTAAGTAGTTATATTATTCATGTTTAGGGCCTAACTACAGGGGCAAAGCAGCCGGTATAGAACAAATTTTTGTATTACAGAAAAGACCCATTAGAGCTATTTATAAACTAAAATCAAGGGAGTCCTTGCGAGTCAAATTTAAACAAATATAGACATAATAACTGTATACATATACATATAATAATAATGTATAAATATACATATAATAACTGCATATAAACAAAATTGTGATTTTTCAAATCGTCAAACAAGAAGGATGCATCAATTTGCTACCTCTTCGTACCGTCTTTCTAAAGTGCAACGTTCTTTTATGGGACTAGGTATAAAATTTTATAATAAAGTCCCAAAACAAATACGTGACTTACCAGTGGAATCTTTTAAGAAACGTGTAAAGGCTCAGCTCTTAGGCAAGGGCTACTATAGCATAAATGAATATTTAAATGACAAGGATGCTTGGAAATGACTAGCTAGGCAACCAGTTCTGCACAGGTTAGAGAATACCTATTTTTGTAATAGATATAAGTTTTAGTTTTAAAAGATGTGCTGAGGAGTTTCTTTACGGCTTTTCTTCTCCTCCATGACAAAGCACCTTACCGAAAAGCTGGTAGATTAAAAAAAATGACGTGCATAAGAGTATCAGTGATACCTACATGAATAAAGATTATTTCATTTCATTTCATTTCATTTCAAATTAAATTAGCTAGCGAAACTCCACAGACGTGATAGGTATATAATAATATGATAGAACTAGGGATTGCAATAAGGAAAAACGGATCCGGTAATCCGGCCGGGTCCGACGTTTTTTACGTATACCGGATCTGGTGGAATTTACCGGATACGGTCACACCAATTTTTGGTAAAATAATCACCTTCTTGCTAGTATAGATGCTTTGAATGCCTGGTATAGATGTTGTAATTAATCTAGTATTACAATCTGGTATTCTCAACGTTCAACAGGGGTGATAATATAGTACAGCGTGAAATTATATTTTCGTTGAAATCACTTCTTGTTTATAATTGGTAATATTTGCCCTAAATGGATATAGGTGTAAGCTATAGGTGTATATCAATTGAAGCGCAATAACATGACAACAAAAACCCCCTTTAAACATATTAAGATGTGTAGTTGTATACATGTACACTTGTTATGTACACTTGTTCTGTATGTTTTATAGTTTGTATAATTATTTATTTCCCACTTTATAATATTATATCCCTAATAAGTATCATTTAATCATATACACATAAAATTAAATAAAATAAATAATTAAGTTGTAAATTATCTTCAACTTTGGATTGACCTGCTTCTAAAATAATATTAATATACTTTGTGTATGCTGTGTTTACCTGTTATTGGTTTTACATGTAGCATAAGACGCTGTTTTTGTAATTTATAGATTTACTCATTGTAAAACTGTTGGTAAACCTATTAAATAAAAAAAATATATATATATACAATATTAATAAGATTGACGCCACATGTGAAACTACACGAAAAAGGGGACTACACTGTAAATCAGCAGCCGTGGTTGGTTCCTAGCCGCTCCATGGCACAGGCAGAGGGTAGTCCTTTTTCGTCAGGTGACATGGTACCCGCTAAATTTTCTATGTTTCATGTCAAGCAATAATTTAGTAAAGGGTTACATTTTGTTAGTACTTTTTCTTTCACCGTAGTTTAACCTTGTAACCCATGTACCATGTTATTTTCATGACGGAATAAATGTTTCTTTCTTTCTTTCTTATTAGCTCCTTCTTAAAGAAAATAAAGAGGAAAAAATGTAGGAATTGATATAACTATGTACTATATTTTTAGAAGACAAGTTATATTAACTATGAGTTCTACTAACAGTCTGATAACTATATAGTTATATAGTTCTACTTACAGTCTATAACGAACTAGTTGAACCGTTTTTAGGTATTTATATAGTATCAATAATCACTACTAATGTACCTCACTGGCGTGTTGATGCATATTGTTTAAGTTTACGATCCATATTGAAATCAAATAATTATGTACAAAACTATTACTGATACACAAATATTTACAAAAACTATTATTAAAATACAAATATTTACAAAACACGCAAAAAATTATAAAAAATAATAATAAAGTAGAGCAACTTTCGATACACAATCTACGTCAGAGCCGGAGCAAGGTTAGAGTGAGAGGGAACAGTTTTATTCGTCGTGGACTACACGTCTGAACGCTTCGGCCGTGCATTGGCCACTAAGGAATTTCCCTCGCATTTCTTGTTTATAAACTCTTTTTTTGTAGGTCTTTTGAGATTATTATTATTGTTAGAGTAAGGTGATTTAGGTGCACTTTTTTTTGTATTTGCTTTATTGAACTCGTGGCATTAAAATAATCAATTATTTACATACATACGATGCATAGTTATTATGAAACAAACCATTTGTAAAGAGATAAAAACCGAGAATTTTGAAGGAATTGTTATGTCTGAATTAAGAAAATGAAAGATAATTAGAAAAAACTATTCAGCGCATTTTTAAGACAAGAATGTTGAGCTAATTATGCGCTGAACAGATTTGTAAATTAATTCTTTGTTTCCATAAAGTAAGCTTACAAACATAACTCGAAATGACGTTGGGCGCGAAAGAGCTGTATTTAACGATTGATTTACCTAACAAAATCCACCTAGATGAACTTAAAAAAAATAACTAGCTATTACTTATATTATGGTTACTTTTGTGTAATAATAATATTTTATGATATTTCATTACTTTGTATGAAAAAAAAATACAAAGTTGTACAAATAATTCGCCGCGAGTGAATTTTGCAAGACTGCAGCCTTAAGTTAGTACTAGCACAGAATGAGAAGACAATATACATAATTGTAGTGTTAGTCTATTTTCCAACAATCCGCGGTTAACATACAGTTTGATTCCCGGCCGGAGCAGATATTTATGTGACAGATAAATATTTGTACTCAGGTCATGGGTGTTATTGTGATGTGTTACATCGCACCCTCAGTGGAAAAAAAAGCATAAGTCGTCTTACGTTGAATTTTAGTTATTAATATAATTGGAAAGAGGGACAAAAGCTGCATATGCATATTTTTTTTCAAATTTTTATCATTAATCCTGACGTTTTGTGCAAGAAATCGTTAATGTAAATTGCTTTGACTGCTTACTGATATTTGAACAGTTTTTTTGGTCTCCTGTAAAATTGCGATTTTCATCATATTATGCCTTTTTTCCATTGAAGGTGCGACATGTGTCGTCCAAGCCACCCGTGACACAGGTGAAAACTTCTGCGAGGTTATAAGTGTGTAAGCGTTTATTATAATACGAGTAACCGCCCTCGCTTTGCTTCGGTTTTCTTTATTTTTTACACCTTGGGTTACATTATTGGAGTTTTATTAAGGATTCCTAATTTTTTTTTGAAAATATAACATAGCCTATGTTACTCGGGGATAGTGTAGCTTCCCAACAGTGAAAGAATTTTTCAAATCGGTTCGGTAGTTTCGGAGCCTATTCAATGCAAACAATCAAATCTTTCCTCTTTATTATTAGTATAGATTATTTTCCTAATCAATTGAAACGTTTGTTTTTACAGGTAGCCAAGAATGGCACGCTACATTCGGTGCAAGAAGAGACGGAGGAACAGACGGACGGAAAGACGGACGGCGAGGCGTGCGGCGGACGGTGCGGCGCCGACCAGTGCGCTCTCTGCCGAGGAGACGCGGACACAGACAACAAACAGAACATTGTTAGTATTGCTTTATCCGCATTCTGTGTTGCTTTTTTTATGGAAATAGCTGGCAAATGAGCTGACGATCAACATGGTGGTAAGTGGCTATCATTGATATACATCAGCAACACTAAAGGCATCACTGATGCGTTGCCGACCAAGAAAGAGACAAGAAAAAGAAAGAAAGAACTGGCTCTCAAGCCTCCAATCGGAACACAAGTCGTTTTGCTTATTAAAAGTAAAAGTTTCACTACAATTCCACCAATGAAATGTCGACATAGCAGCCTATGGACCTCGGAACAAGGCACTTAAACTTTTTTAAAGCTCCTCTTATGTTATGAAATGGAAAGTAGATATGGTAATTAAATAGAAACTGGCTTAAACTAAACTATCTAGATTCTAAACTCTGCAGCATGTAGCTCTCGATATCTTTATATCAAACCTCTCTACCTTCCAGGGAGACGCAGACGACACCCAGTCCGCCCAAAAGTACCCGGGTCTGAACCTGGAGTTCCTCCGGCAGCTGATCTCGTTGGCCCGGATAATGGTGCCCGGGGTCCGCAGTCACGAGGTGGCGCTGCTGACAGCACACACGCTGTGTCTGTTCTCACGGACCTTCCTGTCGATTTATGTTGCGTCGTTGGAAGGGTCGATAGGTATGTTTAGTTTTTGAAGTTATAAGCACAGACTTAAAAAAAGAACAGACGGAATGTCAACAACAAATTCAGTGAGGCACCCATAGTAATACCAACTCCTCTATTCGTACAAGTATCATACGCACACATTTACACCATGCTGTACTGTTATTAATCTACCGCCAGATTGGTCGGATTGGTCGGACCGCACTAAAAATTACGCACAGATGGTAAGCGGGCGGCGTCATTCTCGATAAGACAAGGTGATGTCCGGGTTATTTTCACGTCCGTGATTATAAGTTAACGCTTTTTATTGTGAGAAGGATGTGGCACGTGTATAGACGACCCTGTAGCTTGTTGGTCATCCGGGTTCGATTCCCGGCCGGAGCAGATATTTATGTGTCAGATAAATATTTGTACTCGGGTCATGGTATAGTATCCTAAAGTATACCATCATATAGTCATGTTAACGGCGGATCGTTGCAAAATGGACGTAATACTTGATAACAATAGATTTCCGCGAAGTAACGCCTGATACTATTATCTACAACCTTCATAGGAGCATATTGTTAACAATGTTATTATAACAATGCAATTTTTTGCATTTTAAATTAATGGTATATAGTTTGTTGTGATTGATTTCGATGAAGGAATCATATTCTGGGCTTTTGAATGTTACCATTAATACTTTAGACATCAACTTGTATTGGTTTGTAATTGGTGTCAACATCCCTAATGTACTCGTAATGTTTTATGCACTTTTTTTAACATTAGCTGTGTTTGTCTTTAAGTGGAATTACTTGTACCTATTTAGTTATTTGCACACTTACCTGTTGATACAATGTAACAATGTAATTTCGTTGACAAACCTAATAAAATAAATAAATAAATAAATGCACCTTATTCCCTTCACAGTAAAGCACATAGTCCAAAAAGACCTGAAATCGTTCTCATCGCTGCTAATGCAGTGGTTCGGGATCGCGGTACCAGCAACCTTCATCAACTCGATGATCCGGTACCTCGAGGGTCGGTTGGCGCTGGCCTTCCGCACCAGGCTCGTCAACCATGCCTATGAACTGTACTTCAAGAACCAGACTTATTATCGAGTGGCTAACCTCGATGCTAGGATTGAGAACGCTGATCATAGGTGAGTTTGTGGTTACATTGTTAAGAATTTGCCGGTTTCTATAACTTCCGAGTTTCAACCCCTGTTTACTTCTTTTAAGGGCAGAGTTTCCAGAAAGTGTTAAATAGTTTCATTATTCCTATCCATTGAACCAAACACTAATTTTCATAGTGCTTGCTTCAAAATTGACGAATTTTCAAACAAACTTTCAACCCCTATTTACTCTGTGAGAAGTTGAAGCGCTTGTATCTCTTCGCGCGGCATGAAAACTTCCGATACTCGGGTTGGCCACTAACCCCTCCACCAATCCGCACTGGAGCAGCGTGGTGGAGTATGCTCTAGGCCTCTTCAAGAGGAGAAATCCGAGGTCAGTAGTGGGCCGTTAATGGGTTAAATTCTAAAGAAATTGACAGTTACAATGTTTTCTAACCTAATCAGGTCTGACGCGTGGCACAATGGTTACCATGCTGGAACGTCGCGTAGTGTTAAGGGTCTTACTCCCCAACTCAGAGTCACTAACGGTTACTTTAATCGTTACTTAGTAAACAATCACCATACAAATTCTCTACTAAGGAGCGATTTAAGTAACCATTAGTGACTGAGTTGGGGCATTAGTTTCGATTCTCAGCGAGGCGGAATTCAATGATGAGTTTCTATTTCTGTTGCTGGGTGTGTGCTCTTGTCTTTGTGTGTTGTTCATAGCACCAGTGCTATGTAGAAAGAAAGAAAGAAAGAAAGAAACATTTATTCCCATATAGGCATTGCAACAATGTTTAAAATTGCTGATATATTATTTATACAACAATTTACAATTGCGTTCGGAGTTGAAGCTACCAACATGCCGGAATAGATACCGCATAAGTGAAATTTTCTTAGAGTTTGAACTCACAAAATTTGGCGGAAGGTGCGGCTTGCGGGGGACATCAAAATGCGCTGTGATTGGCTATTTCTAATTCATACTTGAACTTGACGGGTCAGTATTGGTCGAAATTAATGTAGTGAACATGCAAATGCAAGTACGTGTAGGCGCGCGTCAGTTGCCTTGTATGCGGTATCTATTGGGGGTGATCTGTGGTTATTGATTACTATTTGTTAACGTTATGGTGTAATAAAACCGATTTGCTATCCAGATTAACAGAAGACGTGTCGGTGTTCACGCAGTCGGTGGCGCACCTGTACAGCTCGCTGACGAAGCCGTGCTTCGACCTGCTTCTCATCGTGCTGACCCTCGCCAGCTACTCCAGCAAGATGAAGGGAAACATCTTCCTCGGTGAGACTTGATACCCTTACCTTAGTTGAGCCTGGGAAGATAGATTTACAGCCGAACCTTTATTTGTCATTGATTTGTTATATTGATGTTAGTAACAAGTTACAATAATCTTTACTTCTTTGATCAACTTGTAGGTAGGACGAAGACGATAATTTGTCGGAAAACCTTTAATTCTCGGCTTAAGATTGGTTGTGATACGTTATATCCATGTTTCTTACGACCAGTAATTTAGTACGAGTGTGAGTGTGAACATTAATTCATAATATTTTTTTTTGTGTTTTTGGTCCTTCGAGCCAAGTTGTTGACATAATTATTATATATTTTAAGGTCCGGGCATCGCAACAGTTGTGATCTGTCTAACCGGGCAGCTGTTGCGGCTGCTGAGTCCCAGGTTCGGTGCTCTCGCTGGCGAGGAAGCAAGAATGAAGGCCAACCTACGGCACGTGCACTCTAGACTCATAGCTCATGCTGAGGAGGTGGCGTTCTATGGGGGACATAAGGTATGTTCAGATGGAGTATGAATTTTACAAAAAAAAAACGGTCTGTACAGAAAACATTTCCATCAAAATCGCTATAAGTGTACCTATTATATATTAGAGTTCCCTCAACTCCTCATAGATCCCATCACCAGAACTGAATTTTGATAAATGAAAAAAAAATTACCTTTCTATTAAAAAAATATTTTTCAAATCAATTTATAAAATTAAATGACGTTGTTTTAAGATAATATAATAAAATATTATATAATAAAAAAAACGATTGAGAACCTCTTCTTTTTTTGAAGTCAGTTAAAAAACAGAAATCGTATTTTATAAACAGTGCAATCCAGATTGCGGGTATGTCTAACAATCATGTAGAATCACAACTTTTAGACAAGGGTTATTACAGTGTAGTGTAGACGAGTATTTTTAAATGACAAAGTCGTATGGAAATGATCAGCTCTGCAACCAGTTCTGTTCAAGTAAGAGAAATTTTTTGTAATTTTTTAAGAAATGTAGTGAGGAGTTTCTTTCGCCACTTCTTCTCCACGACAAAACCTTTCGGGAATGGTGGAAGAGAAAAAAATTACTTGATAAGTGTATCAATGAAACTTATCGTCAGCTTAGATCGAAAACTGCTTACCTCCATCGGACCAAATTTTTCAGGGGGCAAAAAAAAACTGATTTTCTTTTATTAATTGTTCCTAAACATATTAATGTTTTTCTTGAATTTCAATAAAAATGTGGTTGGGGATTTAGTCACACAATTAAAATTTACTTTTTGTATTCCCATCATATGAAAAACGGACTTAAGAAGTTTACATACAAAAACATTGAAACCAAATTAGGATTTAAGCACTTTTAAGCACCTTATGTGAAATGATTTTGATGTTGTTTTCGTCCACCAGGTGGAGCTAAACCAGCTGCAATCAGCCTACAAGCAGCTGGTCCGTCAGATGACGACGGTGTTCAACGAGAAGCTGTGGTACGTGATGCTGGAGCAGTTCTGCATGAAGTACGTGTGGTCCGGCACCGGGATGGTCATGCTGGCGCTGCCCATCCTGACCGGGACGAGGGGAGATGGTGAGTACTGGAACTACTGGATGGAGTAAGGGTGCGTTTCCACAGAGATGCGTTGTGATATATTTAAGAACCAATAGAATCCCTTCGTTTACCTATACCACAGATTACCCCCAATAGATACCGCATACAAGGCAACTGACGCGCGCCAACACGTACATGCATTTGCATGTTCACGACATTAGTGTCGACCAATACTGATCCGTCAAGTTCAAGTATGAATTAGAAATAGCCAATCACAGCGCATTTTGATGTCCCCCGCAAGCCGCACCTTCCGCCAAATTTTGTTCGTTCAAACTCTAAGAAAATTTCACTTATGCGGTATCTATTGGGGGTAATCTGTGACCTATACCTTGTGCACTGTAGCTTGGTGCGGGTGACAGTTACAATAACGTTTCGTTTCACTCTTGAAGTTACCGCGATTCACAAACTAAGACTTAGTATTTCAGCTGTACCACATTCGTAATATATTAAATCATTAATTATTGAAGTAAATTAAATTAAACCCAACCAGAATGTTTTAATCTACAAATAAAACCTATTGGAAAGAAAAATGAAGTAGTCTTATGAGTATAACGTAACGTCATAGACGTATTTAGTATGGTACTGACAGATGTCAACGTCATATAGACAACTGTCACCCGCACCATGCTACAGCGCACAAGGTATAGTACCACTTATCCTGTACGTAAATGAAGTGATTCTATTGGGTCTTTAAATCACATCCCTCGGTTCGCATCTCTGGTGGAAAAGCATCTTAAAGTGGGGGAGGGTAGAAAGAATAAGTTTTTCAAGCTACATAACATTTTTCAAGTCATTGCGGGTAGATGGATTTTTTGTATTACGTTCTTACGAAATTGTCATAGCATGGAGGATAGAGTAGAAGGAGGACCATCTCATATGAGGGGAAAGTTGAAAAAGCGTCCAGCTGTTTACTGAATATAGGGGTTCCAATAATGGCCATTCCAGAATGGCGCTGGTGTCTGAGAAATAGCGATATGAACACAGCTGTTGTAGACGATGTGAAGTTTGCTGAGTTATGCCACCCGTAATGAATGGCGCTAGTGTCTGAAAAATAGATAGCCGAACATAGCTATTGTAGACCGCGTGCAACGCCACCCGTTATTGGACGCGTTTTTATGGACACTTTTCATACACAGAGATGGCCTTCCTTCTAACTTCTATACTCCTTGATGTATAGGCAATTTGCTTGCCAACTTGTCATCTCATTTGGCTGTTTTTTCATTGGACAACACACTAATATCTTATTTTATTTATTTATTTATTCACTGCTGTCGTTGCTGGTATGAAAACATTTAATAACTGCAATGTGATAGCACTCATGTGTCGTCCAGTCGTGTTGTCAATGAAGGAGCTGCCAATCGTCATACAATACTTACAATATCCATGTACCATGTTCTCATGTCCCCAGGGGCGTCGGGTGAGAATATCAGCGCGCGCACGGAGTACATGACGACGTCGCGCAACCTGCTCAACTCGGCCGCCGACGCCATAGAGAGGCTCATGTCCAGCTATAAGGTTCGTTCTTGTTCCCCACACTGATTTTTATAATTTCTGTAATAATTGTGTTGGTGTAAATAAAAAAAATCCTTAAAAAAATTCCATAAAAAAAGAACCCTTCCTGGCAGTCGTGTAAAAAAGAAAGAAAGAAAGAAATACTTTATTCCAACAGTTACTACAGATAACAGGTATGGGTATAATAAAACAAAAACATTAAGACTACAGTTAAACTTACAATTCTCTGTAGTAAACACTAAGAAATGGATCGCACTAATTAACTAATATACTAACTTGCTATGGAGAACCACAGCACTGATATTCTGTGCGAACCATTTTGGGAGTGCAGTTCATGACATTATATTATATTTAAATTCAAAATTAAACTGTATTTGCATTGAATTAGTAATACTAAGTTAGTTATTTTGAATTTAAGTATAATATAATGTCATGAACTGCACTCCAAAATGGTTCGCACAGAATATCAGTACACGTTACAATGTAACACGTGTATTTTGTCCGGTTCCAGGAGATAGTGACCCTGGCGGGGTACGCGACGCGCGTGTCGGACATGCTGCGCGTGTTCGGCGAGGTGGCGCGCGGCCGGTGCGTGCGCGCGGTGCACGCGGCGCCCGGCGGGCCCGGCTTCCAGGTCACCTTCCGGGACAAGCAGCCCGTGCCCATGGGTACGTCATACGTACACCATACCATACCATACCTTCACCTGCTATATGGAACTATGGAAATGTCTTAAAATAATATACCCATACCCTCCCTCGAGCATGAGTCAGCCGCCAAACGACTCGTGTTCCGGCTGGGGGCTTGAGAGCCAGTTCTTTCTTTCTTTCTTTTTCTTCTTTCTTGGCCGGCAACGCATCAGTGATGCCTTTGGTGTTGCTGATGTTCATGGGCGGCAATAGCCACTTACCATCAGGTGGATCGTCAGCTCGTTTGCCGGCTATTTCCATAAAAAAATATTATATACCCATATGAGGTCAGGGTGAATAAAAATGTTCGTTGATAACTTGACACCATATTTTATAATTAAAAGAACAAACTATAGGTTGCCCTAGAATTAATATTTTTACAATAATTCGTGGGGGTTTTTCTCAACTCTCATAGCCACAGATCTCTTATCGACTCCGCGCTGTCACTTGCCGTCACAGAGTAGATAATAAAAACGGACTCTTACGTTACCGAACGTTACTCTGTATAACGTGTCGGCAAGCGACCGCGAGATGATCTAAATGGTAGATGATTAGATGAAGAGTGGTTTGCTATATACCCATGTAATATAATGTCCCAAATAAAGTTAAGGAAATGTAGAAACATGAACGCAGTCCTTGCTTCTCTGTGTAATTATTGAACGCATCTTTATCAATTATGTGTCTATGATACTTTGTACTCTCTGATCTCTCTTTCCATTCTTAAATTAATACAAGTTAGTATGGCATTTCTGTTAATTCTAATGGGATTTTATTATAGATAGTTTAATATGATTGGCTATATGTATCTGTTGTCAGGCAAGATAACGTACACGTCGGACCTGTCGATCCGGCTGCGCAACGTGCCCATCGTGACGCCGGCGTGCGACGTGGTGGCGAGCGGCGTGGCGCTGCGCCTGGCGCCCGGCACGCACCTGCTCATCGTGGGGCCCAACGGCTGCGGCAAGTCCAGGTGAGACCCTGCCACCTGCGGATTGCAATCCGGATCCGGAAAACCGGATCCGGTAATCCAGCCGGATCCGGTGGTTTATTTATTTATTTATTTACCAATTTTTGTACACAAATACAGTATGTGAGACTTAATAATAGAAATTAATGAACAATAATTAATAATTTTTGAAAAGAACAATGACAAAAAAATATTTTTTATTTTTGTTAGCGTCTTAAAACGTCACTTATACGGAAGCAATTCAATTATTTTTTTACGTATTTTAAAATTAATACCTGTACCCGTATTACCCAGCGTAATAATTTTATTAATAAGTGATGAATTGACTATAATAACAATGATGTCAACAATGTCCATTTTCATTCGGGCACTCACTTCGATACATAGCTTGTATCAAGCAAGCTATAGGGAGGGAGACTTCTGGCCAATATTACACACAGAATTTTGTTATAAATGTTGGTATGACAAATGTAATGATGTCAAATTTCCATTTCCGGTTGTCAATCAAAAAAAAGTCAGAATAAAATAATGGTAAAAATTACAAGCAACCGTAAGTCTCCCCTACTCTATGACTCAATGGTTATAAGAATTCAATCTCAAAATACTTTGGTTCTGGGGTGTGTCTGCTGAAAATTCTTATATATCTAAGCTCAGAAATAAAAGCGGCGATTTTAGATTTTATTTTTTATTTTAAGACGGTAAAGTTGAAGTTGACGGAAAGTTGATGAAATAAAACGATGTATGGCAGTTTGGCATTGTTCTTTGAGGTTCGTGCCAGGATTCAAACTTGGGCTTCTGCGTTCGGGAGACCAAGTTTAAACCGCTAGGCGGATTAGTCACTAGGAATGCACGTGTTGCGCCGCTCGCCGATCTACACGCGACTAACGGGCGCACTGAAATTAGAGGACGTAGAAGGTACCTGCTACTTGCTACGCCGTATTTTGAGTGCGACCCTTTTCCGGCATGTTGGTAGTTGCAACTCCGAATACAATTTACAATTTGTTGTTATAAGTAATAGATATATCACCGTTTTTTAACATTGTTGCAGTGCCTATGTCGGATTAAATGTTTCTTTCTTTCTTTCGCAGTCTGTTCCGCATCATCTCCGGACTGTGGCCGGTGTTCGGCGGCGAGCTGGCCGTGCCGCGGCCGTGCGCGTGCGCTCACTGCGCGGGCGAGCCGCACGCGCCGCCCAACTGCGTCTCGCGCCCCGTCATGTTCTACATACCGCAGCGGTACGTTGGACGATATTGATAGATTTATTTAAGAAAATATCCAGCAAACGAGCTGACGATCCACATGATGGTAAGTGGCTATCGTCTCCATGGATGTCAGCATTAACAAACGCATTGTGATGCGTTGCCGAACAATGAAGAGGAATAAAAGAACTGTTTATCAAGCCCCCAGCCGGTACACGACGAGTCGTTTGGCGGCTGACTGCAATAGGGTGGCAGCTAGACAGATGGACGTACGGAGAAATAATAATATTATCTTTTCGATGAACCCTATCATCAGCAAGCCGGATTTAATCGCCTTTTACGACATCGATACGGCATGGGATTGGTTGGAACAAAATCTCGTGACAGCTTGTTTTATTTAGCTTGATATGTCCCGGCTGTCTGTTAAATATTTCAAGTTAAATCTGATCCATTTCCCGATATTTTATTAGGCTAAACTTTTGTATCCCTCCCCCAGCCCCTACACATCAGAAGGCTCCCTCATCGACCAGATAACGTACCCCTCGCGCGTGTCCGAGTCGGACACGGCCGCGCACGCGCGCGCCGCCCGCATCCTGCGCACGGTGCGGCTGGAGGCGTGCGCGACGCGGCTGGGCGGGCTGCGCGCCGTGCGGGACTGGCGCGCCACGCTGTCCGGCGGGGAGAAGCAGCGGCTGGCCATGGCGAGGATGTTCTATCACAGGTATTGTATGTTACACACGCACGCACGCACGCACGCATCCTGCGCACGGTGCGGCTGGGGGCGTGCGCGGTGGGCCATAGCTAGGATGTTTTATCATAGATATTGTTCGGAGTAGAACACAGTGGTGTAGCTAGCCCTAAGAAGACCCTGTATAGTTCGGTTAGGTGCCCCCGCTGCAACTTTATCTGTCAAATTTCAGAAGAAAAAAGGGCACCGTTTGTATTGCACTGAGAAATAGCTTTCTTTGCATACATTGCTTTCTTACTTAGCCAAGTGTCGTTTTTGAATTACAGGCCGGTATACGCACTGCTGGACGAGTGCACGAGCGCCGTTTCCATGGAAACCGAGGTAGTGATGTACGAGGAGGCCATCAAGGAGGGCATCACGCTGCTCTCCATCACGCACCGCCCTAGTGTCTGGTCAGTACCACTCCTGTGTGTGTTTTATGAAAATCTGTTCAGTGTGTCAAAGATGAACAAACATACATACAGTAAAGTTTAGACGTATTATAATTTTAAAATAAGGCTTACACAACATAAAAATAATTTAAACTTAAATAATCATGTTGCGCGCTAAGTAGACATTTAATTCATTCCGCATAACAACCAATGTGATATAGTCGCCTATTAAACGCTAGACATGCCACACGCATTTTTCTTCATTTTAAATTGTAAACATCCAAATGTTCTAAGTGTATAACCAGTGCTAAAGCAAATAGACCCTAATATTAAACAAATCATTTAATGCCAAAACTGCTTTCTCTTTACTGTAAATTACTGTCAAGAAGGGTTATATTTTTCGCGCGTATCTTGTATGTATTTATGCATGTAATATTCCTTATTACCTCATATCTTCCAAACCGCTGAATGGACTTGTATAATTAAGATATCGTTAGATTCATCTTGATAACGATGATAAGTCTCGTCTATCCCGGACAATTTAGGGTTCCCGCGGGATTTGTAAAAAATCGATATCCACGGGCATCATCTAATATCTAATTAATTAAAAATTACGTTTCGAAACCATTCTGCCTCTGGCAAAGCCGCGGGAAAACGCTAGTATTACAATAAAGTTAACCCTTCATCATCATTACGGGACTTCGTCCAACTATTCATCCAATTATTTATTACAGGAAATACCACACACACGTGTTAGAGTTCGACGGCGCCGGCGGCTGGTCGTTCAGACCGTTAGAGAAGGACGCGTCGGCCATCACGGTGAGTCCCCCCGCGCCCCCCGCTCTCATCACGACCCCCCCGAGCCCCCCGACCCCCAGCTCGGAGGTGGCCGAGCCCCCCGCTGATGCTACGGACCAATGACACTTGTAGGGTTAATAGATTATTGTATCAATGTAGACAGAGATGGCGGTTTCAATCTATATAGCTTACTGACCACTACTTTGTAATTCAATTAGACGAAGGTTAAGAAAGAGAGAAAACCATGTTTCAACTATTTTGGTTGGTAGTGTGATGATGTGATCACTAAATTCAATGATGTTTCGTGATATTGTAAATATTTAACTTAAATAAATAAATAAATAAATATAGATAAAAACTAATATATCATTAAACTTTTGGAAATTCATCTATAAATCAGCCTGAAGCTTGACTGGCAGAGAATTCTTTTAGCATTAAAGTTTGCCTTTGTCATCTGTACTTATGTACGGGGCATAAAGATTTAAATAAATAAATAAATGGGCGAGACAATAAAACTTTGGTCTCCGACTTGCTTGTGACGTCATTAGGCTTATGCGAGGTCATCAAATCAAATCAAAATTTTTATTTGCTTGATCGCACCTATGAGTTTATTAACGTCGTAAAAGGACGAATTAATAATTTGTTTACAATTCGTTTTATGTACGCAAAGTGTAGATTTATTTTTAATCAAAACAAGCGCTAGAATAAAAGTTGTTATTATGTATCTTGTCTTATAGGCTGTGTGACATCACAAAACCCGTATCTTTGTAAATAGAGATACTTTTAATAACTCTTTCACATTTGTGTTTCAGTATAAATTTTATTATAATTAATCGATTAAAAAAACGGTAAACTTCTCCATTCAGTATGAAACTGTTTATAGTTTTAGATAAAACACGCCTATGTTTGAAATTTTATTAAATTAATTATATTTTATGGCTATAATTAAGGGCTTGTAGAACAATTAACTGGATTAACTTTAATAACCGACTTAAAAAATGAGGAGATTCTCAATTCGACTGTATTTTTTATGTGTCATAACTTTTTAGTGGGTGTACCGATTTTGATGATTCTTTTTATATTCGAAAGCTGGTGCTTGTCTTTTGGTTCTATTTAAATTTCAGCGAGATCTGACGAGTAGTTTTTGAAATTAATTAATTTTAAAGTCGGTTATCATTTAGAAGAATTATTTAATTTTGTACATCCAAGATATACAAAGAAAGTATAATGTATTCGGCCAGCGCAAGCGTTGTCATTCTAAACTGAACGTTAACATTACAGTATTAGAATTGGTGTTTCAACAGGACATATTAAACTGGAACAATAATTACAATTAAAATGGAAAATTATTAATAGAGATTAAAATGTAACTGTAAAAGATTTTTCTATATTTTAAATAAGTTTCTAAGGGCGAATTCGACCAAACTATGTCGTATTACAGTACAGACATCATTATAATATAATCCGGTAAAATTAAATTCGCATTACATCTTTACTTGCGGTTAATAAACTTTGTATTTTATCTTTGGTTTATTACACGCTCTTTCATCATTCATTCGTTACCGTACTCTGATATATATAATCATATTTAGTCGAATTCGCCTTTAGGATAGTTTTATTTAGATAATTATTATTGTAAGGACTTGTACATATGACGGTGATATATTTAGATGTAAGACATGAGACGCTTGTCACACTGCCGGCGGTAAACGATTTGATTTTTAAGAAAAACTGTAAAAAATGTCTTGAAGACCTATAACCCGTTTAAGTTTCGTTCATAACATCTTTTGCATTTCAAGATAAGATAATAAAATTATGTATATTTTAAGCTGTTAAAGGTTTACCAATTTTTGATGTTAGTTTATAGTTCAAGCAATGAAGTAAGTTGACTTTGGATAATTTCGACGTCTTCATAAGATACGGATTCCTTCTTACTATCAACTAGATTTTATAATCTATCCCTACACATTTTTACTACTGTAATCACGTATCGCTTCGAATATCTATAGTTTTAATATAGGAATCGATACTATATTATCCTCCTATAACGTATCTGTACTGCG
Source organism: Thymelicus lineola (assembly GCA_963932265.1). Taxonomy (NCBI): domain Eukaryota; kingdom Metazoa; phylum Arthropoda; class Insecta; order Lepidoptera; family Hesperiidae; genus Thymelicus; species Thymelicus lineola. Next base: position 10,030,318 of record OZ010707.1, read on the forward strand.
GTACACTCATTTCACTTTACTAAAAAAACTATAGATATTCGAAGTGATACGTGATTACAGTAGATAGTAAAAATGTGTAGGGACTCTCATAATTATTTGACTTGCTTATCGCTGATCGCCGACAGTGAGACAGCCGTCCGCAGTATGGCCGCACGTAATATTTTAGTGAGATTAAACGTTATTTCGAAATTCTTGTTTTATATCTTTTTTATTTTTATACTTGTTTGTATTCTGTGAAAATTGTGTAGAGCCGGGCTCAAACAATTGTGAAACTATGTTATGTCTGTGACTATATAATATTATATATATACTATATACTATTTATATAATATTTTGAATCATATTTTTATAAGTGACTGTGTATAATATGTGGATACATTGGAACCACAGTTACCACGCTGTTCCATCGTGGCTTGAAGCGAACCTGTATGTATTGGAATCATAACTACATTTTAGGTTACTTTAGCCTTGTGTTAAAACTTTCGTTATAATTGGCTAGATAATGATGTTTATATGACATATTATTATAATAGTCGTTTTTATTTATTTTGTTTTAAGTGACATGTGATTTATGTACTAGCACAGTGATGTTTCGGGGTGTACAAATAAATGGGGGTTTTTGAAAAATTGACTTTTATTTAACATAATCCATACAATTTATCGACATAGCTCGCAGAGTTAGACGGCTGATGTGGCAATGCTTGTCCATTGCTACATAACATTGTTCGGAAGGCAGATAACTAATGGGGTCAAAGGGCTTCTTGTCTTGGTAAGGAGCACAGGTCATCTCCCGACCAGGTAACTGACGACCTTAAGGCACACGGGCACTGGATTCATAGAGCCCAGGACTGGTCGGAGTGGACTTTATAAAAGCTGATAGATACATAGATAGGGAGAACCTTTAAAATATTTTTGGGGTGTGGCCTATCCTGCTGAACAACGAAAGAGGTCCTCCGGGAGGAGGTAAGTACCACCTCAATAGCCTACCTTTTATGGTGTGTTGATGCTTTGGCGGTCAAGTCAACTCTCAATAATTGGTTTGACATAAACAAGTTTTTATCTATGGTATAAACATAGGCCCATGTAATTACAGATATCCTATAGGTAAATAATTTATATACCTCCGTATGAGTAGCCAGTTGTATTTAGCATGATTGAAGATAAATAAATTTAAATTAATATTTAAAAAAAAATTAAAAGCAGTTTAACATCACTTTATCAGTTTCCCCATTTTCCCCCCAACGCAGTCTCGTCATGACCACGTCATGTTTTAACGTGATGAAAGACGGGAGAGATTCTAAGGATTTTGTTTTTATTGATTTAAGATATTTTCATCATTATAAAAAATCTTTGTTTTTTTTTCTACTTAAAAATCTTCACACAACTTTTAAGCGTTTCCCTGATAGAAAGTCAATTTCCCTGATGTCTATGTTTGAATGTTCTTCAGACTGAAAAATCGTATCGTATAATTAATAATTTCTTATGTTTTCAACAAATGAATCACTATTTTCATGATTCACGATTAGAAGCATTACCTAATTTCGGTAATCTATTAATAAACTATCCTTAAGACTTAAACTTGTTTTGCATTACAATCATAACATCACGTATATAAAAATAGACATTATGTGTACATGTTGTCATAAATTCTTAGATCACCCCTTAATAATTGAATACTTATAATCGAATTAATTCCCCCGTAAGCCGGTTAAGCTTCTTTAAGACATCAAAGCCGAAATAATAATTATATATTATGGCTTGTAATAACACTAGGTTTGATAATTGGTTCAGTCGATTATTATGATTTACAGCCCAATGATATAATCCAAGTGAAATCACTCTGAAAAATCAAAATAATCAGATTACATAGGGGACTTTTTGGTTAAGTAAATGACGTACCCAACATAGCGAATAGCGTGCTGTAAAAACAACTTGTAATAAATTATTTATAGATTGCGAATGTTTTCAAATCAATTTTAGTATTTAATTAGGTAATGCAGTTAAGAGATAATCCTTCGCAGAAATTGTTGGGTGATTTCAATTGAATTACTGAGGGCAAACCAGGAGGGACGAGACATTTAGTGTTGCAATGCATTGCCTATAGAAAGGAACCGGGGGAACCTAATATTAACACTGCATATCTGAAATTGCGATCGAAATGCTTAAAAAAAATCACGGTCGATTTTAGGAGTACCTAATGAAATTATTAAAATACGATGTCATAAAATATCAAACAAATATGTTTTTTATTTAAAGTAGGCTGCGTTCACAGTTCATCACGGAGGACGGTAGTTTAGATATGTGGGTAAAATATCCTATGACTATACAAGTAGGTCCTGTCAGGATTAATTCTGGTGGTAGTTGGTACAGTACTCAGCGATCTTTGTAAAGAGGAACCGTTCTCCAGGACCTCGTACAACAATTCGTACAATACAATATTCTGAGGCGGGCTTAATGTCTAAACTACAGTGACGCTATGACTACCCTTTGTATGTTCAGCGGTCAGCCGCCCCCCATTTATTTAACTTTGCGCGTCCCTGTTTTCGCCACAATACTTACATCAATGTAACAAACTTTATTTAATATAATTTTACCATAGAATTTTAACGTTGTTGCTATTCTTATGACGGAATAAATCTAAAATAAAATAAATAAAGAAATAATTCTTTCTTTCTTTCTTATATATATTAAGTAGTCTAATATAGTGTAGATATTAAAGTATCAGATAAAGTTGGTAGCCGGCCGTCAGCGCAGGTAATCCATATCTAATATTAACACACTAATTCCTAAAACTAATATCGTTACGTTTATTAGGTCGGCGGATTTAGCTTACAGGAGCTTATCTTTGTTAATTATTGCATTATAATATTATTTATGAGTTTATTTTTGGAATTGACAGATATTTCTGTCTGGTCTAAAAATAACTATGATAAATGTAAAAAATATATATTGGTATGTAATTGATATGACACGATCGTGAGAAATTGTAATGTATCCAATGTACGGGATTCCGATCCATCGTTGATTTCGAGCTACCCTCACCTGCTCTTGGTGCCCTCTGGTGAACAATGGAAGAGGCGATGATGACCGATCCCTCCTGTTGGAGGCCGCTTGGTTCTGTACTACGTAGAATCCGTCGGTGGGTACTCTTGGTAGGGTACCTACGTATTTTACCGGCCTGGCTGGCAACTTCCATCTACCACCTTTCTTCACTGAGGAATGTGGACATATTGTAATGTGTTTCAGTCGCACGGTCGTTGTCTGTAGTCGCTATAAGGCCGTTTGTCCACCGCCGCCGTCATCGAGCCGTCACCAGAACGAGATGACGGAGCTGAAGTAGTGTTACATTACTATGGCCGCCTGTCCACCTCACACCCGTCGTGTGCCTTCATCCCGGTCGTCGATTGTCCGAGTAGTTCGGCGTGAGCTTATCCTCTCCCGAGAATGTGACGGGCCGATGTGCTGGCAATAAAAAGATGTTTGATCTTGTCCATACACTGCCGTCGCACGTTCACCCAGCTATTATTTCTTAACTATTATAATATTATTTCTCCATGGGGTCCAACTCTTGCTTGAATCAGCCGCTACACAAACGACTCGTCATGTTTCGGCTGGGGGCATGATCCAATCCTTTCTTTTTCTTCTCTATTCCTTGGCCGGCCACGATTCAGTGATGCTTTTGGTGTCGCTGATGTTCATGGGTGACGATAGCCACTTACCAACAGGTGGCTCGTCAGCTCGTTTATCGACTATTTCTAAATAAAATATACGCACGTACGTACACGAAGACCCACATTGAAATCCTGCGCGCATATAAAATCTTTATTTATTTATTTATAGTTATACCTATTATTTTGCGTGGTGCAAAGATCACTTGTAGGTATCACCTTCCTCCGCGGTCGTTGAACCTGGTGATAAACTATTGTTGTTTATTATTATAGTATTGTACAAAAATAACTTAGTCGTGAAGCGCTCACCACCCGACAGTTAGGGATTTTATCATGGACTATTTTTATTGCCTAAAGTGCAAAATGGTCAACGTTGTCATGGAAACGACAAAGACTACTGAAGATGCCAATGCTTCTGAGGGCCATTGCTGCCCCAAGCGAAGCATATTTGTAAATACCCGACGCTTCAGCCACTCGGGACGTTTCGAATGCCGTTCGGGCGGCGTATTTCCATTTACATGTTCAATAGGAGGCAGTAACTACTACCTACCTCGAAAGTAATTTTCTTTCCAAACTCGTGCTCAATTCAAGGTACGCGTCCTCACAACGGTTAGCAACGCAAACTGTTCTTATAAGAACGTGTTCATGGCGATGCATGTTATTTATGCATGAAGCCCACGCGTAAACCTCAACGGAGGGGATTAAGGGGGGCCAAGCCCCTCATGACAGGAGGTTCGGGGGGCAGAGCCCCCGCTAAGGAGCAAGTTGGGCGAAGTGCCCTGCAATTAAAAAATCTATAGGAATCCAAAACAAAATGGGTTAGGTTAGGTTCGTATATTTTTTTACGTGAAAAAAGGGGCCCCGCGTAGCGGGGTTTCGTCGACATTTTGATGAAGTGTAGTTTTGTTTTGTTTAGTTGCCATAATTTACTATTGGATGATATTTTTAGGTATATTTGTATCATCATTTTTATGGTGTTTGGCCTCCTATTGAACACGGAAATAAATACGCTAATCAGGGTTCATGCTCTTCGCAAACCCGTGCACGATTGGGGAACTCGTTGAATTGAGCACGAGTTTGAAAAGATAATAAGCATGACAAACCCGTAGGTACGCGTTTCGAGGCAGTACTGCCTTCTATTGAACACGTGAACGGAAATATGCGATCGGCCAGCAACTTCGTGTGGCTGAAATGTCGGGTATTTACAAATATGCGCCCCGGAAGAGAACTCTTTTCATACTTTCTTTAAAGAATCCCTTGTTATAGTGCTCAGGTACCTATTCAAAAGAACGATCATTCTACTTTTTGCATGTGCGTGGCGAAGAAGATCTAATTTCACAAACCTTCGAGAAAATTGTAGAGTGTAGTGTACCTACTTAATTTTTATAGTGTTTCCGTGTTCCGAAGAACACGTTTAAATTCTGGTCCCGTCTCAGTTGTTGATCTCGGATCTCGGATATTGTCTTCTTTCTAACAATCCCCAACATCTAGAAGAAAGAAATAAATGTAGGTATCCCAGGGATTGAAAAAATAAACCATAAATAAAAACGCCATTATCTGTTGCTAAATACTTACTTCGAAAAGTTTAACACTTGGCGACTCCTCCGATTTTCCACGCTCTACTTTCTCTAGTTTTCTTATGTGGGTACATATCTAATAATTATTATGAATGAAATTTTACGTATTTATTTTTTTACGTAACTACTTAAATATATTTTAGGTTACTTTTTTCTTAAAGACAAAATTATTTGCTCTTAAAAATAAATGTTAAAAACTTTTAAGTTCTGCGTGTTAGGTTAATTAATGGCACTGCAATCGAAACACTTATTTTTACTGTGCATGAGTACCGTCAGGATTCCACCAAAGAATTACCTGCTTACATAATTATTATGTTTTGGTATCTTCATCGATAAAAAGCTTTACAAAAAATGGTATCGACAAATGGTACTAGCATAACTTATGCTAGAACTGTAGTGGATGAAGAAATATTTGTCGATGCAATTTTTCATAAGAATCGATAATGCGATTCGATTCATAACCCAATTATATCGAAAGAGTAATCTGCTGAACTCGGCTACAATAGTTTATTAAATCATCATTGCCAAGTTATGCATCAACAATACGTTTTTGATGATGCTGATCGCTGCATAAACGGATATAAACGTTAACGTCACTTACCTACCCACGTCATAACTTAATTTCTTTTTCACTAACGTACGATACGTAATAATCTACGTCATAATATCGATTCTGTCTCCGTCACTCCTCGTGGGGTCGTTATGCTAAACGAAGCGAATCGATTACCGATTCATCGTTGATTTAACGATATTGTAATACGAGTTACGAGTGAAGCAAAACGAATGAATTTGATAAATAAAGTAGCAATTTACATCAAAGGATCGTGTTACCAGCAACTTCATATAGTTAGTTGTTAAGCAATGGTATTTCCAAGCGGTGGAAATTTGTTTGGATTTTTTCCACATTTCTTTATAACGAAAAGTCAGACCACCTGAAAGAGGTTTCCTAAACACGTTGTCGATTAAGTTTTGAATAAATCAAAAACATCGCTATCAATCATAAATTTTATGAGTCACTGATATTTTAGTGGCATATGTTACAGTGTGATTATTTTTGAAAAGCTGATGAAAACTGATAAGTTCGATTGAAAACAATTCATAAGATATTGATTGTGTGTGGTCTAAGTCGTTAAGTTTAAAAAACATCGTTAACAGAATCGGGTTTAATGTATTTACATTTTTTTGGATCCCTAGAAATGTCAAAGCATTCCACGAGGAATATCTTAGCATGGAGTTATTGGCATTTGCAACTACTCTGCAGAATAAACTGTGTCATCCTTACCGGCGGGATGTTTACTATAAAAGGAGAGGCTGTCGCCGTTGGGTCTCTTCGATGGAGAAACGGAGGCCAAGGAATTAATTTATGTATTATAATTCCTGATCATACTCCCCAAAAATGTTTCTTATACATTTTATTAATGATTGGCAAAGTTTCTGTCTCCTATGGTTTTTAATAGCCCGAAAGGCTGACGCAGAAGTTAAGTTGGGCGGCGTCATCCAATAGAACTGGAACTATTGTTATCGGCTTTAAGAAAATCGATAACAAAGTCTAGCTGCAAGACAAGTAAGAAACAAAGAATTCAGGCACGGCCTCGTTACAGTTTTATTATTTCTGAGTAGAGATTAAGTATACAAGTGCTAAACTCCTAGGTCAATCAAATTACGGCAAAGTTATAGGCGCAAATCTTTTCGGGGAAGTCAGTGCTAAGCTTAGCACAATGCACTGACACCATTAGATAAAGGTAATCGGGCAGTTATAGCGGTAAGAGCCTCGTAGTTTAAATGTGACCAGCATGGGAGAATTTAGAAATCGAATTCAGGCGTTATTAGGATTTCATTGGTAATCGAGAAACGAGAATAGCAACCTGCTGATGGTAAGTAAGGAAACATCATGACAGACATTTCCAATGCGTTTTTGGTCAAAAATCAAGTGGACACCGAAACAGAAATATGTGGAAAAAACGTATACTTACATATACGAAACTGATACATATATGAAATGAAATGAAATGAAATGAAATGAAATAAGTTTTATTCGAAGTAGGTTTGTTACAAACACTTTTCGAAAGTCACTCAACGCCATCGCTTCAACAAATCCCTACCGTGAGTGGTACCGGGAGAAGAAGCGGCAAGAAACTCCCGGGATTATTTTTTTCCTACTCACAGTTACAGACAGCACTTAATACTACTTATTGCTATATTTGATATAAAAAAAACTCATGTCCAAGCAGTCTTGTCATTTAAATACTCATCAACTTTGTAATATGCTTTCTTCATGAGAATACCTTTTACATGAGTTTTAAATTTACAGTATGGCATTTCTGTTAATTCTAACGGGATTTTATTATAGATTTTCACACATCTACCCATGAACGAGCCACTAGTTTTTCTGAGTCTAAAACTAGGCACAATCAGTCTAGCCTTGTTTCTTGTGTTAATATTGTGAACATCACTCTTTTTAAGAAATGTATCGGAGTATTTTTTAACATACATAATATTTTCCAAAATGTATTGTGAAATAAAAGTTAGTATATTGATTTCTTTAAAGAGTTCTCTAAGAGAGTCCCTAGGCCTGAGGTTGTAAATAGCGCGAACTGCTCTTTTCTGTAATACAAAGATTGACTCAATATCTGCAGCTGAGCCCCACAACAATAGACCGTAGGACATTATACTATGAAAGTAGCTGTAATAAACTAATCTTGCTGTTTCTACATCAGTCAAGAGCCTTACTTTCTTAACAGCGTAAGCAGCGGAACTGAGCCTCCCTGACAAGGCTTCAATATGAGGACCCCATTGTAGTCGAGAGTCTATGGTAATGCCGAGAAATGTAGTAGAGTTTACTAGTTCTAATACTTCCTTATTTATGACAATTTTAGCTGGGATTTGTTTCACATTGGGTAAGGCAAATCTGACACATTTAGTTTTTTTCGCGTTTAACAACAAATTATTACATGTAAACCAGTGTAATACTTGAGAAACAGTATTATTTACGTCGTCATAACATTTTTTCCTCCTATCTACTTTAAAAATTAAAGATGTATCGTCAGCAAACAATACCGTTTCACACATGTCCTTAGTGAAATAAGGAAGATCATTGATATATATTAAAAATAGCAGTGGTCCTAATATTGATCCTTGGGGCACACCCATTGTTATGTGCGCTCCAGGTGACTCTATTCCATTAATAACTACTTTTTGACTACGTTCAGATAAATAAGATTTTATAAGACTAACTGATTGTGTTGAGACACCATAATGCCTAAGTTTGTCTATTAATATATTATGATCAACGCAATCGAATGCCTTTGAGAGGTCACAGAATATACCGATAGCATCATGCTTATCCTCCCAAGCATTAAAAATGTGTTTAAGAAGTGCGATGCCTGCATCAGTGGTGTTTTTACCTTTTGAAAAACCAAATTGATTAATATGAAATAATTTGTTTGTAGAAAAATGCGATAGTAGTTGGTTGTAGATAATTTTTTCGAAAATTTTACTGAGGGCTGGTAAGATGGATATTGGTCTAAAATTTGTAGGGTCGCTTTTATCACCAGCTTTAAAAAGTTCCCATGTTTCATAAGATTGGGAAAAATAGCATCTTCAACACATTTATTAAAAATTAAACTTAAATGGGGGGCAATTGAGTTGATTATTGATTTAACTACAACTGTAGAAAGACCCCAGATATCACTTGACTTTTTAATATTTATCGAATTGAAACTTTGTATAATTTGATTACAAGTCACGGGTTTAAAGTTAAATGAGTTGGTACTTTTATCAACACATGATTCTAAGATGGTTATAGCTAGTTTGCATGCATTTAAGTTTTTTGTTATCACATACGGTATGTTCGAAAAAAATTCCTCGAATGCGGCGGCAATCGCGCTATCAGAAGTGACATTAACATTATTAATTTTTAGCGAAAAACTATGCTTAAGTATTTGATTTTATTTTGCCTGTTTCTTTATTAATAACATTCCAGGTTGCTTTAATTTTGTTTGAAGAATTTTTTATTTTATCAGCAATGTAGATAGATTTCGCTTTAGCACAGACTAATTTATAAGTATACACGTAAGAAATTATTTATACTTACGTCTTACTCTTACTTATAAGTACCTCTCGTTTGCACCCACGACCCGGCGCGCTTTCACTCCCAAACAACTCCAGTGAATGCTGTGCGCCTAGTATCACGCACCTTTACCATGTCGCTTTTTGGCTGTCGCATCGTAAAAAATTTACTCATATTTTTCCAAACGATTCCAAAATTTGTTTTCACGTTTATGAAAAATACTTAATTTTTTTCTAACGCGATATTTTGGAAAAATATAGAGCAAACCTAGAACAACCCAGAACAACCGCGATACCTTGAAAGTGCGATGCTAGCTCAAAAATCGCGTTTTTTGGATTTTCTCTGAAACTTTCATTCTCAGCTCTGTGCCGTTTTGGAACAATGAAGAACAAACCTTTTTTTTTTTTAACGTGTGGAAAGACCTTCGTCTCATCCATCCGGCCACGGGAAGCCGGACAGGTATGTGGGACTTGAACCCACCAAAACCAAACGGTGTCGACGCCTACCGCATTGGTGCCGGGACTGTGTGCTATTCTCGCTCCACTGCCCCGGCGCGGCGGCCGCTACCACGGCGGCCTCGGCACGGCGCGCTCTCTAGCCCCTCTCCTTGTCGAGAGGGTTGGAGCGGCCAGCGGGATGGCCCGTCCGCCTACTATTTCCCGCTAGGGTAAAGGCGCGCTCGACACCGGCGCGCCTTTCAACCCGAGCCGTTATGCCGGACGACGAATTCCCGTATCCGTCACCCGACCGGCTGTTGTTATGGGGCCAAGAGGTGCAGGCCGTAAGCCCGCCTTCTTCGCCCTGTGCGCCGGCGGTGGATGGCGAGGTCTGTGGAGTCCTCTCGCTCTCTCTCCGCCGCCTCTTTGCGGAGCATGACGCACTCCGCAAAGGCCTGCACCGCTGTCCACGACGTCTCACTGTCAACCATGCATTTGATCACGGTCGGCAGCGAGAGGTCGTCCCCAACGACCGCACGTAGTTGTGCACGGTCCTCCGCCCAGGCTGGGCAGTCCTCTAATGAAGAACAAACCTAGAACAACTTGAAACAACCTTCAAGATGTTTGTAACTTCAAAGTGCGGTGCCAGCTTCCTGGAGGTAAGACCCGCAGCTCAAGGGCCCAGCTGATATCATTATAAGTTGTGATGATGATTAATAGATATATGGGGTCGGTTCAATATCTACAATAACAAATATCGCGGTTCTTTTTTGTTGATATCTATTTAACAATAAGAAAAATATATTGATTAAGTATATGTATAATACTCTAGGGTTGTCTCTTAGGGTAAATTTTCAGACGTGACTAAAAGGTGGAAATCAGCTGTAATGATGTACAATAATCTTGAATTGAAATTTAAAAAAAAACCACCGTTTTTGAAGTGAAACTTCTTTAGAATCGTTGTGATTTCAAACCGGATGCAACGGAAAAAACGACAGGTAAGAGACACAAATACAAAAATGTGTAGGATGAAGCCAGGAAAGAATGAGACAGAAATATAAACGACATCGCGACAGTAAAAATGCTAAGTTGTATTCATAGATGGCGCGAGGAATAAGATAGAACATTCGTTTTATTTTTACACTAAACGTATCTACGAACACTGTCGATTAGTCACCTTTAAAAAAAATTAGATCAAAATCGATCCATCCGTTTGGGAACTACGATGCCACAGATAGACATACAAGTCCACAGATACATAGATACACAGACACGTCAAATTTATAACACCCTTCTTTTTCCATCGGGTGTTAAAAACTCTAATTACAAACTGTATTCCTCAGTTATACTCGTAGATTACGAGGAGTGTTAAAAAAATTATGAAAATTACTAGCAGTTGCCCGCAGCTTCGCACGCGGAAATTATGCTTATCATATTTATTTTGTACCCCTCATAGAAGAAAGTTTAATAACAGGTTAATTTATATTGAATTTAGGAATTTATAAAATAAAACCTACGATACAATCACAAATCATTCCTCAATTCAAGGGTTTTGATGTGATGCCCGGACAGACAAACAGACAGACAGAAAGACAATAATTTTAAAAACAAATTTTTGGTGCTCTAACACGTTATTGATGTGTTATTTATTGATTATAAATTTCAATATTAGTCCCTCTCCCTCTTTCTCTCTCTCTTCTTCCATTCTCAGTCCCTCTCCAGCTTCAAGTACCTCTCCCTCTGCCGCTCCCTGCCCCTCTTCCTCTCCAGTTCTCTGTCCCTCTCCCTCTCTCGCTCCCTGTCCCTGTCCCTTCCCTCTCCCACCCCCGGTCCCTCTCTCACTTCCTGTTCCTCTCCCTCTCCCGCTCCCTGTCCCCCTCCCTCTCCCGCTCCCGGTCTCTTTCTTTCTCACTATAAGCTTACATATTAATTTTCATAATGAAGAAGTTCCTGAAAATTTTGCAACCCCTTTATTTACCTCTTAGGGGATGAAATTCTACAAAAACCTGTTACAATTATTTTTTGTTCTTAATTATAAGCTTAGATACTTATCAAATTTTACATTACTTCAGAGTTCAAAAATGCCAATGTTTCTTAAATATTACATCCCCTTAGTTTTGCCCCATAGGGGATGAATTTCAAGAAAATCATGAAACAGTTATTTTTTGTGTCTAACTATAAGCTTATATACAAATTTTCACCCTTCTTACTTCAAAACTGACGAATTTGCCACACTAACTTGCACACTTAAGAGTTTCTTAAATGTTCTTAACTTCAAAAATGACGAAGTTGTGTACTAAGTTCCATCGCCTAAATTAACCTTTAAGGAATGATTTTCCAAAAAACAGAAACGTGTGTAACTGTAAACTTACATAAAAAATCATATTTATAACTTTTAAAGTTATTACTGGCAAAATTTACTGGCAAAGTTGATTTGTATGTAATTCACTACCAACCCCTATTTTTAGGGGATGAATTTCGAGAAAAACGTGATACAATTATTTTTTGTGTCTAACTATAAGTTTAAATACAAATTTTCACCCTTTTTACTTCAAAACTGACGAAGTTCCCATACTAACTTGCGCCGCCTTAATTAACCCTTTAGGGGATGATTTTCCAAAAAAACGTAATACTTAAAATTAAGTTTCTAATTTTTAACTATTATGTAAATTTTCATGTTTTTAACTTCAAAAATGACGAAGTTGCATTCTATGATAAAACGCCTAAATTAAGCCTTTAAGGGATGATTTTTCAAAAAAATGTGTTAAAGTTAACTTTTATTTATTACTATAAACTTACATGAAAAATTTCATATTTATAACTCTAAAACTGACGAAGTCGGCTTGTATGAAAATTACTTCTAACCCCTATTTTTACACTTAGGGGATGAATTTCCAAAAATCCGTTCTTAGCTGACGTCTCCTTAGCATAAACTATCTCCCTGCCAAATTTCATCATAATCGGTTCGGTAGTTTCTGAGATTTTTTGTTTAATCAGTGGTGTGTCTCTTTTCAATTTTATATATATAGATTAGTTTGGGGCAAAGTAAGGTTTAATATAATTTTATTGTTCTATAAATCACTCTTCTTCTTCTCTACACTTTTTAAAAAAAAAAACCGGCCAAGTGCATGTCATACCTACGAGGAGTGTTTAAAAATGTATGAGAATGATTAGGTTGCGGAAAAGTAAGGTTTAACATAATTTTATTTTTCCACAAATCGCCCTTCAATAATACTTTTTAATACTTTTTTTTCTAGGATTTCCTTTTTTTTAAAAAAAACCGGCCACGCGCAATATAGTGTCGTAAGTTCATCTACTATCATATCCATGACAGTTTTACTTTGTTTATTTTTGACCAATATTATAATTGTGGAAATGTATGAAAAATGAAATTGTGTAGAAGTCCTAACAATATTTTTATCCAATTAAAATTAATGGTTAGGTATTATTGGACTACGGTAGCGCTCATTGGGTGGCTCTATGCTAGGATTGTTAGGTAATTTGTCTCACAGTTTAAAATATTATTTTAAGCTTGAAAAGGTTTGTATAATTAAATTCTTAATGTAAGTAATTATTAATATTAGTAACAATAGTTATTATGCGTGATAATTTTAAACTTACAATTTATTTATTTTCTTGCTATTAAAGTTGACACCAATAAAATTCATGGAATTAGTTAATCCTCAAAATATACTTAATATTTTTTTTTATCTTGATCCCACGTGTTGATACAGCGCGCACGCGCATGATTCCGGTACATTTCCGCTATCTGTGCCGTATCCAGCAGGTGAATTATACCGATAATCAGGTACTTCCCTGTTTTATCAAGATTTCGGATATCTTATGATTTTGTTGTATTGAAATAAACGCTTACACACTTTTTATGTCATGGAACTAGTGAAAAACGGGAAAAGGAAAAAGAAAATGTCTGTGTTTAAGAAATCTTTATAATATTTTTAAGTCTACCTCCCCTATCTGTAACATGGAGATGAATTTCTTTTACTCGTCTACCCCATAGTGTGGGGTATCGTTAAAAAGGTCTTTCAAAAATATAATGGGATTACAAAGCCCATGTTTTGTGGAATCGAATTTTGTCGAATGGTGGCCGATGACTCCTTCTTCTTTGGGCAATTGGAAACTGTTTTGGAGACCAAGCGATCAATTGCATAAATCCCCTGCAAACGAATGTCTCATTAAAAAGTAACTTGTAGGTAGGCAGTCGCTTATACAGTCGCCCGGGCGATCAGCGATCAATTGCATAAATCCCCTGCAAACCACAAACAGTAACAGTCCCAGGTTATCAGTCCACAGTAAGTAATAACTCCAATTGATCTCTGTCACCCATGGACAATAATTAGATACGTCGTGCCCTTACAAATCAACCATAAAATCTGTTCCGAAAAGAGCTACAACACACACACACGTTTATCTTTTGTTTCACTACACCAATCACACTGCAATAATACACGAAGGCATTTTAACGTTGCATGTCAAATCTCAAGCACTTCTGACACCAAAAGCGTGCATATCGTCTTGTATTGACAGAGCGACTACGAGCTGACGAGGTCAATTGACTGCTCTTACGATCTTCATCTTCGACGTGCTAGTGACATATCTACCTCTTTTTTACTTATCATGATCATGATAAGATGACAACAACAACAAGATGACTCATTGATGGACAACAATTACCACGAAAGGTATCACGACGTTGGTTCTTCACATTACATTATCAATAAATGTAGACATTCTGGCGGCTTTACACAGCTTAACGATACCGCGATACACAGACAAAAGCTCTCCCGTTGATTTACAGCCAGTGTCCGGCATATCACGGTCCATCGTCCAAGAGCGATCGAGTCATACTATCTGTGACCCCTGACATGTAGGTAACACTCACAGGACGCATAATACAATATATTTGTATAAGGACATTTTTTTATCTTACTTAAAAGCAAAGCAAAGCAACAACCCATAATTGTCCCACTGCTGGGCTCGGGGTCTCCTCTCACAATGTGAGGGGTACAGGCCATAGTCTACCACGCTGGCCAAGTGCGAATTGGTAGACTTCACACACCTTTGAGAACATTATGGAGAACTCTCAGGTGTGCAGGTTTCCTCACGATGTTTTCCTTCACCGAAGCAAGTGATAATTAAATTGTAATACGCACATAATATTTGAAAATTAGAGGTGCGTGCCAGGATTTGAACCCGGGCCCCCGCGTTCGGGAGACCAACGTTCTAACCACTAGGCTATCACTGCTCTTCTCTACTCTACTCTTATCTTACTTACATGTACTTAATAGATCAGAATTGCTGACTGACTGACAGCTCGAAGCTTAAATGAATGTAACTAGAAATTAATCTGAGCTAGAAATATGGAACTAGGGCTTTAGTGTTGAGGTCGGAGGTGCGCTTAGATAAAAATTTTGAAATTTAAAAATTCAAGAAATCAGACGATGCAAGATCAGGACGATTTTTCTTTCTTGCTGACGTAATCGCTTGAATCAATATGATCGATTCTGCTTTTTCTTAATTTTCTTACTTGCTTAATGAATTCGAAGTGGAAATTAGAATTGCTTTTTTTCTTTCGGAGAGAAAGAGAACTCTTTTTCTTGACCGACAATGCATCGGTGGTGCCTTTTGTATTGTAAGGACACAGGCGATGGTGACCACCTACCATCACGGACTCTTCAAAAATGGTTTTGCTTCAGTGCGCTTTAAATATTAGAGAAAAAAATGAATACACGTATCAAAGGTTTCTGTGAATTCATGCTGTCAATTGGAACTTTTTCTTTATATTCAGCCTAAGCCTTAATTAATTATGGGTTAAAATTATTTTGTTGTTAATCCCCAGTTCTTCCGCTATAACTGATATGCCGATCTTCCATAAGTACTATTTGTAAAAATGTCTTTCGCATTATCGATAAGAGGGCAAAAGCTTTCATCGTCTTTTATCATCCTGAATATTTTCCTACACTGAAAACGCCTCTTAATTGCAAACACTGTATTTATTCTACGTATAAAGATGACATTTCTTCCGCGATTTTTTTGATGTTGTGTTTCTCCATTTTTTCTGTTTTTGTAAAATGTCGAATTCAATGTTCAATGTTCAATGTTCAATTTTGGTATACTTAGCAAGAGAAAAATAATTTACAATGATGGTAAATAGAATCAGGCTCGCTATAATTAGGTTTTGAATAAAAACGCCCCGAGGTTAAAGAGAGAGAGAGAGAGAGAAAGATTAAATGTTTTGTTAAATCTAATTAAAAAATCAGTAGTCGATAACACATCAAACGTTAGAAACTTCCGCCGCCAACAACTGCTGAAATACAGCGACAAAACACGAAAATATTGTAACACCCCTACGCGTGAAAGTATGCGCCGGCGCATCGCATATATTACTCGGGGTTGATCCCGTCCGGCCAGTCGCGTGCCGCCGCCCGCCACCGTCGCACGCATGCGTCTCGATCTGCTCCACTACTTCAATTGTTTACGCAGGAGAAACCTCGAAAATGGTTCCGCGAGTGATCGTGTCGTTCTTTCTAGTCAATAGCTTGTTAAGTTTGAGGGTAATGTGGGCGTGCGCGAACCGAGCGAACTCGGAGCTGACCGACTCTGAGGTGACGGAGGCGAGGATTGAGTTCGTGAAGCAGCAGATCCTGAAGAAGCTGCGGCTGTCGAAGCGGCCGGACGTGGCGGTGCCGGTGAACAGCCTGCCCGTGCCCGTGGCTCAGGGCGCCACGCTGGCCCAGGGCTCCGACAAGCCGCCGGAGTTCGATGATTATTATGGACGAACTGAGCAGAAGATTGTTTTTCCTGTTGAAGGTGAGTTTTGGCTTTCAAATGTCCATTGATTTCAGGTAATTTAATTTGAGATCCTTTTGGGTGTCTCTACAATCCAAGCAATCAAAAGGTCTTAAGAATTTTCTATGCATTTAAGGCTTTTATAGATCAGTTACTTATCCCAAAGAGCACAATAATCTGCTATTCTTAAGCTTCCTAGCAGCGTAGAGTGACTTTCCACAATTTTCCACATTTATTGTTATTTGCATTATCTACCTATATCTTGATTTCCATCATAGATTTTATTCATTTATAAAGGACTTTTATCACGAACGAAGGTTGCCAATTCAATACGTAGGCACATGTCATTGGAAAAAATATTTTATCTTCATAATCTGGAAAAGCGCAGACGAGCTTTCATAATCCCATAAGCTTTGAAACTTTAGAAGTAGGTTATGTATCATATATATTTATAGCAGGTTATTATCATTACAAATAGTAGGTTAGTTAAAAAATACCTACAGAAAAAATAATCGCAGAATTCTTGTCATTAAGTATACAACTAAATACATTAAATATATATTATTAAGAAAACTATTAACTACGTTTTTCTAAAAGACTTTTTTAAATTATTCAACACTTTTTATAATTTTTATAGGTCTGTAAGTATATAGAATATTTTAACACAAGGATTAAAGAAATACAAAAAAATGGTAGCTGGGACGTAAATTTAAGTCAAAGTTAATAAGTTTTTGAGAGCTCTACCAAGGAATTATATCAATGTAGAGTCTGTCCACATAATGTAGGTAGACATAGATGTATATAGTAAAATGTAAACACTAGATGTTAGACCTATTGCACGTTAAATATTACATAATATCGTATTATACTTAATGTAAATTGACTAGATAAGTCGTAAGGTCAATGTAAATAAAGTAATGGGAAGAAAATTTATTTAAAGAATATTTTAGCCTAGTTTAATTAAATAAACAAATAAACTAATTTATTTAATTAATTATTTATTTATAATATCATTATATTTACGAGATAAATTTTCCGGTGGAGTACCTACTTTAAATAAGTCGGGCGAGTTCTTTACATTCTAAACCCTTTAGTTCTTTTTAAATAAAGCCTTAATTATCATAAGAAAGAATTGACTAAACTTTGTTTTTAATACCAAAAAGTGAATTGACACTTGCTAATGTCAAATGCAGAATAATGTTACCTGTTTTTTTGCTAGTGATGTTTCCATGATTCCGGTTACATGAATCGTAAGATATTTATTTGTTTAACCGGTAAATTCTGTTGTATTAATTTTTTTTTAATCAAGATTACTGATGGATTAAATGATTTATAAAGTTCAATAGACGTTATGTGACGTAAAGAGAGACTCCTAGGATGGCGAACTTTTCCGATAAATATTTCTAATAAATTAATCGAAAAATTTATACGTGGTAGAAATTGGTAGCGATACGATTTTATTTGAATTTCTGGGTCGGGGCTTGACAAGTTGCATTTTAATTTTAATTACCTCGATATTAGTTTTTAACACAAAAATCGGAATATATTGATTACGTTTTAACGATTGAAACATAGCACTATTTAGACAACAATAAAAACGTGCAATACTGGAAATGTCATTTTGCTTTGCGGAATTAAAAAATAGACTATAGACTCCGTAAATCTATAAATAGAAATAAACTGGATCTGTGACTCTGTTTCTGCACTTACGTATATTTATTTTAAACAACACAACAGAACTTGATCACTTGATGAGGTCTTTTTTTGTTTGTTTCGTCTATCTGCGATCAGCTTTCTAGTTATTAAGCAGATTTGTGAGCGTATCATTGTGGTTAATGGAGTGACAAATCCACTGATTTGCCTTCTCACGGCTTTAATTATTTATGTGTTGTATTATTTACTATTTATTATTATCGTTACTTTTCTTTAAATTGAGGCCAATCTTTGCCTCTTAAGGCGATACACATTGTTTGTGTTGTTGATGAGGTCTTAACCAGGAAAGAATTTACTTTAGGCCTCCGAAAAATGTGCTTATAACAAAGTAAAAATAAATTTTAAAAAATCAAGAATAATCTCCGAAATTCCCAATATTGTAGATAGAGGCAAAGTTGAGACAACTTTATCCGACACGAAGGTAAAGGTGATGCAATACTTGTGCTGAATTAACAACGAAGAACAAGACTGACTGATAGCGGCACAATCAACATTGTTTTAATGTTCATGCGACCTCGTGGTGAGACCTGGCGACAACCGGGATAGCGAGGAAAGGGTTCCGGGATACTATGTGTTAGGGACTGTTTACTTGAATATTAGGATCATATTAACCGTAAGAAACAGGTCATGTACGACACCTATGTATGTAAAGTGGGTCTTCTGCATCTTTTTTGGCTGGCAAACATTCTAAAAAGCTGTAGAAACCTCAGAAATTCCATGATTTTACTTAAATCAATGGATTCACTGAAAATCAGCGGGACGTACATCACTATGTCGCCGAAAGTCATGATGATCATTTCGTAAACAAACTAACTCTCATGATTTAAAAATTTAGTACACTTCATTACAACGATCATGATTTCGGTGACATAGTGATGTCAGTCCCGCTGATTTTTAATGAATCCATTGATTTGAGTAAAGTCATAAATTTTCTGAGGTTTCTACAGTTTTTTAAAAAGTTTCGTTGCCGGAAAGAAAAAGAGAAGACAAAGAAAGGAAGAACATTGGGGTCTTGCCCTCTGAGGTGGATTCCCTTTACTCGTATACAGAGAGGCGACGGCCATTAGAGACGTCTATAGACAACAGTCACAAACGCGAAAACGCAGGGTCAAAAATATTAGAATAATAAACATAATGAAATCGTAAAATTTTTCTTCTTCTCAGAGATAAAAGCGTTATCTCAGAAGGAGAGTCGAAAGACAGTCAATCGCAGCTCCCTCTATCTATTGCTAGCGCTAGAAGCTCTGAGCTGATCAAGGGACAAGGCAATGAAGTAAAAGTGCTTTCTCTTACTGATCTCTGTACTTGATACATCCGAGTACATTTCTTTCCTTGTCTCTTCTCCAGTCTTCTCCTCCATAATGCAATACCTCAAAAGGGTTAAATCAACAAAAAAGTGCTTATATCAGTAACAATATAAATAGATGCTTTTGAATTTTGAATTCGAATCGAATTGAGGAAGGTGGCGATTTTTTTAAATTTACGATCTGCTTTCCAAAAAAACCTGCTATTATTTTAACATGTAGTCTCTCCCCAAGTTAAAAAGCGAAACTGCTTTCTTCTTGCTTAGCAACATGTCTGCAACACCTTCCATGTTGTATGGATAATGATGAGTCTGTGTGACCATCCCGAACGTCCTTTAAAATGTTATCAGTCACGACAGCATCATACCCGATGGCCGTGTTGCTCAATCATTATTGTGTGACAAATTATTAACTTAATTATCATTGGTTGATAAATATAAAAAATTGGTTACTATATATTTTTACAACAATAACACAATTACCGCGGATTTAAAATTGTATTTTCAAAACAATGCCTCTGGTCACAAATAGTGTGACTGATTAGTATTGGTCATATGGTTGTAACATTACACAATACTCTGTAGTTTCGATAGCGTAACAATTAGTCTGTGGTTTGACACACCTGGCGGTCTATTATGAACTCTTAATTCCAGCCAAGTTCCAGTGTAAACGTTAAAGTGTTACGAAAGCGGTCACGTGACAACTTTTTAGCCAATCATACGTCGTTTAAAGTTCGAGAAATGAATTGTCAGGAACATGAATGGTTTTATAAAAGTTCATCTGGAGCATGGAGGAAAGGGGTAAAGGAGAACTGACTCACATGGGGGAAAATTGAAAGGGTGTCGTATGAATGCAGCAGTTTTGACGGATTGAAGTTAGATGGTGACTCTATACAAAACTTCAACTGGTTACATGGTCCTCACCTGTTGCTACCGTGGCGCCACCAATTTAACGCAGTTTAACGGACACTTTTGCACAACAAAGTCATTTCTCCTTTACCTCAATACTCCATGACCTGGAGAGGACCAGAATTTGAATCCCAAATTTTCACAATTTTTCAAAGTCATAAGCAGCGCATGTACGCATGGTTCCATTCATTTTAAAAGTAATTTCCATGTGGATGAAAAATAAATTCATTTTTTGTGAGGAAATATTGATAGGAAGTAAAATAAAATAAACTGAACTTATTAAAATAATAAATGAAACTTATAAAATAAAAAGTGACTATACCTACTTAATAATAATATTCAAAATTTATGCACCAACATTAAATAATTGGGATCTAATTTTCAGTTCCTATTTTTTCAGTCTTTGAATATTGTATCTACACAGTTGGCACAAAAACTACTGAAACAATGTTGATACGGTATCATTACTAATTTAAATACTGTACATGGATTAGTAAATCGGTTCCATACAATGATATTATATGTTCCATAGAACTGAAGTTACAAATTATTTATCATATCTCCGCCGTAAATAAATAGAAACTACGGAACTTTAATAAAGTGTTAATAGTTTTTATAAAATTGCAGTAACATTATATATCCCCAAAATTATTAGGTACTTAGGCGTATTAAAGAGATAAATTTTAATAATTATTACCACATTACACCGTGTCTAAATGGGTTGGAGCGAAGCGAACCACATCTTACTTATCGAATAATTTTGTTGCAATTGGTTGCAAATTTGCAATAAGATATCATCAATTTGTATGTACATTTTATTTTTATACGGAAATAGCTATCTTTATCTGTTAGTCTGTCTGTATCTAGTACCTATCACGACAGATATAGTAGGTATTTGTAGAGCAGTAATTATTAATGATGCGTGAAGTGATAACACAACTCACATGTAATCTTGTAATCGATTGAAATGAACTGTATTGGACAAGATGAGACGAGGGAAGTTAACAATTTTATTGTTCTACCGGGCAAGTGCGTGTCAGGCCACGCGCAATGTAGGGTTCCGAAGTAGTAAGTTTATCGATTATTACTCATTAACTACTTATGCTAACATAGCCTGATAGTTTTCCTTGTAAAATTCATTATTATAACCTATTTTTTAAGAACTTTTACTTGTCCAACTCCAACCTTTTAGTCGGTAGGGGTGGGACAGTTGGTTTTAACCAAAATTAGTACTTTAAAGCCAGATATTTCCCAAACGAACACCTATATTCAAAAATGGTTTTTATTAGCATTTTTAACGATCCCACACTTTACGAGGTACCCTGAAAAAAATATATTCTACGATTTTACAGTTTTAATAAATATGTATGTAAGTACATATCCATGCTAAAATACAGTTTTTTAGCACTAAGGGTCTCGGCAAAGGCTTCTGACAGACGGACATGACGAAACTATAAGGGTTCTGATTTTACTTCGGAACCCTAAAAAGCCCACTATCGCTCGAGTCGCTTTATATCAAGAAAAATATAATCCATAAAATTTCCCACATATTTATTAAATATTGAAATCGGAACAATCATTAGTTTAAACTTCCTTCTTGGTCTATTGATAAAAACCTTGGTCTATTGAAAAAATCCGAACGCGTTTTATTTTGCGGTCTTCGAGAATATTTACGTACTGAAAAGTATTATAACATTTAACTTTTCCGCTGAAGGAATTCTTTTAGCGGATTCATCACTTCCTTTCCTTATTTCTTCTCTTGAAAACCAAGTAAGTAAGAGTCGATAAATGAGTTAGGATAGTTTTTTTTTAAGTAGGTTGTTTAAGTAGGTTGTTGTTGTTTAAGTAGGTTGTTGTTGTTTAAGTAGGTTGTTTTTACTTAACAACAATGATGTTTAAATAAATATAGATACGTTATGTCCTTACAAATCAACCCAAAAATCTATTCCGATGTCCGCAAGGCACGCTTTATTGCTTTATCACACGGCTTTATCGCTCTCTGTCAAAACTACATCGCTATCTCTTTCTTCACCTGAATAAGAGTTCCCAATTGGGAACTTTTTGAGTCACACAACGCGCGCGTTTATTACATATCTGCCTCTTTTTAATATATTCATTGCTTAACAAACTCATGCATTAACTTATGTTAATGCATGACTACAAATCTGACGGTAAGTTGGGATGCATTCTAAGATGTTATATAGGGCATTAACTTTGTAAAATATTATCTTTTCTGCGGTAAAATACAATATTTTCTTGAAGATTCAAGGATTTCTTTAAAAAAAGTTTATTTCTTAACAAACTAGGTGATATTTCGGCGAACGACAAAAGCATATTCGCGCCTACGACAGGTGCGGAGTTAGTTCAAGTAATTAACATTGTTGACGAGAATTTGCTCTGAGCTGCATGACTTTCAAGAACTGTTTGTGTAGCTCACTTGTAACTCCGCTCTTTTCTAAGGCCTTACATTGTAAAATATATGCAAAGATGTATCTTCTTCAAGCCGGGGGCAGAGTACTAGTAAATACATATATCGATTTGGAAATAGAGGACCTTTGAAGAAGCGCCTCCTGCCGAACTTACAAAGATTTTTGACTGCTCAGTTGCACTTACGTTTTTATTTCTACGAGTATGGAAATGTGAATGTAATTTTGTTTTCCGATCTTTCGATTCGCCGAAATTTCTGCTTCCGCATATGTGATATTATAATGGTAAAGCATTTCACGCATTTTCTGTTCATATGCAATACTGTTTCATAGCTGTAAGTTCTGATTTTTTATGCCACATTATGTAAAAATCACTTAAAAATCAAGTAAAGAAATAACTTTACCTAGATTTTCATATTATTATAAGTACTTTTACGCCAGTAGAGACTTACCCCCCTTACTCATAAAAACCAGCAAAGTTACTAAAATACGATAAAGATAAAACAATGTGCAATAGCTACAATAGGTTTATGAATAAGGCCGTTATATTTTTGTTGTATCAGTTGTATGCCAACAGTATTATTGTTTACAATATTGTTACTTTACTGAATCAAGGCATTCAGTAAATTCCGCAAATAGTAGCAACTAGCAATCAGTCGCGTTATTGGCCGGTCGTGCCTCCACCGAGGAGTCTGGTGAGTGAGTCCAAAGTCCTTGCGGCTGTGAAATGCCAGTTTGCAATATCCATTGTAGACATTGTAGACCACGCGGCCGCAGCGTGGAGCGTCGGGGCAAAGTCCGGCGGGTAACATTCACCTGTAAAACTACTGGCCGAGCGCCAATAAGGCCTCGCACAGTGTGGCTGACAGCGGGCAGGCTAGAGCAAGAGTGTACTGCTCGCATTAGGTACTTAGAATCGATTATAAATCTTTAAACTATTAGGTATGCTGTAAAAATAACGTCAGAAGACTTCCAGCTCATGAAAAATAAAAGTGAGGTTTTAGGTAAAATTAATAACATAAAGATGTTTTAAGATTGAAGGCATCGCTAATAAATAGATAATTATAGTTTTTAGAATAGTTCTCGTATTTATATCTCCATTACGCCCATTTTTATGTAGGTAGGTATATGTACACTTTACTTCAGATTAGCGAAACATATAAAAATAATATGTACATAAACATATACAAAGCGTCAAAGCCATAATACAAATCAGGTAAATATTTATCACTCCTATACCACTCTGAGTTACCTATTTGAAAGTTGAAACACCCAAAAGTCGAATATCAAATACATAAGTATTTTTGCAATTTCTGCGTAATTCGACTGGATTCTCCATTAAATGTCATCCATTTTTGCTATATCCCATTGAAGATAGTTTTAAATACATAGTAAGAAGGCTTCCCGCTATCCGCTCCCGCTACGCGCTACTCGCCACCCGCTCCGCCCCACACAGTGTCCGCATCTCCGTTGTTAAAGCGCACGCAAGATTGAACCATTCACTACATGTACAGATTACGCACAAATTGGGTTACGTTTGATTAATCCGTCGATTGGCGAAAATGTTTAACTAACTTTTACACTGGTGAAATGTAATCTAATTAATGGACAGTTTTTTACAAATTAGGATAAAATGAATGTAACTGTCCACGTTAAATAACTGTCCACTTGCATATTTAATTTCACGAAATACGAATTTCTTTTACATTTTGTTCCAGTATGTATGTATCTTACTAATGATGTTAGTAGCCCTTTCTGTTAAGTAAAAAGATTTTCTGATACTATTGTAAATCAGAGGAATACAAGGAATGGTCAGTTACTGGTAAAAATGTGTATAGTTTTCTTTTTAATAAATTATTTTTTAAATACATTTGAAATATATAAAGTAGTACATCTATCACAAATACGTAAAGAATATCAAAGGAGTATCAGCTATCCATGCATAATAAACTTACAGAACTTTGCATATGCTTCGCCGTTCTCAATATTGTATCTATTCTATTATCCTCAAGTTAATTGCCTAGCAATCTGTCAGAGGGCCCAACATGTGTTACTTTTTCCTCCTAACTTCTCCAAAGATTACGGAGCTATCAGATTATTATTAATGTATGGCTATCTGTTGAAAATAATTGTTTGATAATTTACTGGGTTATCATCACCCATTGCTGGGATTTATTAGTGATAATAAGGCGTTGGCAACGCATTGCTAATGCCTCAATTGCAGCTATATTCAACCTGCGGCCCATCTGGTGTTACATGGGCCAGGGGGGCCCATTTTGAATTTCACAACCATTAAAAACAATCGAGACCAGAATAAATAGGTCCTCCACCACCCCAAGTGTTCAGTTCTATTATTGACACAATAATTTGCCATAAATAAGGCAATTATTCATTTATTTTTAAGTTTTCAGTAGACATCTGATTGTATCATGACAACACGTCAGTTTTAGTATTTTTAACCGACTTAAAAAGGAGGAGATTTTCTATTCGACTGTATTTTTGTATGTTTGTTACCTCGGAACTTTGGACTGGGTGAACCGATTTTGATTATTCTTTTTTTAATCGAAAGCTGGTGCTTGTCGTGTGGTCCCACATAAATTTGAGCGAGATCTGACAATGGCATCCATGTCAAAAGCATATAAGTCTTAAGTTTGAAGCCGGTTATTTTTTTTGCAAAATGTTGAATTTTTATTTAGTTGAATTGGCAAAATTTTGAATCAAAATGTTGAATTCATAAAAGTTGAATATTGCTAAAAGTTCCTGCGCTCGCTAAAAGTTGATTAGTCAATGCGTCCTATATCATAATATCGTCGATTGGCCTACCTTGTAAGTGGCCTGCCTATGCTTCCCCGTTAGATGCGTGAAATATTTGAGTCTATCTAACTACATATCTGTCAGTCTATTAGAGTCCACTGTTGAACACAGGTATCCTCTAATTGGCGCCACCTGATCCGTCCTGGGCTCTCTGAATCCAGGGGTTTCCCGCTGTCTTCTTTAGGTCATTCGTCCACCTGGCCGGGGGGCGATCAGTACTCCTTTTTCCGAGACTTGGCCGCCATTAGAAGACTTTTTGATCCCATCGGTTATCAGTCCTCCTGACGATATAGCCTGCCCATTACTACTTCAGCCCGCTAACTCTATAACATAAGTCAATTTTAGTTCGCCTATTCATTTCACGCTCCGCACAGCTCAAAAAATACGCTCGTTTGGCTTCACCCTTATATCCTTAGTATCCCCAATTACGACTAAAGACCAACGTAGCAGACCGCTAACGTCCTGAAGCTAGCCTCAAGTTAAAATACTGATATTACTGATAAACGCTGCGAAGCCAATTCCGGGTTTAATGACAGCCGCGAATATCAGTGACATGTGACGTAGCGATGTAGTGTCCCGTGAATCACGCACGCGCCGGGTGTCCCGCAGCCCGCAGCCCGCAGGCCACGGACTGATAGCACGACCTTTGTCAAATAAAATGGAAAGAATTAAAGATAAGCCCAGTATGTAGGGGTTACTGCGAGTTGACCGGCTTGGTGATTGGTCGGTTATCAGCACGTAGGTATCTAAGATCAACTTTACTAAGGCACCGGTGTACGGTGTACGCTAATATCTGCGGTGTTTTAGGATACTATTCACCCCAGATGTCGGTGGTGAACTGAGGACACTATTTGCATCAGGATACTAGCTTTTACACTTAGTAAGATGTTCAGGTTTTTATTGTAGTAATGCCTGAATAACGCTACGCTAACGCTGCGCACTCTTAGCCAATGAATTAATATGTTTCGTTCACTTCTCATAGCCACATACTAGGTAAAACCTTTAATAAGTGCAATGATTGTTCGCTTATTAAATTGATTGTGTTGAGGAGGTGATTATTATTATAATCTAAGTGTTCGTTGTTACCAGGACTGAAACATTTTTTAAGTATTATATTTTTTATAGATATATTTCATTTTTATTTTATTTTATTTTCATTGCTTAACCCTTAGGAATAAAGGCGTAGATAAATGGGCGGGTTCAGTTCTTGGACATGGCAATATGCCGAGTCTTGGGAATTCAGTTTGCAATTTATGTATAAAATCATTCAATTTCCAATACTTACTTATTTTTGCACGCTCACCTAATAGATAGTAACCTGTGGTAGCAATAATATTCAAAATCAAGAATAAGAATTGAATATTTCCCAATCCGCAAGAAAAAAGCTGTACCATTACAAATTACACAAATGTTTCATCTCTGATTCCTTAATGCTCACCTTCTTGTTGGATTGGAGTTGGACAAGTGAAAAAATTCTGTTTCGCTCACTCGTTGCAGGAAGCACTTCTATGAAAACTATTGCGAGTCGAACGGAGTCCGTACGGAGTCCGCTTCGCTCGCAGTGGAAGGCGGGCAAGTCTTGCCGCAAGCTCTTAATTAGACCAAAGCGGTCCCTCCGATAGACGCCTGGACATTATAATTAACTGATAACAAAACCAATTACAATGAACACTAGTTCAAGAGGCCAGTAGAGATTTTTTACCCGACGCGTCCTATTTCGATAATGATGTATCGAATCAGATCCGTTACCAAAAATAGGTGATGTGACAATCGAATAGTGCGTCTTAACACTTAACGATGTGCCCAATACCTACCATTAATCGATTCAAAACTTTTCAACGATATCACACACTAGAGGGTACGCGACGAACAAAAATTCATCCTCACGTTACCTGTAGGAGGTACCCTGAAAAAAAAAAGAAAATGTGTGCAATTCACACGTGGTAGAAGTGAAACTTTCCAGAATTTTGGTTTCAAGATAATGGGATGAAAAAGCAATAAATCGAATCTTCTACCTTGTTCCTCGCGCCATCTATGAATACAACTTAGCAATTTTTAAAAATCTATCTAGCAATAAAACGAATCTTCTATCTTATTCCTCACGCCATCTATGAATACAACTTAGCACTTTTTAAAAATCTATCTAGCAATAAAACGAATCTTCTATCTTATTCCTCGCGCCATCTATGAATACAACTTAGCATTTTTACTGTCTGTATAATCGGTCGGTCGATCGACAGATATTAAACAACGAAAATGAAATTCTTATTTTTTGTTGATAAATTCTTTGAAAATATTTAAAAGAGCATTTGAAAGTATTTAAAAACAGTATAAAAATAAAACTAAAAAAAAAGAAATACTGAGAGACCGAACCTGCGCATCAGGTATTGTGTATCTACGTCCTGACCATTGAGCTACGGAGAAGTTAGATTCAACGACGAAATTAGCGGTTATTTTATCTTACCTGTCATTTTTTCCGTTGCATCCGGTTTGAAATCACAACGATTCTAAAGAAGTTTCACTTCAAAATGTTTTTCAATATTATATTCTACGATTCTGGAGTTTTAAGAAATATATATATTCATGCCATCCTATTACAGCTTTCTAGCATTAAGGGTCTCGGCGCTTTGCTTCGGACAGACGGACGGACATGACGAAACTTTACGGGTTCCGATTTTACTTCGGAATCCTAATTATAAAGAGCTTTTTTGAATAATAGTACGAAAAACAAGTTTTTTTGATTTATTATTGTCATTTTTCTGCTACTGACACCGTTTGGGAAAAGCGCTTTATCATTGAGGAGAAAAACGGAAAAGAAACTCCTCAGAACATCTTACAAGTGTTGTAAAACAATGGACGCTCAGTAACACAATAATTAAAAACAAATTTGATAATACATTCGATTAGGTTTTCAGCGAGTGATTCATACAATAACATCAGATTATATTTATAAATTGTATCCACAGAATCATCGGAAGCTATGGATTAACTGTCTTATCGACCCTTATCACGTATCAGTATCTGCATCCAGCCAAAACCGGTATTTTGTGATTGTTAATCTAGCCAAATTGGTGAAAAGTAAGGACTAATTAGTTATTTAATAAGAAGACCTTGATGGTATGCCGTCATTAGTACTCGTAATTACGTACTACCACCATTGAATTATAATGTCATAGAACAGACATCTCGAACAAAATGTGTGTCCCGCCCGGGAGGTACGATTTTCAAAATTGAGCCCCGGTTCTCCTTTCAAAATCAAACGAATCCATTGAAGATTGAAGCCACGTGGGGCCAATGCATTGGGACATACATGGTGTTCGCGGTGTCGGTTCTATACGCTAGTAATAATACTTCAATGCCTACCACTAGGAAATTCAGGAATATTACTCTGATTGTACATTTACATGCTTGCCAGGTCTTCAAGCCACCACGGCGGCAAGCATTAATTGGCCGTTTGCCTTGGTTTGCGTTGTGTTGCCGACGCTTGTGACCAATAAAATGTGGTGTCGCAACGAAATACAGCAAGCAATGATATAAACTATAGATACGTTATGCCCTTACAAATCAACCAAAAAATTTGTTCCAACCGAGCTACAACACACACACGTTTATCTTTTGTTTCACTACACCAATCACTATTACATTGGTAAATTATGTAAAAGGGATGGCACTACTAAAACCATAATAGTAAAAAAGACAGCTAGACGGCCTCACACAGAGGCAGCTATCAACTACCTGAATTAAAATCGCTATACTTGACTAAATTCGACTGACGTAATTTCAGCGCCGTCTTGGTATATCTACCTCTTTTTATGCATAAAATATCATTGGCAGCAAGGCTTGCCGAGGCTTGGCAAGCATGTAACTGCAGCTTGATAATTGCTTGGAAAAACAAGATTTGATTGGTTGAAGAATGGGTCCAGACTGTTAATCCTTTTATGCAAAATTTTGACGTTTCATGAAACCGACTTATTGTACGAGACTCATAGCTCAAAAAATACGCACGTTTGGCCTCTAAACCTATTTGATGAACTTGGTATTTTGAGAGCTAATTAATAGTTAAAGCTAAATAGATAAATAGCTATATACATTATTATAGTTTTAAATAGTATAGTAGTTAGATACCATCAATAATAAAATATTTAAACCGTGTGTTTATACGAAACTTATCAATCTTTTTATGGAGCAAAGTCCTTTGTTCACATTCCTCTTGCTTTTGTTTTGAACAATATATCTATATTTAATTTATTATTTTCAGAGTAAATTAACGTGTAAACAAGGAAGTTAAACGGTGTTTCTTATAAAATACAGAAAAATGAATCATAACTTGTTGTAAGGTGAAGTTAGAACCAAGTATTTATTACCTTCTTATATATTTAGGTACTTGAAAATCATGCAAGGAAAATATTAGGTAGTAGGTTTTGCAATATCACAATCAGTACCTACCATAAAATTATTAATATTAATCCATACAAATATTATAAAGCTGAAGAGTTTGTTTGGTTGAACGCGCTAATCTCAGGCACTACTGGTTCGTAAAAAAAATATTTTTGTGTTTGATAGTCCATTTATCGAGGAGGCTATATAACATCATATATTTATATGATAAAAAATATATTTGCCATTACAGAAAAATGTGAAGAAAATTCCTATACAGGAAAGTCATCATTAACATTATGACGTCGATTTTTTCTTCATCTTTACTAATATTATAAAGAAGAAAGATTTGATTGTTTGTTTGCATTGAATAAGCTCCGAAACTACCAAACCGATTTGAAAAATTCTTTCACTGGGGAAGCTACACTATCCCCGGGTGACATAGGCTATATTAATTTTTGGAACGAAGTTCCTTATCGCGCGTTATGAAAGGGGGCTAGAAGGAAAATTTTCTTACGAAAAGTTGGTACGATACTTTTTAAAGTGATTCAGAGAGTATTACAGAGATGGCGCTGTACAACTTTCTGAATCACGCTAGTAGCGTGAGCTCGTTTCATATTGCTGAATCACACTGCTGAGCGCGTAAAACAATACTTAAATCGAAAGGAACTTCGTTCCATCCGGGTGTCCCTTGACACCTCTCAAGTTTTTTTTTTAACTATTTGTCCCGCAGCGAAGCGAGGGCGATTTCCTAGTTAGATATAAACTGCCAGCTAGGAGCTCGAACACTCCTGCAACTAAATATTACGATAATAAAAATAAAGGCAGTTAATTAATGATTATCATTCACCGTAGTGCATACAATTTATATTATTTATAAACAAAACAAACGCAAATTTTCGCCGGTGTACATACGATACGTTGCGGTGATCAGTTTTATCTGTGGGTCACTCCTTGCCCCAATTAGTGGGGCGAGCGACACATGACGGTATTGTGTATTGAACCAGATATTCACGTGCTGAACTGATGCTGCGTTATCGTAGATAGCTATCGTAGAGCCTAGAGGGCTTTAGGGCATTAGGCATTTTGGTTCAATGTCTTCTGGAAAATCGTGATGGATATTCTTCCTGGAACCACCCAAAGCAAAAAAGCAAAATTTATTTAACAAAATTGAATTGGACAAAGCAGCTATTACTGGGTGAGATCTGCACGCCTTTGAGCTCTATACAAAACTCTGTCTGTAAGCATTTACGCTATCCGCCGCCTTCGAAATGTACGGGAATGACATTAGTTTGGGACAAGTCACATGCTAATTTATTATATTTATTAATACTAATGCTCATACAAAACAATTTTTAACTATCTAGGTAGTAAGCATAGGTATTCTAGAAAAGGTCAATGTCACTTAAATCACTTGTTTTAATTATTATATTATAATTGTATAACAACAACATACCGCTATTATAAACATAATTAAGAGTTTTATAAATATAAATTAAAGTGCCTATTAAAATATTTTAGCATTGGTTGGATCCGTCTGTAAAAATGACATCTATTAACAACAATGATATTATTTAATTAACAACTTAATTTTTAACCGACTTCAAAAAAAGGAGGAGGTTCTCAATTCGACTGTATTTTTTTTTATGTTTGTTACCTCGGAACTTTGGACTGGGTGAACCGATTTGGATGATTCTTTTTTTAATGGAAAGCTGGTGCTTGTCGTGTGGTCCCACATAAATTTTAACGAGATTTGACAATGGCATCCATGTCAAAATCATATAATTCTTAAATTTGCATTAAGTATGTGCGCGATAAATGGACGAATAACTCAATATCGCGTCAACCTATTTCGATGATTCTTTTTTTAATTGAAAGCTAGTGCTTGTCGTGTGGTCCCACATAAAGAACAATGCCCAAAAATTATTTTTTATTTTTTGTAGCGTCTTAAAACGTCAGTTATACCGAAGCAATTCATTTATTTTTTTACGTATTTTAAAATTAATACCTGTGCCCGTATTACCCAGCGTAAAATAATTTTATTAATAAGTGATGAATTGACTACAATAACAATTATGTCAACAATGTCCATTTTCATTCGGGCACTCACTTCGATACATAGCTTGTATCAAGCAAGATATAGGGAGACTTCTGGCCAATATTACAGACAGAATTTCGTTATAAATGTTGGTAACAAATGTAATGATGTCAAATTTCCATTTCCGGTAGTCAATCAAAAAAAAGTCAGAATAAAAAATAATGGTAAAAATTACGTTCTCCCCTACTCTATGACTCAATGGTTATAAGAATTCAATCTCAAAATACTTTGGTTCTGGGGTGTGTCTGCTGAAAATTCTTATATATCTAAGCTCAGAAATTAAAGCGGCTATTTTTAGAATTTTTTTTATTTTAAGACGCTAAAGTTGAAAATGAAATAAAACGATGTATGGCAGTTGGGCATTGTTCTTTGAGCGATATCTGACAATGGTATCCATGTCAAAAGTACAATTTACTTCATTTGAAGTCAGTTATTTTTTTGTTAAAATGTTAGATTATTATTATACCTAGTTACTTCTGAATAAGTAGTAGCGTTGTGGAGTATGCTAAGCCTCAAGAGAAGAGACCCGTGTCCAGAACTGGCCGCTAATGAGTTGAAGCCAAGTAATCCAATTGCTTACTACTTATTTACTTAGGGAACATACCAAAACCACGTGACCCATTTAGGGGAGGGAGGGGGGTCTTCAAAACACCACGATTGGTCACAGAGGGGAGGGGGGGGGGGGTTTAGGTTTTTGTCACGTAGTCAATATTTTAGCAACCATTGCGCCACACAAGTCAAATATAAGCAAAATTATTATTTTTTAACTCTGTTTTTGCAAAAACTATTGAAAACCGTATTTGTGAATTACCATGTGAAAACTAGGGGGGGAGGGGGGGTCTTCTCATATACTACGGATGGTCACGAAGGGGGGGGGGGGGGAAGGGCGTAAAAAGTTGGAAAAAATGGGTCATGTGGTTTTGGTAGATATGTTTCCTTACTCTGAATAAGGAAAGCGAGTCGTTAAAGCTCACGATAAACTCTTAATTCGCCGCGATAACCTGCAATCTACGGCCGACACGAATATTGTATTGTACGGTACTCGTTCGGAATGACAAACACTGATTACTAATAAAATTAAATGCTTATCGGCTGTTACATTAAAATTAAATCGGTTTAAAGATCGCTTTATTGGTTCAATAACACGCGACACTATACTGATAAAGAAACAAAATTATATGTGTTAATTGCAATGTCATTGTTATTATTAACAGTTAAAATATTTAGGAAGTTTTTAGTAAATACTTACTTAGTTATTTTTAAGTAAATAAGTTGGAGCTTTGTATGATCAGACGAGTGGTGTTATTACCGACAAACGAGCTGACGTGGATCATGTGGATCAAGAGGGTAAGGGTTATCGTCGTCCATGGACATCAGCAACACCCAAGGAATCAGTTAAAAGTTCTCGGCGAAGAAAGAGAGAAGAAAAAATAAGAAATAACTTGCTCTCAGCCCCCAGCCGGAACACGACGAGTCGTTTGGCGGCTGACTCATGCTCAAGGGTGGTAGCTATCCAGGTGAACCCCATGGAGAAATAACAATAAAACATGAGAGGTGTCAAGGGACACCCGGATGGAACGAAGTTCCTTTCGATTTAAGTATTGTTTTGTTGTACAGCGCCATCTCTGTAAAACTCTGTGAATCACTTCAAAAAAAGTGTCGTCATTCGTAAGAATCAAAAAGTGTCGTAATTTTCCGTCTAGCCCCCTTTCACAACGCGCGATAAGGAACTTCGTTCCAATAGTAATATTGTTGTAGATAACTCTCTTCTTAGTCGTTACGCTCTTTTCACAGCGCTCGTGGTCGTCATTGCAGGGCTGGAGTGCGCCAGACTATTCGTCTCCACCCTTCTCTGACCTTCTTTGTGCATCGATGCAGTTTGATAAACTTGTAATATCTGTATTTCCAGGAGAATGCCTGACGTCGGGCCGCTACCCGTTCACCTGCCTGCAGTTTGAGTTGCCGCCTGATGTTCAGCCAGAAGAGGTCACCGTGGTCGAGCTCTGGTTCTATAAGGTAAGCAGGAATTTAAAATACTCTTAAGTAACACTTTTGAGCTTGAGTGTGCAGATTCACTAGTTTTCGCCCGCGGAAGAGTGGTTTTAGTTTTATTTCATTCATAGTCATGAAAGGTCATCATCACAAATATAAAAAACGTCCAACTTATCCCAGGTAAACATACAACAGTTGGTATCCTAGGGTCAAATCCTGAACATGGACTGACTATGCTAAGTTTCATCTTAATCCGTAGTTCCGTCTGGCGCGTGAAGGAAATACAAACATCCAAATATCTACAGTTCTACACAAATCATGTTCAATACGATTCCGAAAATCATAATTATGATATTTTTTCTTGACTTAATATTCACATATTTTGGATAAATAGTGATTTGGAAATTGCCTACTTAGAAATGTGGACAACATATTGGCGAGTTGACACCATTGATTGCCTTTTGCATGTAAATTCAAATCATTTCACGGAGACCAATACCTACCTATTCTAATAATATTAGAATGTGTATATTATAATAGGTATATGATTCTACCGTTTCCAGGAGAGCGACCCGTTAGACGAGTATAACCAAACGTTCGTGATCTCTGAAGCCGCGCATTGGGACAGCCAACAGCAGTTCAAGAAGACCAAGCCCATCGCCATCAAGGAGACGGACATCGGCGAGGGCTGGGTCCGCGTGGAGCTGGCCTGGGCTGTGAGGGTCTGGCTCGAGGGCATGGAGCGGTTGCATACCCTGCATGTGGCTTGCAGGACTTGTCAGGTGCGTTCATGTCTGTAACTGATCAACGACGATATGGAAGCTGATGGTAAGTGGTCATTGGATGACTTGCATAAAGTTGATGTCGTCGTGCTTTTGGCCAAAAAGATTCCAGTATTTACTTTGCTGCAATTGCAATAGTTAAACATTTTAACTTTGTAGAAAGAAGGAACTGTTTTGAAAGGGGATGGTACGTAGAAAGACAGAGCTTATACAGTAGTAGCCTGGACTGGCAACGCATAAAACGCATAGATAGATGCAATGATGAATTTGTTGTTGTTGGGTACTGATGTCCGTAGATATTAACTTATTTTATGGCTCGTTTGGTTTTTTGTCGACTAATCACAAAAAAGATCGTGAGGACCATTGAAGTATAATGTCATAGAACAGACATCCCGAACAAAATGTGTCCCGCCCGGGAGGTTCGATTTTCAAAATTGAGCCCCCGTTCTCCTTTCAAAATCGAACGAATCCATTGAAGATTGAAGCCACGTGGCGCCAATGCATTGGGACATACATGATGTTCGCGGTGTCTGTTCTATACGCTAGTACCTAATAATACTTCAATGGTGAGGACGTACCAATTTGGCTTAACTCAAAACTTCCCTTCATTTTCTGCCTCATTCAAAACCTTGACTCTCCCCACAGTCCCGCCGTTCACCGCTCTCCTTCCACGAGAAGCGTCGTCCATTCCTGGTGCTGTACACGAAGTACGCGGGCAAGCACCGCCGAGGCCGGACCCTGGAGTGTGCCAGCAGCACCAGCGAGTGCTGTAGAGAGCAGCTGTATGTCAGCTTCGCGGAGCTGGGCTGGGACGACTGGATCATCCACCCCCCAGGGTATAACGCCTACTTCTGCAAAGGGAGCTGCTCGCCTATATCGACGATGCCACTCGCGGGGAGCTACCATTCCAATATTATTAGGGTGAGTGTCTTTAAACAGATGACTGGTATTGCTGACGGCAATAGCCGACGTTTGCCCGCAATATGCAGATGGAACACTTTTCTTTCGGTGTCAGGAACGCATCAGTGAAGTCTCTGGTATTGCTGACGTCTGTGGGCGACGATGATCACTTGATTACTACTACGATACCATCAGGTGGATTATCTACATGTTTGTCAGTTATTTAAAAAAAAAAAAGGGTGCGTGTACTTTTGTACGCGCGTGAGAAGTTATACTTCTTTGACATGAAAAAAAAAAACAAAAAACAATATTAAAAAAACATTGTTCAAAATACAATATTCAAAAACAGCAATACTAAAAATAAAAATGAAATAATATTTTGAAATAATTTAATTTACGAATCTCTATAGCCAAACTATATGTGTTAAGCGCCATCTGTGATTAATTTTGTAGTATATTCTAATATTACTTTGCTACGTATCGTAATAGTTCTCGTAATAGAACATAGATGGTGTTTTTACAATTGCAAAAACAAATCAATTGTAAATCTTTTTTTTCTGTTTTTACAATTGTAAAAACACCATCTATGTTCTATTACGATAACTATTACGATACCATGCTGTAAAACTGTAAAACCAGTTTTTGTGGGGGGGAGGGAATGAAAGATTTTATTCAGTTCAGTTGAAGAATAATTTATTTTCCGACAGGCATTAAACTTTAATACAGATTATGGAGAGAAAAAGAATGTGCTCCTAGTCCCAAAGACAAGTATCGATTACTATTTACTACTACAGTCCGTTCACAGTTATTTTACCTCTGACAAGCTGTCATTACCTTCCCATTAGATTAGCATTACTTGCTGTCAAGTGACGAGTGTTGCAAAAGTTCCCGATTTATCGGGAGATCTACTGATTTTGGTTATCGTCTCCCGATATCCCGTTTTAGCGACCGTTTCTCCCGATTTTTTGCATTTTCTACCAATGTAATATAATATTGAAAATTAAAATAGAAAATAGTGTTATAAATACAAAAAACAAAAGAAACTGAGTCGCTCAATGAAAATACAGAAGAATTTTGGGCAAACGTAGGTACATATTATAGCATAAAACGTGGTCATGGCTCACGAAATCGTGTTCTAATATTTTTTTCCAACTGAATCAATGATAGGTCTATTACACACAAAAAAATTAAAAAATACAAAAAACCCGACTGCGTATAAAACATGTGCGACATATTGAGGATAAGTTTTGTAAAATGGATGGAAGCTTAGACCGCTTAGACGCGGAAATTGATAAATTTATTATAGAATTGAAAGACGAGTGTGATACGGAATCTGAGAGCAGTTTTTATGATTCATGTTCGTCCGATAGTGATTATTTATCATTAGGCGTGCGTTTGGATCATTCGTATGCCAACCCAATTTAAAGCAATTCAATTTGTTGTAATTTTAATATAACTACCGAGAATGTGAACTGATTAGTTAGGAGACTGTAAAATAATACATTATTTTATTTGAACGTGTATCATTTTTACTATCGTTACTTTTGGATGAACCTAGTAAATAATATTTACTTACATCAGAAGAAACATGTAATATTTCATGTTAGGGAATCGTACAAACACTTAATAAATTAATAATGTAGTTTTTATAAGGAAGAATATAAACGCGTATAAACAAAATTTTGATATTAATAATCGCCAAACAAAAAGAATGTATCAATTAATTACGCCTTCGTTCCGCCAAAGTAAAGTGCCACGATCTTTCATAGGGCTTGGTGTACATTTCTATAATAAAATCCCAAAATTAATACGTGACTTGCCAATAGAATCTACAAGTTTAATGGTTAAAACTAAGTTGGCGGGTGTCTATTATACTATCTACTACTTAAATGGTTTTTACCCAAAACGAATGTCATAAAAAGGTTGTATAATAAAAGCTATTGCATATTTCAAGAGATTTTATTAGTTATCATTTATATTAATATTTCGTCTAGTTGTGCAGGAGGCGCTATATTTCGTTGGTACCTTGCCCAATCAAGATACCATAACATACTCATTGTAAGTATGGCCACAGCAAACTACTGATCTTCTAAAGATGTATAGGGTACGTTATCCAGTGTTCAGGACTTATTCTGAACTTTTGTCAGTCACAAAACAGGCGATTAAGTAGTCCATATTCATATAGTATTGGTTTGCCAGAAATTGTAGCGAAAC
The DNA here is from genome assembly GCA_963932265.1 of Thymelicus lineola. NCBI lineage: Eukaryota > Metazoa > Arthropoda > Insecta > Lepidoptera > Hesperiidae > Thymelicus > Thymelicus lineola. Next base: position 10,068,404 of record OZ010707.1, read on the forward strand.
TGCGAAAACACATTCACCAAAACACAAGTACGAAATCGAATACAACAGTAAATTAAAATAACTGTGTGCGTGTCGATGAGTTTCAATAGTAAATAGGACTCCAAATAGGTACGCTGAAAATATTTAATAGAAAAATACAAAAAACCACGCGTAGAAACATGAAAGATCGATGACAAATATGACAGTACAGTGGTGTTATTTATAAATACTATGGTTACCAAAATGACATTATTAGGGATTACATCATCTTTGTTGTCAATCGATTAATCGATGTCAAAATATTCGAAATGTAATTTAATAAAATTAGCGTAACGATTGAATGGTAATTCTAAATATATTACATAGTTTTAATATGTATGGAATACGAAAACATGTAAGAAATAAATTAATATTATAATTAACAAATAATACATAAAATATGTTATTATATTCCATCAATCGATTATTATGAATCAATTCAATCGATTATAAAATCGTTTGTAATGAGGTAAATACTGTGAAAACTTTTTTGCATACAGAAAAAATACAGAATTTAGCTAACTTCACGTTGTAGAATTTAGGTGTCGGTGTGCGCGCGCATCGTAGAAATTCACTCTCATCATTTTTCACCACCGCGCCAAAAGAAGTATAACTTCAAAACGGATTTCGTTAAGCAATAATTGTTGTGGGTACCTACTAATAATTGTGGGTACAATTAAAAAACACGTGTTCTTTTTCCCTGACCAGTAACAGGAAGTCCCCTGTATGATGTCGGATGGGGTATTGAAATTACAATCAATTAGCTATTACATAGTATTTAATAAGAAACAATTTCTTAAGCCCTCCAGATTTTTTTCGCTTTTTAAACTTTTAAAACAGTGTGTGCGCGCTATAATAGACTAGGTAGTAAAAAAATATAAAGTTCTAAGAATTTCACGTTTTTCTCCAGAAATTCAAGAATTTATAAAGAGATAACATTTTATCTTGACAACAAAATAGAGTATCCGACGAGGATGGGATTCGAACGCACGCGTGCAGAGCACATTGGATTAGCAGTCCAACGCCTTAACCTCTCGGCCACCTCGTCATGTGAATACTGTATTGTAAATTAAAAATATAATTTTGTAAAATTGTAATTACCATTATGAAAGGACCAAATGACTATAATGGGTACAGTCGGCCGCTAAAGTAGCTTAACAGAATCAAAAGTGCAAAACAACTGAACACCCAACGAACCATAAGTCTTTGTCGTGACACGAACGCAAATTAAGCTTAACTTACAGACGTTCATAATAAGCATAACACAACTGTTTCATAAGTTGCTAAACGCTTTCATTCCAAAAGTCGCTGAACATCATCAATGTCAAACGTAGATTAACAAACTATATTCAATGTTACTGCGGAAAAAAAAGTAATAAAAGTAGGTAGTTGTTTTAGGTTTTACCCTCAGTTTATGAATATTCTGATTGTTATTATGATGTTCTCAGGTACTTTAGACCAAATTATATTATCGTTAAATTACTTTTTTAATACAGTTGCTCAAAAAGTGGCTTATTGCAGGGACGTATAGCGTTCGGGATGTGGGCTATTACATACTCGTGCTTTTTCTTTACCTTTACCTTTATACTGTATAACTAAACTCGATACAGTCGGAACAAGTTGCAATGACGGTTCCGCACGTGTACTGAACAACTATTTTTAATACAGTTGCAAAAAAATGAACCAGTTTAATAGATAAAAACACAATCTTTTTGGAAAATGGCGCCAACCGTAAAATAATATAAGCAGAGGTTTTTTTTTGTTTTCTTCACCCATTCTGGGTAGGCAAAGGAAACTATGCCCATACAGCCAAGTCTTCCGTAGATTTTTTTTATTGATATGAAATGAAAATGAAATTTAATGAGATGAAATTAAATGAAACCTAACCTAACTCATTGAATCAAATCATTATATCTGATATAGAAACAAATTAGTAGCTTCTTTTTTGAAATATTTGCATGAATCATAAAAACTTCTACTTTTGATTTTTTTTGTAAAAACTTCGTGGTTGGTTTTTTTCTTTTTATTAGACGTTATTTTGACAGTTGGGAAAGAGAACGCACGAGTTCGGAAAAGGTAAAGAAAAAGCACGAGTATGTAATAGCCCACATCCCGAACGCTATAGGTCCCTGCAATATGCCACTTTTTGAGCAACTGTATTAAAAAAGTAACTTAACGATAATATAATTTGATCTAAAGTACCTGAGAACATCATAATAACAATCAGAATATTCATAAACTGAGGGTAAAACCTAAAACAACTACCTACTTTTATTACTTTTTTTCCGCAGTAACATTGAATATTATAGTTTGTTAATCTACTTTTGACATTGATGATGTTCAGCGACTTTTGGAATGAAAGCGTTTAGCAACTTATGAAACAGTTGTGTTATGCTTATTATGAACGTCTGTAAGTTAAGCTTAATTTGCGTTCGTGTCACGACAAAGACTTATGGTTCGTTGGGTGTTCAGTTGTTTTGCACTTTTGATTCTGTTAAGCTACTTTAGCGGCCGACTGTACTACAATAAATGGGTTTTGTTAAACTTGTTTTATACAAATTCTATAAGGCTATAACGACAACGAATATAATGACGCAAAGATGTCGGCGAACATAAAAGTTCTTTTTTTTACTTAATAGGATGTTTTATCCCTTTCATCTTTAGGTACCCCTATATTTTATTAAAACCATCGAACTAACAACCTTATTTACCATAACGTTATGAACAAAACACAAAATAAAGTAAGTAAACTGGTAATTTAAAAAGCGCTCGCACTTTCCCTACTCATTCTACAGATGAAGCATTATTCCTAAAACATCATTATATTGTCCACAGAAGCTGTATTACTCTGTATCGAACGAGAAGCAGTCAGAGTTCAAGCTGTGTTGTGCACCGACCAGGTTCAGCTCCCTACAGTTGCTGTACACGGACTCCAACCGGACGGTCACGAAGAAGACATTGCCCAACATGGTGGTGGAATCTTGTGGGTGTATGTGAACTTTGAAACGCTTTTGCCACAAAATAGATACACAGAAGCATCTCCATACAACCGCGCTTGAGCGATGCAGGTGCCATCGACTTTATTCACCTGAGTTAATTCACCCAGGTGTCTTAAGTCTACTTTTAGTGTACTTTATTCACCTATGCACCCAGGTGATTTAAATTTACTCATACTAAATCGGTAGACCTAAATTCACCTAGGTGATTAAGGCAAGCTATACACGAGCCTACTGCCGAGGTGTATTAGTAAACTTAATTCACCTTATTAAAAAAATATTTTAGCGCACACATAGGGTCACCATTTAATACCGATGTCCTCCATTTTTTTATACAAGTCTTATTTGGTAAACAATCTAACAGTGTCTTTTTACAGTAATTTGTAAGTTAAAAATAAGGCTGACACAAAATGAAAAGAATTTAAAGAGATACCTAATCATTTATTGCCAATACTGTTTCTGTTTACTTTTATATTTTTTTTATTAATTTAAATTATTATTTCAATTAAAAGTAGTACCAAGATTAGTGACCAAATAAGACTTGTCTGAAAAACGGCCTACACTATTATAAAATAAGTTTAACAAGTATGTGTGCGTGTCTCAAGCGCGCTGTGTACGTTACACTTCTGTACTCTCACTATTTTGTGCTTTTGGTATCAATCTACCAAGCTCTGTAGAGTTGGTCAGGTCCTCGTGGTTATATGAGCGAGGGCAGATGTCACGTCTCTCTCCCTCCCTGTTGGCCGCTACACTGGTGCAATCAGTGAAATGTGTAAATAGTTATGTGTAAATAATATAATTAAACAAGTAATTTGTGTGTAAGTTACATTTCTAGAACATGGCCAAGAAAGTACTTAAGTAGGTTATACTGTGTTAATATTTTAATATTAAATTTTACTGTAACATATTTAAAAGTGAAAGAAATATATATATAAACGTTGTGATGTTGAAAGTTCTAAATAGACTATTGTTATAGGTATATTAAAGCAACACGATCCGTTACGACTCGTTCGTATACTCGTCGATCGTCTACGATACAGTGCATTGAGATGCGATGCAATATTTTATTTTCATTTATTTAGCGCTAATTGCAAATTATAAGCTCCAATACATGTGTTAACTATAAAAATATCATATTTTTCTTCATATACCTCGGGTATGTTATATACCTAATATAACAAATTTTTTATAATGTTAATATGAAAAATAAATTTTATTTTTGTTACGTCGTTACAGCTAGCTTGGTTATTGTATAAAAACAATAAAAATAATAAAATTCTACGACCCTGCCAGGATTCGAACCTGGAATCTTCTGATCCGTAGTCAGACGCGTTATCCATTGCGCCACAGGGCCCGTTGGGCAATGCGTTAAAAATAAGGCACACACAGAAATAAATTTGTCCATTCAAATATTGTGATGTATCTCTACTGTTATATTATCCTTTCATTCAGCAAAACCCGCAGTTTATAGATGCAACTTAAAATCATTTATATTTTTCCACTGCCTGTAGTTTTAAGATTGCAAAATTGGATCGCTATTTTGTTAGTAGGTAGATATACTTACATATAGAAAAAAGAAATGTCTCAATGCATACTCTAATTTTTTTTTGATTAACATTTTACATACGAGTGTAGAGCATATAATTGTATCATCACTACAGTCGGTCCATTGTAATCTGTCAAGATGAAAGTCGAACAAAGCGTTGAAAATAATCACGTTTTTGGAGTCCGTTAGAAACGCGTTGAACTTCAGTAGCGTCTTGCAACAATGGCAATAGCCCCTATTTATAGAAATTGTCGTCAGTTCGAATTATATAAATACTTAGTACATGTTAAAAATAATGCATTTATTTTGTAAAGTTTTTTTAAATTTATGACGTTTATAACTGTAGGTACTATTTCTACTTATTCTTTTTTTATTCATCTCACCTTGTCCAGAAATGTTACACAATATGTAAAGTAAGGTATGCTCGTCTTTTAGTCAAAGTTAGAAGTTGTAGCATAGGTTTTAATGTAAGTAGGATAATTTATCTAGGACTAATTTTGTGGATATTTAATAAATAAGGAACCTATTACCTAAGAGTTACTGAGGTTCACAAAATTACATACGTCTAATTGTTTGGCCGATCCCTTAGTGTTCCACATCAGCTACTCCAGAATTTCATCAATTATTTCCGTAACCGGCTAGCATTTGGACTAGGTATCAAGAATATTCCAAAACAAAAAACATTCAAATCGGTTCAGCCGTTCTCACGGTTTCTGTTTACTAAAAAATAATAAGATTGTAGTATTAGGTAGACCTATTTCCAAAATTGAAATTGGAATTTAGATTTTTCAAATTAATCTAGAATTTAATGAATTTAATTTCCATTTCGGAAATGTGCTTTTTGTCATGATTAATTAAATTAATATTTAAATTCAATGAGTTACATTGAAATGTTTTGTATGATAAATTATCAAATGTAGATAATATATATGCTTAACATAGTTAATATTATAATTTAAATTATAAAGATAAAGTTTATCTATTTAGCATATCTTTTATTTATTTAAATGCTGTAAGAATGCATATAACTTAGCTGTTTTAATTTATTGTAAATAATAACTTTGAGATATTAAAAAGGGCACCGCTATTGTAAATTTTATCTTAATGTACTTAAGGTGGAAAACCATTTGGACGATGTTATTTGTAATTTTTGTAAAGTTGCGGTGTTCGAGTATTATAGAATTAAGACTTATGGAAAGACATGTAATAAATTGCTATTATTTTTAAGGAATATTTTTTGTTTTATTCACAATTTTAGGAACCCATACAATCTTTTTTGTTTGATTTGCTAATCGGTGTCGGTCACAAGAATGGCAAATATACCTACGACAACCCTCTCTTCTCATGAACATGAGATAGTATCTATGGAACATCTACAAATTGTTCAATTCAGACATATCATTCCTATTGGTGTAAGAACTAAATTATTTGATAGAGAACTGAACCTTACACGGTATGAAATAAAACACACATTTCAACAGACCATTTACTAGAAGCAGAGCACGATCATCGTCAGCTGTTTGCACACAATAGTTACCACTTATGCTGACCATACACGATCAAGTATACTTGTCAAGTTTACAGCGGACTTGACGCGGCATCCAGTAAACTTGACGGTGTATGGCTTGTGGCCATATAGCTATCTCATTCAAACTGGATTCCGTGTCAAGTCAAACTGCAAACTCGACAAGTACACTTGATTGTGTATGGCCAGCTTTATCGTCTGCATTGCGCATAAATAAAAAGCCAATATGTACTTCGAGCCATGGGCGCAGCTTTCGACCTAGGGGCTAGATTTTTTGCAGTATAGCTATTGGTAAACTCCAAAGAATCTGATCAGACGTAGATACTGCATCGCCATCGGAGATATCGCCGACGCGTTGCCGGCTCTCCCTCGGTGCCAGTAGTTACGTAGCACAGAAATTGACTCAATATCCTTATCGTCCTGAATCAGACACACTAATAGATTTACTTACACAAATTATTCTTTAAATTGAAATTGTGCTGAGGAAGTCCCTTTTAATCATATAGAATGAAAAAGGTGACCAATACAGAATGTTTTACGCTTTAGATTATCTTCCATCTCTTGATTCATTGGTCCTGGCGGAGCGACGGCTAAACAGTGACTTCAATAATGAAACTGGAGAGATTGGAGAGGGAAGGAGAGGAGATACGTCATCGGGACAAGTTTCACGTCTCACAACACTAATTGACCTACACTTTATATGTACCTATCGAGTTATTGTATGTATGTTGTAATATTGTGTGAAAGAAAATGAATACTCTATGCCCACAAAAAACGGACGGACTTATAGATTAAAATAAGTAAGTTCAAAATTAGACACCCACCTATATAAAGACATTTTTTAATGGATATAGCTGGCAAACGAGCTGACGATCCACCTGATGGTAAGTGGCTATCGTCGCCCATGGATATCACCAACACCAAAGGCATCACTGATGCGTTGCCGGCCAAGAAAGAAAGAAGAAAAAGAAAGGAAGACTTGGTTTTATTTTAGTTTTAGGTATACATAACAAACATTTTATTCCACAACTGATTTATTAACATAATTGCCTCAATACAAGAACTTCATAAATATTGTAAACTCTGTAACTTGCGAAACTAACAAAATATACACCAGCTTCATACTCAAATCACAGTTTCAACAGCAGCCATTATTCTGACAAAAAGCAAAATACTACATAATAATATAACTTAACAATAATATTAAATAATAAAGTATACTTATGTAAAATGTAATTCTAATGTCTACACATTAGGGCAGAAATTAGAATGACTAGTTGTGACATTATAACATTTCGTGACTTTGTAATTATGTCGATTTTATCAATAGCTAGTAAGTATTCATCTAATACCACAGACTTAAAAAAGAGACGGATTGTCAACAACAAATTCAGTGAGGCACCCATTGTAATACCAACTTCTCTATTCGTACAAGTACCACACGCACACATTGACACCATGCTGTTATAATCGGCCGCCATTACCGCGTCGGATTGCTCAGACCGCACTAAAAACTACGCACACATGATAAGCGGGCGGCGTCACTCTCGATAAGACGAGGTGACGTCTGGTTCTTTTTTCAAGTCTGTGTCTAATACTTAAAGTAAAACATTTTGAATCCTAATGAAAAATATTTGTACGTTTTTACATAAAACTCACTTAAGTTTTTTTGGTCTAAATGCGCCGATCATGTTAAGAACATTCGTCTCTTGTCACAAATATTATGACGAATTATAAAAATAGGATCGTACGAAATCCTAAAATACAACTTTATAAACTAAAAAATGTTTCAAAAAGTTATTCAAACGATAATGCACTTTAAATATATCTGACAGACTCGAGTGTCATACACTTGTCCCGTGTAAAACTAGAATACACTTAAGTTATAATTTGGAATGATCCCTACACTCACAAGCCTTTTAGAATTTGATGATCACAGCTCCTAATGTTGTAAAATTTACTAATTTCAATTAAAAATAAATGGACTTTCCAATATAATACTTAGGAATAGGAAAAGTTTAGTTGTCTAAAACATGATATGTATCACTATTATTACTGGATACATGATATGTATTAATGGCCTTTTCATGTAAATAACATAATACACATGTATTGAACTAACTAATATTCTTTTACCTAATTTTCTTAACAAATATACATAAATAAGTTGAACGGACACTTCCGGACAGGGGGCACAACCACGGTATATAAATAACAAAATGGCTGCATGGATTTATCCTTACCACTACAAAATCTAAATACATTTATACGTACACATACGTATGAACAAGAACTATGACGTTGACGCAAAGTGTGAGCAGGGCGAAGCATATTGCGCGCTCACTCCCACGTAAACCTAAGACCTAAGTGCGAGTGAGCGCGTAATATGTTTCACCCTGTTCGTACTCTTACGTCAACGAGTGTGAAATATCATATATTATATATTCTGTGGTTTTAGGTCTAAGCGAGATATTGCGACTACTTTAGATAAATTAAGGGAAAATTACGTATAAAATCAAAGTTCACTGTTAGCTTACATGAATGGCACGCGCATATTTATATATTTATAATGAGTAGCTTATACGCAAATGTTTTTTAGCAGATTTAATATACAGTCAATATTACAAAGTAGTAAACCGGTAAAATATTGCCTTTGATTGAAGCACCAGTTCTAATAAATTATTTTAAATAAGAGTTCATATCCTTCATTTCTAAATAAGTGACTTATATCGTTTAGTGTCACTCTTTAAATTAAAATTTTATGGAATATGTTCATTTACAGCTTTTTTAAAACTCTTTGCAAAAATTTATAATACAAATACATACAATATTAAAACTTAATAAATAGTTAATACATAGCAATAAATTGGAACATAAGACCAAAGTTTCATCTTCAGGAAACAAAAAATATCTATTGATCCAGAAGTAACAAAAACTTATATCGAGTTAACTTATAGTTTCATAATCTTAAAATTTTAGTATTCTTATTATTTATTTGGTTTAAATAGTTCAAAATACTGCAATAGTTCGTGGCTCGTACCGGTACGATAGATACCTGGCATCCATTCCTCGGTACCGGTATGACGTCATTTCCTGAAATATAAAGTTATAGTTTAAAATTGGTATTAGCAACAACCCATAATTGTCCCACTGCTGGGCTCGGGGTCTCCTTTCACAATGTTAGGGGTACAGGCCATAGTCTACCACGCTGGCCAAGTGCGGATTGGTAGACTTCACACACCTTTGAGAACATTATGGAGAACTCTCAGATGTGCAGGTTTCTTCGCGATGTTTTCGTTTACCGAAGTAAGTGATTATTAACTTGTAATACGCACATAATATTTGAAAATTAGAGGTGCGTGCCAGGATTTGAAAATTAAAAAAAATATTAAAACAATTAAATTAGAATCTGCGAAGTTGAATTTTACTATCGTCACAGAATACATGTAATCAAACGCAAATGAAAATGTCACTGAATTATATCGAATTCAAACAAGATCCCTTAACAAAAAAAACAACATCTTCTTTTGGCTTGTCGCATATTCCATATAAATATAACTGTTGCCAAATATTTATTTTATTATGAACGATTTTTTACGCATTAATATACTGTTTTTTATTTATGTACATTTTGATGGCATATCTGGATATAATATATCCTTTTGCTGACTAATATTGTGACCAATATCTCTATGGTTGTTAACAATCCATTTCTTTTCTCTATGAATTTATTTATATTTAGTAAGCGATTAACCCTCGCACCGATTTAAAATAAAATAGAGTATCCGACGAGGATGGGATTCGAACCCACGCGTGCAGAGCACATTGGATTAGCAGTCCAACGCCTTAACCTCTCGGCCACCTCGTCATATGAAACGTAACTTGAAAAGTTGGCACAAGATATACATTTTAACATGACAATAAAATATACTAGTTGCAATAGGTTCCACTCGCGGAAGAGGGTTTCAGAAAACGAAAACTCAAACATATAAACGTCCCAATCATCGAAGAGGAACCTACAACCTAATACCTACAACCAGGATAATATCTTATTTAATTTACCTTATTTTTTGTCGGATATCGAGTATCATGTGTGTCAGTCTCAGAATATAAGAATACATCGAAACATTTAAACCTCTTTACAAACGTTCACATTTATAATAATAGATTAGGATTATGAATAGGATTATTAAAATCAAAATAAATTCCGAATATTTTTGGAAAAAGAAAAAAAATACGAGAGCTACCATTCTTACGTGGAGAGGGGCCGGGGGGATTTAAACGGCTGTTCTCTACATGTGTCTACATTTCTATAGAGATAAAACATAATGTATAGAGATATGTTTACAATAAATACTAAACAAAAACAAAATAAAATCTGTTGACAAAGAGCTACAGAAGGGATGTAACTGTTTTCTCTTTGTGTAGTCTCTGTTTTCGGTAGTCTATAGACACAGGTGTTTCTATTTGAAACAGTTAATCGCTATTATCCTTGGCCTTTATTGTCTGTAATGATTAATTACCGATATACAGCCGGTTACCTAATGTTGAATCGTGACATAGATGGCTATAAAACTTTAAGAATATTTGATTGGAAAGGATATACTTTATTTTGGATTGGATTCATTTGGATTGGGGTTAGTATTCTAAGTCGTCTCAATACGGCTAAAAATGACCGATAACAATATTTTGCTTTGGAATAGGTAGATCTTGTTGGTCCTATCAGCCTTTCCAGTCAGAGCAACATGTGGTATGTGTGCGTGTCTCTCTCTCTCTATCTCTCTCTCTCTCTCTCTCTGTGTGTGTGTGTGTGTGTCAGTGTGTGTGTGTGTGTGTGTCTGTGTGTGTGTGTGTCTGTGTGTGAGTACTCACGGCGGCGGCGGTGTGGTGGTATGTCTCTCTCTCTCTCTCTCTCTCTGTGTTTCTGTGTGTGTACTCACGGTGGCGGTGTGGGGGTGTCGCTAGGCGGGCGCGGTGAGCTTGGCGGTGTCGCTGTCGCTGGGCGGCGCGGGCTGGCTGCCCTGCACGCGGATCACGAGCGGCGCGGGGGGCGCGGGGGGCGAGGGGGGCGCGGGCCGGGTGGCGGGGGTCAGCGCGCCAGAGTTCACGTCCTCTATTGCTTTGCGGAGCTGCGGGGTGGAGGGGTTGGGTTATTTGTTGACGTCATAACGTCTATTAAAACGGAACGCCGGGTGCACGCACGATAAAGCATGACTCATTTGTCGCGTTCCGCGAGCGAGCGAACAATGGAGAAAGCGCCATCTATGAACAAAACTATATACACAATTAAGTCAGAAAGGAACTTGCTGAAAAAATAGTTTAGTTCAGGAGTTCTAGAGGGCGTTGTAGTATAAAGATAACAGTTTCTAATTATAAGTTAATTTCCAGAGATAATATTATATTCGAGCACTATTTCATCAGTTTTGTCATGACGTTGTCACGTTAAACTACCGTCCGTAAACCTACTTTACAGACAACAATTTTTTATGTTCTGCTTCTTTAGTTGTAACCTGTGGCTTTAAATAATAAACCATAACAAAGTAATTACCTCGTTGAGCGAGACGACGCCGATGAGCCGGCCGATGGCCGTGACGTAGGCGCGGCTCACGCCCAGCGTCGAGAACAACGAGTGGACCTGCGCAGTCAGAAATACACAATAAACACATTACATACTCGTAGCCCCACACTAGGATACCCTGTTGCCATGGACAACACACAAAGAACACACACACCCAGAATTTTTTGTCACTAGCGGTCACCCATCCAACTACCGACCGCGCCCGCTGTTGCTTAACTTTGTCGATCACTTAGGATCGACGCAAGCCGCCGGACTATGAGCGCTTCTAATTATGCACAATTATCGAAGCTGAAACATCTACGTACCTTTTATTATTAATTTTTGTTTTCTTAATTATTATTATTTATTTTTTGTGTCTGTTCGAAAATGCTTTTTATTTTTCTTTATTTTATTGTTGTTATATCTACGTTCGAGTGTGCACCCAATTGGCACAGAAATAAACGTTTTTCTTTCTTTCTTTCTTTCTTTCTAGGTTAAAGTCAGACAGGGATCTAAACTATTCGTTTGTTGGTTGTTAGGTTGCGGTGTTGTGTACATACCTTGAGCAGCGAGGTCCTCTCGACGAGCTGGAAGGGCGCGGGGTCGATGTGGCAGATGTACAGCCGCTCGTCCTCATACTCCGGGTCCTCGGGGTGCTGGGGGAACGTCATCATCATCATCATCAACTACCAGTTCACTGACACGCGTTTACAAATATCATAGCAAATCAAACCAATTGCCTATAATTTTAGTGTGACTTTGGAGTAAATAAATAAATAAATCATGCTAACTTTATCGCAGACTTGTATTTCCTTACGGGAGGATACCATGTATATTACGAGTATTATATCGCTTTCCATGTCTATCATTTGAAAATCGTATGTTTCTGTTCACATTAATCTGTGTACACAATAGTTTGTGGTCGTAAGAAACAGATTTATCCATTCAACCACCGATCGGGAAAAAATCAACTGTTCCATACAAGATTTCAATTCCTACTCGGCCCAAAATTTGGTTCTATAAAGTTGTTCAGTTTATGGTCTAATTCAGCTCCTAAATTATTTCTACTCATGTTTGTTATGTCTATTTCACTCCTTAGAGGTTGAATTTTGAAAAATCCTTCCTTAGTGGATGCTTACGTCATAAGAGGAATATGTGTGCGAAATTTTAAGTATTTAGCCCTAAGGGTTTGGCCTGTGCATTGATACATCAGTCAATCACTTTTGCCTTTTATATAGATAGATAGATATTATAGATAAGACGTTAAGATCTCGTACAAGCTCCGCCAGCTAATAACAGTTCATGTTACATACCATGTCCCGCTTCCTGGCAATCATGAGCATGTGGTCGAAGTCGATCTCCTTGGCCATCTCCAGCGTCTCCCACGCCTTCTGGTCCTCCGGCGACATGTCGCACACGCGCTCGCGCGGCTGCACACACACAGACACACATGTAGTGATACTATATTTACAAAAAACCGACTCCAAATGAAGTATATCCTTTCCAATAACAATAAAAAAAGAATCATCGAAATTGGTTGGCGTGATATTGTTATTCGTCCATTGATCCTGCTAGAAGGACCAATGTTTTACACCTTAGTTTCAACGCGGCAACGCTGATCTCAGGTAGTTCGTTGGATTACTTTTTACTTTTAAAGAACATCCTTCGGCAACAACTCACCAGCTGCACCTTCTTGTTGATGGAGGGGCTCCGAGGCAACCCCCCCGCCCCCAGCGCTAGCCCGCCGCCCTCGACGTCCGCCAGCAGCGTCGACCGCTTGAAGATCGCTTCGAATGCTGCGCGGATCCTTCGAACACCACAATACATTATATACGAGTACATACAGTTATACTTTCTGACAGATGGGTGACTGTGATGATGATGATGGTGATGGGTGAGCGAAGAACTCAGAACGGCTGAACTGTTTCTGTCCGCGTGAGCTCTAATCAACAGCTGGCGCGATCGGTAGTTGGATGGGTGACCGCTAATGGCAAACATTTCTTGAGCGTTCCGTTTTTTTTCGAATGGATAGTTGCTGTTAGCCCTAGTGGCCTTTGCAGCTTCACGTTCGGAGGATACGTAAAGCCGTCAGTCCCGGTTGTTATCTTAAGAGAACAGACGCTATACCACGTCGGAAGCATGAAAACTTCCAAAACTTGTGTTGGCCGCTAACTCCTTCACCAATCGCCAGCTTGGTACGTTTTGGACCTCTCTTACCTTGGTATCAAGAGTACCAAGGTAAGAGAGGTCTTACTCTAGAGAGTAGGTCCAAAACGTTCAAGCTGCAAAAGGTCCAAGCTGTTCCAGTGCGGATTGGTGAAGGAGTTAGCGGGGTAGGGTATCTCTAGATACCCTGCTCCAGTAGTGTCAGAGTAGTTGATGTTGACATACCTGGTCTCAGCGCCGGTGACGGTGGTGTAGACGGAGGGCTGCGGCGTGGTGGGGGTCAGCGGACCCCCGGGGGACGCGGGGGACCCCAGCCCACGCGTCAGTGTGAACGAGTTCGTCTTCTTCAGGATCGACTTCGGACGGAACAGCTGGCCGGGGGCTGGGTAAGGATTGGATTACTTCAGTTTGTGTTGGTCGAATGTTACGTAAGAGTTTGAGTTATTTTTATACAGGGTGAGATTCTACCGCTCTGATTCTACCGGTAACATCCAACGCTGTGATTCAACGATCGTAGAAAACTCTAGGCCTAAATTAGCAAGATTACTAATTATCAAGGAAGAATAAGTAGGTAACTACAGAAACTGGGTTGCCCACCACAATAACTTGAAGAATTTCAAGATTCGCCAACAGTACTGGTAAGTACAGACGTCTTTTTCAAAATTATAGTCCATTTTTATAGTCACTAAACGTATCGCTAATACCACAGTTGTTTTATTTTATTTATTTAGTATCACCCTGTATACATGTGTATGTGTGTATGTTTGTTTACCCGGTATGAGCCCCGCCTGGTCGGTGGCGGTGAGCGAGGAGCCGCGCGTCATGCCGCCGGGTACCTGCAGCATGTCGGGCGCCGGCGTCACCTGGAAACAAACATCAATCAATCAATCAAATATATTATTTGTGAAATAAGGTACATATAGATTGTAACATTAAGACATAGTTCGCTTACTCTGCCAATATTGCCATATGTCACTTTGACCTGTTCTTATTTGCTATCTTCTACCTCTTCTCGTCGTTCCTAAAAATTATAATCCTTTCTAATCTATTCTATCGCAGTTTTAATCTATCCTTCCCTCTCTTCACATATGTTAGTTTCGCAGACCTCATAAACATCATACGTATGTTAGTTGTGCTTGTACACCTCTACCAGCAATTTATTTGTCAACTTAGATAAGTTTTCCACTTTGGGTTATCTGGAAGAGATCGCTTTTTAGCGATAAGATCGCCTATTGTATACTATCCATTGTTGTATTGTTATCTACATGTACATTTTATTCTGGTGTGCAATAAAGAGTTTTGTATTGTGTTGTATTGTACAAAATTAATTAAGGTTAATTTCTATAAGTCAGTTCTCTATATTTTCAATTAAATAAACATGTCAAGTAAATTACTATTAAAATTTTAAATGTCAGTAGGTAACATTAACGACCTCTAACTGGACGATATTTAGCAGTTAGAGACAGGATGCTATCAGATGTTCTTCGTTATCCGGTAACTGATGATTTGTTGATGTTGTTGTTGTATATAAATCAAATAATAAAACATACAGTTATGCATGTATACTATTTAAATAGTTAAATATTCGAACATTTGGTCGAATAAGAATTCAAATTAAACTTGATATGAGTTCCGGTTTTACTTCGGAACCCTAAAACCGCAGTATTACATATTTGATATGTACAATATAGTGTTTTCATTTCATTCCATCCAATCGTGAGTACCCTAGCCACACCCCGTCTCGTACAGTACGGCCGCTATATCTTGGCGCGTCTGAACTTCGCGCAGAAGGCGCAGTAACACAATTCAGCAATGCTCGGTGCGCGGCGTATTATGTCTCAGTCACACGTTAGCATGTTCGTGTCGCTATCTCTGTCTTACTCTCACCTCAAACCGCGACGGTCTCCTCGCTCTCCTTCTCTCCTCGTCGCGTCTCCTCTCGGCCTCCCGCAGCCACAGCGCGGCCACCTGCAGCCGCCGCTCGCGCCCCACCTGGCGCTCGATCACCCGCACCAGCTCCCAGCGGTGGATGGACCCCAGAAGTACCATGGAGGATGGACTGTCTACCAGCGGGAAGCTCTTTATTGCCTAAGGATTTAGAATTAAATAGTATAGATTAATATTTCAGGCCACAAAAACACGAACACAAATTACAAAAAAAAGTCGCACAAAAAATACACAAAAAAAACAACAATATCGATTTAGGATTCGGATAAAAAAATTACAATGAAACCACTTCAAAGAACGTGTCTTCGAAAAACCTGTGTTAATATAGCCTATAGCCTTCCTTGATAAATGGACTATCCTACACAAAAATAATTTTTCAATTTGAACCAGTAGTTCCTGTGATTAGCGCGTTCAACCAAACAAACTCTTCAGCTTTATAATATTAGTATAGATTAAATCCTTAGCCTAACTCATGTCACAGTAAGTAACTAACCTTATTCTCTTTAAGGATATCCTTGAGCTGCTGGAAGGTCATGCGGTTCCAGATGTACTTAACGTCGCGCACCATGAAGTCTTCAACACAGATGTCGTACATTCCTAAGAGCAAACAACTAAGTTAGAATTTATACAAAAAGAAGAATATATTATTATTGGTTTCTATTCTAGATGAAGTACGCATAATGTTTGGGTAAGTATAGGACGTCAAAAGCTTTCTGGTTTTAAAAATTATATGTGGCATTATTATCACTTATATAATACACTGAAACGAATATTAGAAGAAAGATCAGTGGAGTTCTACAGTTCAACAATCAATATTCTTCCTTAAACATCGTAAGGATTTTCCAGACCTTTTCTCCCTCTGCACTCCTTGCAAGGTTGACTAGACTAGACGTCTAATGGTCGATCGTATAACTACCTAAAACGGCACGATTCATATTATAATATATTTTTGACGTAGACGTATTACGTCTTAGTACGTATACAATTCACGTTAAATAAAAAAAATCGGAACAATTAAAATTTTATTGAATGTATTTCTAAAGTGTATTCTTATATTGGTATATTTTACCCTAGCCCCTAAGGGATGAAATATTTTATAGGGATAAGTTGAGCCTCTTTACCTTTTTTGGTCATGCATCACCACTTGTGATCATAAAAGTGTTATTGACTTGTTTTGTAATACAAACCTTGGGAATTGTTTAGAAAATTTATAACTATACACATATGACGAGGTGGCCGAGAGGTTAAGGCGTTGGACTGCTAATCCAATGTGCTCTGCACGCGTGGGTTCGAATCCCATCCTCGTCGGATACTTTTTAGAACTTGAAAGGAATAAACCAACCGATTATCTATTTTTGTTTGAACAAACATCCCACTCTTTCGTGGTGAACGTCCCGCCGGTACCGACGACGCGGTTTCGTAGGGATGCACGATATACATTGATGTTCGATGTAACACTCGATGTAAAGTATGGAAACATCGATTTAATCCGATGTCTTGTTAATACGTCAACATCGAGTAAGCATCGATGTTTTTTATTCCATGCATCGAAGAGGCAACCCTAATCACAAAATCCACCATAAGGCCATTAGGCTAATGTTGAAAAGCGTTTCCTTAGTTTTTGAACATGAAATTCACTGCCGATGACCTTTTTATAGTCCCAACGCTACTAAAAATAAAAACGATCGATGTATTTTTTTAAACATCGATATTACATCGATGCCACTATGCGATGCATTGCATCGAAAAAAACATCGATGTTTTTTTCGATGTGCATCCCTATTGCATCGTCATTCATTATGCACACCGTGAAGGATTGGAATAGCTTGCCTGCGTCTGATTTCCCGCCCACCTATGACTTGGATGTCTTCAAGAAAAGAGTGAATAGGCTTATAAGTTAGTGCGCTCACCATCCTGGACTACATCTTCATTCACCATCAGGTGGGATTATGGTCAAGCGTTAACTTATTTTAAGTAAAAAAAAGTCGTCACAAAGCATGTGTTGCATGGCTGTCGATTCAATTAGTCACGGTGTGACAATAAATATTAGTTATTGCTTGTTAAATGACAGTATGAATACAGTATTCACTGTAATAAAACATGACGAGGTGGCCGAGAGGTTAAGGCGTTGGACTGCTAATCCAATGTGCTCTGCACGCGTGGGTTCGAATCCCATCCTCGTCGAATACTTTTTAAAAATGATTCTTAATGCAATCTTTAATTATTCTATTCGAAAAATTCGTTTAAAAAATAAGGTATGACATTCACATACATAAATAAACTTATCTTTTTTACTTCCAAAAAGAAATAATGTTTACAGTTTAACCTAACTTAAATTTAAAATTTTGCTCAATTGTTTAACAAGAATCTTGTAAGAGTGTTAAGAAGTCGACGGAGCCCCAATTCGTGGGGTTCCTTCAGTTGAAACTCTACATAAATTCTATTTAAATATGTTAAACGAATCTATTCATCGGTATAGGGATCTAGTACAGTACAGATCCAAAGTTAGGTATAAATCTCCTCTCATTTTTAAGATTTTAACCAAACATGAGCCTTCAACATCCAGCAATTTTCGTCTTCTTCAGTTCATCAGTCCACTTGGTTAAGCGGCTTCTTCCTACATGTATTATACATACTACAAGTGCTCACGATATGTATTTTTGTACGCCGATATTTCAACAAGAACTAAGAGAGAGAGGCTAAGAGAGAAAGAGAGAGAGAGAGAACTACGGGAAGAACTAATAGAGTATAGGAGATTCTAGACATGGCACTCACGGCTAGCGGAGGAGAGTAGATCAGGTAGATAGGGCAGCTTCTTAATGAGGATGATGCTGTCGAAGCAGGACGGCTGCAGAAGCGCTGCGACAGCATTGGCAGCCAGCACCGCCGCCATGATAGGCAGTAAATGCGTCACCTGGATCACAGACAACGTGCGTTATTTGTATAGAATTATATATGTACAAAAAGTGTACAAACTAGTCGTCCATTAATAATAAGAAGAAAAAATAACAAAATCTTCCTATTAACTTTTGCTTTACCGACCAAGACTACAGTGCTACTTACCTGGTGATATTTTCAATTTATTGTAGTCAAACGGCTCGAATTTATATGAAACTTGTCACTTGTTGTAAGACCCGGATCAATACTTTATTAAGATATAAAATCAGCGTGTATCCTATTAATATTATAGATGTGAAAGTTTGTGAAGATGTCTGGATGTTTGGATGTTTGTTCTTCAATGACGCCATATCTTCTTCACCGGTTTGGCTGAAATTTGGACTGAAGATACCCTATACCCTGGATTAACACATAGGCTACTTTTTATCCCAGAAAAGTTCAGGGTTCTCGCGGGATGTGTAAAAAATCGATTTCTACCGCGGGCAACTGCTAGTAGGAGATATGTAAAGGGTGTACCTGTCCTGTCATCTCGATGACGATGACAATGGTGGAGACGGTGTGCGTCACGGCGCCCGTGAACGCCGCCGCGCCCACCACTGCGTACCCACCTGCGACACATTGTACACTTACACCATATCCTTACCTTATCTTCAACATTGGATTGTTCTGCTTTTAAATTAATATTAATATACAATATTAATAGGGTAGACACCACATGTGGAACTACGCGAAAAAGGGGACTACACTGTAAACCAGCAGCCGTGGTTCCTAGCCGCTCCATGGCACAGGCTGAGGGTAGTGCTTTTTCGTCAGGTTACATGGTACCCAACTACCCACTAAATACCCTATAAATTATTATAGGTATTATGTCACACATTTGTTATAACCTTGTACCATGTTATTTTCCATGGCGAAATAAAATATGTTTCTTTCTTTCTTTCTTTACACGAATACATAATACATAATACCCACTTCTGATATAGCAGAAGGGGGTATTCTATGGTGTTGGTTATGAAATGATATTCCTTTTACTTTGCTCCATGATATATTTCCAGTTCTCTTAACGTTCACATCAATATTCCAAAGTACTTCAACACTACGCCATCAATAATAATCTGTCCTACATTATTGACAATTCCCTAATTTAAATATGACATGACATTTCTTATATGCCAGCCTCTGCATCAGACAAGCGCTGTAGAATAAAGAGGTCCGTCCCTGAACCTTCACTGGAGATTCATGGCCTCACCGATATACATATACACGTCCACAGTTCGGTTCTCACGTCATTTTCTACCTCGCACGTGTGAACTGTGGAACGAACTATTTGCATCGCTGTTCCCTCTAAGCTATGACATGGGGTCCTTAAAGAAGCGGGTCAATCGTCATCTT
Source organism: Thymelicus lineola (assembly GCA_963932265.1). Classification (NCBI taxonomy): domain Eukaryota; kingdom Metazoa; phylum Arthropoda; class Insecta; order Lepidoptera; family Hesperiidae; genus Thymelicus; species Thymelicus lineola. The sequence goes on from OZ010707.1 coordinate 10,088,449, forward strand.
CTTGGCCGGCAACGCGTTGGTGACGCCCCCCGTTGCTAATGTCCATGGGCGGCGATGTTCACTTACCATCAGGTGACCCGTATGCTCGTTTGCCTCTACAAAGCATAAAAAACATAACGCTATATATATAAAGACTAGGACTCCCATGGACAACATACGGAGACAAGAACACACACCCAGACCGAGAAATTCAGACTCAACTTTCAAATTTCTACCCTGCTGGGAATCGATCCAAAGATCCGTGGTATGGCAGTCCGGCAAGGCAAACATATAGAAATAGTTTATTTTAAAAATGAACAAGTCCCCATTTAATATTGTTGCAACATGTAAGTGGAATTTATTGCTACTTATTTAACGTTTAAATGCAAATATTTGGCTGCCCAATTACATATTGTAACAATAATAAATCGCGCCATCACGTTCATTTTTAAAGTAGACGATCTGTACCTCATCTGTCCCACTCCTGCAAGAGATATTATTACACGAATCATTCTCTAAAACTATACGAATAAATCAGGTTGATATGCATTTTTATGTACATTCCTTTATTTATTTATTTATTTATTTAATCATAATTGCAACAACCTAAGAATAGGCTTACAAAGGGCGGACTTAATGCCTGTTGGCATTCTCTACCAGTCAACCTAGGGTGATGGTGAGAACATGTGGCAGGTGACAATAAATTGATCATTGAAAATTCTGTTCAATTCGCAGTAATTTGTTGGTTGTTTACCTGGCAAGATCTTCTGTATATGCCCTCCATACGCGACCCCGAGTGGACAGAAGTAGTGCATCAGCTCGCCCGTCAGCCGGCCCAGCGCCGCGCCCATCTTGAACGCCGGCACGAAGATACCTGCCGGCACCGGCAGCGTGCACGATACCATGCTTAGGAAGAACTGGGGGGTGAGGGAAGAAAGAAAGAGAGGAAGAAAACGATTAATTCATCGCTTTTTCTATGGAAATATCTGGCAAACGAGCTGACGATCCACCTGATGGGTAGTGGCTATCATCGCCCATGGACATCAGCGACACCAAGGGCATCACTGATGCGTTGCCGGCCAAGAAAGAGAGAAGAAAAAGAAAGAAAGAACTGGCTCTCAAGTAAAAAGTGTAGTTGTACATCCTACTATGCTACTTCCTAATAAACTAGCTAACCTAGCAGACGTTACTCTGCAATATATTGAGTACTCTAATCTTATTTTTTTAGATAAAATATAACCCATGTTACTCAGAATCTACTCAACATCTTATTGCTAAAATAATTTTTGAAACAGTCCAGTATTTTTTGAGTGAATGCATAAAAAACAAACAAAAACTTTCCTCTTTATAATATTGGTTTATATGTTAAAATTCGTGAACATGTATGGATGTATGTTACTCTTACGTAAAAAGTACTGAACGGATTTTGATGAACCTTAGCACACTGGTAGACCATGATTTGGAATAGGACATGGGATAGTTTTTACCCCTTACGGGACGGGATGTGAAATTTTGGAAACATCGTTTCATAGATAATGTTAACGAGAGCGCATACGCCACGGAGACACGTACTCGTATATTTATGTCCCGTGCACGCCCCTTCCACGTCCCGTCCACGTTATTTGCTTGCGTAACGTGGACGGGACGGGGACCTTTAGTAGTGCTTCGACCTTTAGTAGTAAATTAACAATACCGTGCTCAGGAAGAACTGAACACGCTACTGTTATAATACGGTTTGGGATGTTGACTAGCTGGTTGGCTTCAACCCATTAACAGTCCAATACTGGGCACGGGTTCTTTCTCTTGAGGAGGCCTGGAGCATACTCCATCACGCTGTTTCAGTGCGGATTGGTGGATGCTGTGGCCAAGCTTTCGTGCCGCCCGGAGGCATTCGACACAGCTTAACGACAGGTTTAGGTGCCCCCTGAAGCACGGAGAAGCTTGAGAATCTTTTTGGCGGTATATACCACTTACTATCATGACGTGACCCGTCTGTTTTTGCTTATCACCAAAAATCTATACTTAATATTATAAACTTGAATGTTTTTTGCTTGGTTGAACGCGCTAATCTCAGAAACTACTTTTTGAGAGCTTCCGTTGCGTGCGCTGCATAAACGGTTTAAGTTACGCAAAATTCATGTAAGACGAAATTTTTCCGGAGAGGGAGAGGGAGATGGAGAGGGGAGGAGAAGGGAGATGAAGAGGTGAAAGGGAGAGAGGCAGGGAAGGGAGAGAGGGGGAAGGGAGAGAGAGGTGGAGGGGGAAAGGGAGAGAGATTTAATGGTCTCGGATTTTTTAAACCTACCAAAACTATAAAAGTTAAAAGTAAAAACAAAGTACATTAATTGATTGTTAGGCGACACGAAGTTAGCCGGGTCAGCTAGCAAAAAATAAATTATCGCAATTATTTAAGCAAGTTACATTGCATGATATCCTTGTAAATGCTTGTCCTAATTCATTTAAGTTTATTAATGCACGGGTGCAGAATACCTATCCTATAAAAAGTATCCGACGAGGATGGGATTCGAACCCACGCGTGCAGAGCACATTGGATTAGCAGTCCAACGCCTTAACCTCTCGGCCACCTCGTCATGTATGTATAGCTACAAAATATAACACATGTCTTAACTAACTTCATGTTTTCAATATTTCCAGGATTCCATATTAACTCTATCCCGCAGTGAGTTAAATATATATTCATTGCATTGCTTCCACAATAATAAAAATACCATTGAGCGCCACTGTAAAGCCTTTTTATTTGTCTATGGATGTACGTACTATCATTACTAATGTAAGAAACATCAAAGGTATAATGCGTTACCGGCCAAAGAGAAAGTTACGACATGTTTGTACAAAACTGTATTTGTCATTTAAGATGGCAATGTTTGGTAGAAATGATTCTATATTTACCCACCTTTATAACATCATTGATTATTATCTATTATTACAATAGGAAAATATGTTACAAGTGAGCATTCATTGTCATATCACGAAATTACCATAAATTAAATAAGTAGACATATCAGTTGTGCAAACATTAAAACTATTTAATGTCATAGGTAGTGACGCGTATACATTAGCTTGGGTTGCCTCTATCTCTATTCGAATGCATTCATTCGGTCATCGACTTAAATTAACTGTAAAGACATATTCCCAATCAAACGAATCGTATTTTTTCCGCATCGTGATATCGGTTCGGTTTTTTTGTCGGTGGCATCACACATTTCGGAATAGTAAAAAAGGACGAACAGTCATAACTGTCAACTGCCATACTTCGACCATACAAGTACTATGTCCTTTGATCTATTAAGTCATGAATTTATTAAATTATGTGAAACTCTATTGGTCTTTAACGATCTTCATTAAAATCGAATCGTCGATGACGATTGTATATGTCAAGGAGCCGTAATTTTGTTATAGTTGTATTCGCTTGCAATCCGTTTGTTGGCAATTTGTAACAGAATCCAATGAACTAATATACTAACGTACAGAATCGAAGTAACTTGGTGGGGAAGCGGATAGCACATACGGGATGAATTATGCTAGACCGTGCCGGGCACGAGCCGTGCCCCGTCTAGCATAATTCATCTCTAATGCAGCCAATGCATTCCGTTACCGAACAGGCAAAATCGATTGACGGATCCGGTTTAGCGGTATTCGGTCACCGAACTAATGTACGCGCGCCATAAGTGTTCATTAAATTCACTGCAGTAAATCATGACGAGGTGGCCGAGAGGTTAAGGCGTTGGACTGCTAATCCAATGTGCTCTGCACGCGTGGGTTCGAATCCCATCCTCGTCGGATACTTTTTAGCGAACAGCCGTAATAATTACAACGATAATCTGCTGTTAAATAATACAGCTTCAAACCAAACATGCAGTTAGCTTGTAATATCATGTATTGGATTAATAAACATTCGCGCGGAAATATACTTAGTCTTCAAGGAATTACAATTTTTTAGCAAAAAATATGATGTCTATCTATCATCCCACATTCCTTCATCAAGCGTTGTTAACTGCCTGGAGGCAAAGTCCTTTCTGAATAAATGAAATTTGCATGCTTAGATCCTTTAAGTTGAGATTGCTTAGCATAAATTATAACAAAATTAAAAAGGAACCCCACGCAGCGGGGTCCCGTCTAACTTAGTTAGCTGAAAACCACGCAGAAAATTTATCATACGGAACAATCCACAGTCTTCTTGGATGTCACTTTAGATTCTAAACTTTAATGAGGCACCCAAATATCGCCTCTTGCGTTTTGTATAATATCTGTATGCCATTAGAAAGATAAGACAATTGCAGATGTTGAGACTGCTAGTCTTGTTTATTTTGCATAATCGGGTAAAGCTGCTGATATTGATGGAATATTTTAGCACCTCTTGCATATGGCCACGGGCTGCCCATACGGGTTCTTAGCAATATAGATCTCCATCGCGATTTAGAGTTTTCCAGCATAGCTCATTACATGAAGTGTTTCTCCACGAGCTATTTCAAGTCCGCTAAAGCCCATCCCAACCTTGGTTGTCTAAGCGACCACATACGGCCCAACAATAACACTTCGCATTGGTTTAGTCGTTCTAAAAATGTGCTAGACGACTTACGGTCGCTAAAGTTCTTTCGGAACAAGCTCCCCTCACAAACAGACCAACACACACACATATTTGTCGGTATCGTGGTATGTTCTAGCTAGAGAAATCACAGTAATTAGACATCAAAGACATACTTCCAAATGTAATAATTGGTATCGTTAATATTAACTTTTACTTCTTCTGTGTTTACTTATTGCTCACACTGGGGTGCAACTTATGTCACAAGAATATTTTCATTTAACTTCGGGTTGTAATAAGCCTTGCAATATTATTGAAAGTAGTCAGTTAAGACATGTGTTATATTTTGTAGCTATACACATATGACGAGGTGGCCGAGAGGTTGAGGCGTTGGACTGCTAATCCAATGTGCTCTGCACGCGTGGGTTCGAATCCCATCCTCGTCGGATACTTTTTAGCATTATTTAACAATAGGTTGGGGACTTGAGAGCTAGTTATTTCTTTATTTTTCTTCTCTTTGCTGGCCGGCAACATCAGTGATGCCTTTGGTGTTGCTGATGTCCATGGGCGACGATAGCCACTTACCATCAGATGGATCGTCGGTTTTGTCGGATATTTTCATGAAAAAGGATATAATCATTGAATAACAATGAATATATATAGAATAAGCTATTTTATTAAAAACTGGTGACTAAAAAATTTTTATCTAAAAACCAACTAAACTTGATAAAAGAAAAATAATTAAATGTCAAGGCTGCATGCGTCTACTATAATAACAACAAAGCTAAATATAGTAGGGAATGGTAAGGTAAGGTAAACTAAAATAAATACGAAAAAAAACAATACTATTTCATACAATTAATAGAAGTTTCACTTCGTACGTACGTGTACACAAAACACGCAAATTTCCTAATGTTCCTGTTACACCTACGGCCTAACGCGTTAAAAATGACATTACGCATTGGCCAACAGTTAGCGCGCTAAAAGAGGCGTAATATTGTAAAATATTACGTAACAATAGCTCTGCCCCTTCCCCCTCGGTAATACTTTTGGGACGTAATTAATGACTGGTCCCTTACCCGTCCCAGTTACCCCCTGTAGTGTGTTAGTGTAGCAGGATACTCACGATGGAGAAGAAGTATATGACGAGGCATCCAAACAGGTTGACCTCTGGGGTCTGCCAGTGCGACACCACGGCCGCCTGCTCCGCCGATAGCTGGTCCGACCACGTGAAGTTCGCGAACATTGACAGCACCTGTCAATACAGTTCTACCGTTAATACGCTTGTACACATACCCCGCAGTGGGGTAATAAAATAAAACAAATAACAAATGAATGTAATGTCCATTACCCGAGTACAAATATTTATCTATAACATAAAACTAAATGATTGATAGATCAACGTCAGCTTTTAAAAAAAATAACCGAATCTTGATCGGTCCATTCGTTTAGAACATGGTAAGGTGGAACATGGTGGGGTAAGGAGAGCCATCTCTGTTATGGAAAAGTGTCCGTAAAAACGCGTCCAAAAAGGTTTGCGCTGCGATACCTTACGACAAATTTTATTGAACTCAGAAAACTTCACTCCGTCTACAACAGCTATAGCGTCGGAAAAACGATATGAACTTTTCCGACACACTGGAACCTCTATTTCCAGTAAACAGCTGGATACTTTTTCAACTTTCCCCCCATATGAGATGGCTCTCCTTACCTTTATAATCCATGGGAAATGCACTTGTACATTTATACCCCCGCAGAGGGTAATAATATAACACAAATAAAAAATGAATATAACACTCATGACCCGAGTACAAATATTTATCTGTCACATAAATATCATTTAGTGCGAAAATTGATACGCACAGTTTAATAAAGAACAAAGTCACGGAATGATAGTAATCGGTACAAAACATCGTTTTTGTATTGATAACAGTTTCAGGCGTCTTCATATTTTTATATGGTTCTATGAATCTAAATTAATTCAATAAAATTTTCGTTTCGAAAACACTACCGCGAGCAAAAGCTAGTTATCTATATAGATTTTAACCAATCCAATTGCACCTTAACGGTTCTTTCATTCATGTTTGGTTAGTTAAAAATGTATGCAACCAAGTGTTGATGATACCTGTTCCTGGTTGCCGAGGTCCGCCGCCATGTACTTGCCGATCCCGGGCGGGAACAGGATGGACATCACGGCTAACGTCAGGAATCCCGGGTAGATGAAGCGGCTGGAACCACATCCCGGATTATTATTTAATTATTCATCATTTCTTTTCCTCTATTTCTCAAATTTTCCGAAATGGTTGATTTAAAAATTGAATTGTATACTTATTGTTTTTTTTTAACTTATATGTATTTTTTTTTACTTATTGATATAAGTTTATGCATTTTTAATAATTTTTTCTTTGCAACCGCCTTCATTGCTGTCCAACTGCCCTAAGGTTGACTGGCAGAGAATGCTTTTAGCATTAAGTCCGCCTTTTGTACTAATACATTTTGTATGGTTCAATAAAGCTTAAATAAATAAATAAATAATAAATAAATTATTAAGGGTATTGAAAAATATCCACATGATTATATGTATTTGAATTTGAACGCTTATACTCCGTTTTTTAGATAAATCTTATTTGGTAAATAAACTAAGCATTACTTTATGGCACTTAATTTGAAAAAAATAAATAATGTTCAACAGAAATTTGTTATAGCAATTGAAAAGAAAGAAAAGAAGAAAAGAAAAATCTTTATTTACGGCCTTTAACTGCACAGCATTATGTAAAAAAACATAAACAATTGAATATTAATCTTTAAGTTATTTTCATTTTATGCCTGATTTATATTACAAATAACAAATAAAATACCCTATTAGTTTGTTTATTAAAGAGGACAAAAAACTTTCAAAAATGGACTATAGTTGCATTAGATTTTTTTATGGACATAACCGACATACGAGCTGAACCACCTGATGGTAAGTAGCTATCGTCCACGGACATCAGTACCACCATCACTGGTTGCAAGAAAGAGAGAAGGAGAAGGAAAGGAGACAGCAATACTGACTTTTTCTGCAGGAAGTTGGAGAGGCTCTTGGTGTTGCGCATGAAGAGCACGTACTGGCGATGCAGGAACACCCAGCATGCCGCCATCAGCCCCGCCACGATGCTGCAACACATAAAGTCAAAGTCAAAGTCAAAATATTTTATTCATTTAGGTATCACTGATACACTTATGCACATCATTTTTTGGCTTTTCGGAAGGTGCTTTGTCGTGGAGAAGAAAAGCCTAAAGAAACTCCTCAAATGCACTATGCCGTACATACACTCATACTTCTTTATTTGTATGTTATAATTGTATGTTTATATGTTATTTATTAAGTATGTTATAATAATAATTTATTTACTTATTTATATTATTAAGGAATATTATATATTGTTCATATTTATAAATATGTTTATTATATTAAGTAATATTTATTTATTGTATTTTATTATTTATTGTAAGAACAAAAATATAATAATCAAGATTCCTGAAAAATAAAATCAGGGGGAATAATAAATTACATAAAAAATACACTCAGTGCCGGCGTTAGAGCCACTGAAGCCCCAGGCAAGAATATTGTGGCGCCCACATAAGAAAATAAAAATCGATTTTGATCGAAAAAAATTTACTGAACCAATGGGAACGTTTAACAATTTTATTTTTCCTTTTTTTTGCTCCACAAATGCGATGCACCTCCAAATTTGGCACCCTAGGCCGTCGCCCCACCGCAGCCCTCCTAACGCCGGCAATGCTTACACTTGGTTATCATATGGAGATTCTGGGATAATAATTCCCCTATATGTTTAACCAGTTGGTCTATTATGAACTCTTAATTCCAGCCAAGTTCCAGTGTAAACGTCAAATTCGTGTTACGAAAGCGGTCACGTGACACTTTTTAGCCAATCATATGTCGTTTAGAGGCCGAGAAATTAATTGCCTGGAACATGAATGGTTTTATAAAAGTTTATAATAGGCCCGCTGGTCATGGTCTGCTTATATGCTTTTAGTAAAAATCCGTTCAGTAGTTTTGGCGAAAAAGAGTAATAAATAATACTTAATAAGTATTTGGCGTAAAAGAGTAAAAAATAATACTTAATAAGAACGGATTTTTACTAAAAACATAATATAAGCCGTAAAAATGCGTTCAGTAGTTTTGGCGTAAAAGAGTAATAAATAATACTTAATAAGTATTTGACTATAACTTAATAAGTATTTGTATAGTACTTAATAAGTTTTAATAATACTTATTAAGTATAATTTTTTACTCTTTTACGCCAAAGTTCAGTAGTTTTGGCGTAAAAGAGTAATAAAAGAGATTATGGATGCATAAATCCTCACAAATTTTCACATCAAATAATATTAAGTAGGATTGAATTACATTAGTATTTCAATAAGTGTATGCTCGCTAATCATGTTGAATATATTCAACTTTTTCTCTGTAAGTGAAATGTATATCTTTGAGGAAAACTAAATCCAACATCATTAACGGTTACTCAAATCGCTCTTTAGTACATAATTTATATGGTGATTCTTCACTAAGGAGCGATTTAAGTAGCCGTTAATGACTCTGAGTTGGGGCGTAAATTACACCAGAAACTACACATAATTAATAACCGAAGGTAGCGCAATCTTTCATAGGAAAAACTACAGGTGGTGCCATCTGGCGCGAGATGGCGCGTGATGTATGTGTGTGTGTGTGTGCGTGTGTGTGTGTGTGTTCCCTCACCCGAGCAGCACGAAGACGGCGAACTCCTGCGGGTCGAAGGGGAAGTCTTGCGGCAGGTGCGTGGGGAACAGCGGCTTCACCGTCGGCATGGCGCCCGACCACACCGACAGCAGCCGGAACATCTTCATAGTGGACACCACGCACATACAGATACAATCATTACCTATTATAGTCAATTCTTAAACCCCGACCATGCAGTACAGAGGTAAGGAGAGCCATCTCTGTGTACGAAGTGTCCGTAAAATAGCGTCAAATAAGGAGGGCACTGCGGTAGCCTAGGATAAATTATTGTTCTACCCTCCATAATAATTATAGAGTAATATAGTAATATTTGAATTCAGCAAACTTCACTCCGTCTACAACAGCTATGTTCATATCGTAGTTTTTCCGACGCCAGTGCAGCGCTATTCTAGTAGGTATTGGAACCTCTATTAAAGCTGTGTACGCCAGTGCGCTTTCATGAACATCTTGCGTGTTCCTCAACCGCATATCTAAACAAGCACAGCACATGTTCGCGAAATTTATGCACGCAGAAATTATGCTTACCATATTTATCCCCTATTTCACCCTCTTGGGGGTTGAAATTTTGAGAAATCCTTCCTTAGTGGATGCCTACGTCATAAGAGGAATACGTGCGCGAATTTTTAAGTTTCTAGCCCTAAGGGTTTGGAACGTGCGTTGATACATCAGTCAATCACTTTTGCCTTTTATATATACAAATAGATAAATAACTCACTATGGCACTACAGCAGGCGGCGAAGAAGCCGCGCCAGTAGTTTCTCACGGCAAAATACGTGGTCGTTACTTCGATCGAGAACAGGACACCTGGAATGACAACCAATACACAGGTGAGATCTTCCAAACAAAAACTAAGAAAACATAATTATTGGTCCTTCGATCCAAGATAATATAAACCGAACGAAGCCAGCCTGGCTACCTCTCTGGTGCTGGGTGCGGTGCTGGGTTCGGTGCTGGCTGGGGGCTTGAAAACCAGTTCTTCCTATCTTTCATCTCTCTTCATACTTGGTTGGTGATGCAGCGGTAGATAGATAGATAGAAGATAATCTAATGTATAAAAAATCTCGTGTTACGGCGTTTGTGTTTAAAATTTTTATGAATTTTTTGTGTACATTTGTTAGATATGAGAATAGGTTTTAAAGTATATTACCGCTAGGTAATTAGAAATCCAGAATTTTTTAGCAGAACCACGTTTGTCAAGTCAGCTAGTAATATATATATTACAGAAGGGCTTGGTGTAACTAATGTCCATAAGCGACGGCAAACAAGCAGAAGACTGCTATGCGAACGGTTATGCTTTCAGATTGCTCCCATATTTTTTACACATGCTGGAAACATGAGAAATTGAGGAGACTCCTCAAATATTAGAGGTAGCTATGGCTATTTACTTATATGTTTTTCGATTGCTAGTTCTTTGAAGTTGGTAAAAGTTTTTGGTAAAATTAAGATATTTCATAAAGACCGTGTAGCCTAGTTACCCTTAAGTCCTATTTACACGTATTAAGTAGATAACTAAATTTTAACTAAAAAGTTACTAAATTGTCTGTTTACACGTATTAAATTACTTAAAATTTAGTTATCTACTTAACTTCTTTAGCGACCCTGGCTGCAAAGCGAGGGGTCCCGGGTTCGATTCCCGGCCGGGCAGATATTTATGTGACAGATAAATATTCGTTGATTCATGGGTGTTACAGTGATGTAAGTATATATGTGTCGTCCATACCACCCGCGGCACAGGGAAACCTACTATGTGGGTATGAGTGTGTAAGCGTTTATTAAGTTACTATCAGTCTACTTTGCAACAATCCGCGGTTAACATGTATGATGGTATATACTTTAAGACATACACGCCACTTCCCTCCTCCTTACAACGGAAACCTGCACTACAATAATTGAAAGTATATACCAACATATATACCAGCACCAACAGCAGCATATGGTGCTGGTATATAATACTAACTTAATCGGTTTCGGTTTAAAGAACTTTATTTCTCATAAGATTTTTACATCACTTAAAATGAGAAACTTAAACTTACTAAACTAAGTTACGGTTGTGTCCGGCATGCATTCTTGTGTGTGTGTGTGTGTGTGTGTGTGTGTGTGTGTGTGTGTACTTAATAACAATGAATTTCCGCAAAGTAACGCCTGATACTATTAAATATGTGTAAGCGTTTAAGTTTACAACTTTGTACCTCCAACGGGAGCGGCGAAGCAGGAAGCCACGCCCACCGCGCACGCGGCGGCTAGCATCTCACTGGTGCGCGACTCATTGCTGTAGATGCCCTGGAAGGTGGTCACCAGCCGGGATAGCAGGGTCGCTACCATGGATGCTATGTGGACTGAGGGACCCTGGTGGAAACAAACAAAGATATATAAAAGACAGTAAAAAAGCAAAAAAGCAAAGCAAAGCAACAACCCATAAATTGTCCCACTGCTGGGCTCGGGGTCTCCTCTCACAATGTGAGGGGTACAGGCCATAGTCTACCACGCTGGCCAAGTGCGGATTGGTAGACTTCACACACCTTTGAGAACATTATGGAGAACTCTCAGGTGTAAAAGACAGTAATGCAGTTTAATTTTTAAACGGTTTTATTTAGCTTGCCCTGTTTGTTTGGGTCAAATCTTGCAAGAATTAGAACTACGAAGTTGAAAATTTGAATATTGCAATGGTTCCGATGACAATACATTTTTATGACAAACATGACCTGATAATACTTTTAGGGTTGACTCCATACAAGAGAACTCCTTAAAGGTTAACAGCACGGTCAACATTTTTTTCTATAGTTCCTACAATGGCACTATAAAACCGTTTATTTAGTTTTTAAACTATTATAATAACTTGTTTTTGTTTAAAGGATACGCTATCCTTGCTTCCGTTACATCACAGTTCCACTATGGACGATAAACGATATTTTACTCTTAGATTGTCAGCTAGTACGTCTATTAGCTAGCTAAGTAGAAATAATTAACGACTGCCTGCGACTTTTCAACATGGACTTCAAAGAACAAGAAAGAAAACATAGGTGATTATGAAAAAAAGTTTAAGAATTTCGAAGCTCATAATGACGACTGAAGGTAATTCATGTTTGGACTGCTGAATTTATGTACGCATTTACTTATCCGTTCATGACATTTCTCTCTTTCTCTATCTCTGTAACCTCACCTCTTTCCCAAGCGGCAACCCCGAGCCAAGCGTGGCGGTGAGACCGATGACCTTCGATATGAGTGCTCTGAACGTCAGGTACTCCTTGAGGTGCACTCCTCGGAGAATCGTCTTCATCTCCGGTATACCTGAACCTGGAAACAGTCGGTCAACACATTGTCAATATGATTCGAGCACTCGTGATGTCTTTATTTAATTAACTAGGAATTTTCTCACTAAGGAGTTGTTTTTGAGGATAATTTTGAAGGGAAAACTTCTTTAGGCGCGTTGGGTATTTTTGAGATGAGATAAAATCAATCAGCTCACGACACCGTAATCATTTTAATCGAAACTTACCTGTGGCGCCATCTTTGAGAGAAGCACAGAACTATCGTTACTTAATTTACAGCTCGTATTAATTTTAAGATTGTAGTTCACATATACTTTACGAGGTATTGGCAGCCATTCACTAAAAATGTAATGAATAAAAACACTTCATTTAAAAGTATTTCCTGCACAATAAAATATTTCCTGACGATCAAAAAAATACACACGTAATTGTTCAAGATTTCACTTCAGTCCGCACTCCCGGAGTGCCTTTTTCCTATTGTTATATAACTAATTGACAACGAGGACATAAGCCACCTGATGATAAGTGGTGATGGTCACCTATGTGCATTAGTAAACGTGCAGCAGTGTGCGTTGTCAGCCCTAAAAGGAAGCAGGAACCTACATGTCCGGCTGTATCATCTCCTGGCCCTTTGGATGTTATGGTTGTGAACTTCCATATCCATGCTACCGTATTAAAGCCTGGTTCCTCTTACCTATACTCTTAACTATAATAGGGGCAAGGTCGAGCGAAATATCATAATAGGAAGTCAAGAGTTGTACAAACCTTTCCACGTGCATCTTTTTTATGGAAACGAGCTGACGATCCACCTGAGAGTTAATAGCTATCGTTTCCCATGGACAGCAGCAACACCAAAGGCATCACTGATGCGTTGCCGGTCAAGGAAGAGAAGAAAAAAAAGAAAGAAAGAGAAGAAAAAATCTCAAGATTCTGCCTGAATATTCAAGAGATGATAGGGCCATGGGAGGTGGTTGACGTGGTCATCTTACCTATACTCTGCGCGGCGACGATGTGCACGAAGCCCGCGGCGAACAGTATGAGGCACACGGGCAGAGACACCCACGCGACGTACTGGCTGAAGGTGGACGTCGCCAGGTCGCTGTACATCCACATGCGGGCTGGGGAACACACACACCACACCGTTAACCATACGACTAGACAGAATTGTGTCCACAGTGCCGGCGTTAGAGCCGCTGACGCCCCGGGCAAGAATATTGTGGCGCCCACATAAGAAAATAAAATTTTTTTCAAAAAAAATGGTTGTCTGTAAAGTCGGTTTACGGACGGTAGTTTAACGTGACAACGTCATGACAAAACATTGATGTAGTAGTGCTCGAATATAATATTATCTCTGGAAATTAACTAATAATTAGAAACTTTTATCTTTATACTACAACGCCATCTAGAACTCCTGAACTAAACTATTTTTTCAGCAAGTTCCTTTCTGACTCAATTGTGTATATAGTTTTGTTCACAGATGGCGCTTTCTCCATTGTTCGCTCGCTTGCGGAACGCGACAGATGAGTCATGCTTTTTCGAGTGTGCACCCGGCATCGTTTTAATAGACGTTATTACGTCAAAAGTCAAAATATTTTATTCACATAGGTATCACTGATACACTTATGCACGTAATTTTTTTTTTTGCTCGAAAATTTTTTTGCTGAACCAATGCGATCGTTTATTAAGAATTTTATTTATTTTTTGCTCCTCCCCTGAATGTGCCGCCCATCCACCCCCCTAACGCCAGCACTGTATCAAGAGAAATAAAAAAAAAACGCTACACATTCATAGCCTCACACAAGGTGCTCCCTGTGTCGCGGATGCCATGGACAACACACAAAGACACGAACACACACCCAGACCGAGAACGGAAATTCCAAACTGCCCTGCTGGGAGTCGAACGCAGGACCTTTGTAACGGCGATCCGGCATGGTAACCATTGCGCCACACGGGTCGTCAGTACTATCGACTATAGGACTGCACAGAGTTGTGTCGTGAGAAATGACACTATTGCGGGCAAAGTTCTTCATGTATTGGTAGCCCTCAATATGGAACAGTTTCATGGTTTTAAAACTCTTACCTCATCTCGCTAGTCAGCATGGAAAAGAAAAGTAGGAATTTTATGTTATCAAATTTTCAAAACTTTGTTCATTTATACATTATATTACCATATTCTTCCGAAGTGTGCAGGGACTTAAGGAATTTAGCCACTAACTTAGCGCCCGTAGGCAAGTTGCTCAAGTGCCTTCTCTAGTGGCTAGTATACTGTTTTTGCCAGTCAATGTGTTTCTAAGGGTGAGATATTATAAACCGTGCTTAGGCTTTGCTCACACTTAAAATAGTTAAAATTGTCCGAATAAAAAATTTATTCGAAATCAACCTAAACGTTAGCCGTTTATATGACTCTTTGTTTTCGTATTAGCAAAGTCTCAGTCAATGATATTTAAAAACTATACATACATCACATGCCCTTACAAATCAACCAAAAAAATTGTTCCGAAAAGAGCTACAACACACGCGTTTATCTTTTGTTTCTCTACACCAATCACACTGCAATAATACACGAAGGCATTTTAACGTTGTATGTTAAATCTCAAGCACTTCTGACAACAACAAAACTGCCTATCGTCTTGTATTGACAGAGCGACTACGAGCAGACGAGGTCAATTGACTGATCTTACGATCGTCATCTTCAGCATGCTAGTGACATATCTACCTCTTTTTTACTTATAATATCATTGGTCTCAGTCATCTAGTACATTTTACTTCTGTCTGAGCAAAATCCAAGTCTAAATGCGCTTTATTAATCTTTCCTTACTTCGCCTGTCTCCTACTTAACTTCTTGCACTCATTATCTTCGCGCCCCTAGGCACGTGCCACTCCATCCACTGGTGAAAATCCCAGGATATGATACTGACCATTATTGCAGACCGCGATTCCCCTGTCCATGGCGAAGTTGAGGATGGCCATGACGATGCCAAGCACCGCCAGGAACACCCAGTCCTCGCCCAGCCGCGCGAACGTGTGCCGCCATGCGTACCCTGATACAAACTTTATATCATTGATCATTTAAGTTCGGGAAATATGAGGGTGATGGAAACACAGGAAAATAGTGAATGTATTTTTAAAAAATCCGATGATTCTGAAATTAAAATGCGTACCCTGATGCAAACTTTTTATCATTAATCATTTGATTTCAAAAATGATGCGAAAATAAAAAAAAATTGTGAGAGTCAGCTCCAACGCACGACTGGGGTTTAACGCCATCTAGTTTGCAATCATCAAATCAGTAACAAGATTATATTATTATCATCGGTCAGCCCCGCCCACATACTTAACGGAAAAATAGAAAATTTTCTAAATTACTCATTTACTTGCGTACTAAATTTCAACTACTAAATTGTCCGTTTACATGTACTAATTTAGTTAAAATTTAGTTATCTACTTATCTACATAATACGTGTAAACCAAACATATCACCAAAGGAATCACCGATGTGTTGCCAATAACACAGGCATCTAGGGATCCGCATTATTACTGGCTCTCCTTTAAATATTTTAATAATGGTTTATTATAATAAGATCTCTACGATCTCAAGCTTCGGTTTGGGATGCTGAAATAAGGTAAAAATGACATTTGAAAAATCTGAGATCGCGCTCTTGAGCCGAGATCGGTCAATTAAGGGCCAGTTTGTTTTATATGTTGATATTTTTGAAGTACGAATATTCTATTCTTTATCCTCACCTAGTACTTTGATGACCTTTCCTCTCGGTCTGTGTTTCCCCGTCGCCTCCAGCTCCTTCTGCCGCATCTTGTCATCTTTTCTTCTTCTTTTTCGTAATCTTCTTAGTCTTCTAGCTTCTTCTCTCGCCGCTTCGCTTAGGTCGCGTTGGTAGCGACCATACATCTGGAAAAAGTTAGTGAATATTGAGATTGAGTTACAATTTAACTCTTTTTTAATTATAAACTATAATTATTCCTATTTAATTATACATTATAACTATCCAAAATTTAAATTAATTAAGGTAAGTCTAATTAAAATTGAGTTCCGGAATGATGCTTATATTTGATAAAAACCCATGATGTGAGCTACAAATATACGGAGTATCATCTTAATCTGTTCAGTGGTTTCTGCGGAATGCTCGCACAGGCAAACAGACGAATATTCCAATAAAGTATCTGTACCGATTTGACAGATACTTTATTGGAATATTAGTCGTGATTTTGTTATTATTTTCGTTAGCTATATGTACTTAGTACATAGTATTAGTTTGAAAAATGCATACCAGCACCCGACTCCCTCTTTCAACAATTTCTTCTTTATCCATCGTTAATTTTATGTTAGAGGTTGTAAGCTATACTTCTGTAGCAGCACTATTAAGTTATGAGAAAATGGGAAAATATCCATATGCAAACTTTCAGTATATTTGTGTAACAATTGTACTACGTATCTAATAAGAAATTTCAGTTCAAAGATCGAAGACAATCATTGATTGCGATTTGCGACGATTGTATCTACATAAACATTATGATTCTTACAGGGAGTTTTGCGACTGATTTTCTGACTGAATTCTTAAAAGCTTTCAAAGATATTATTATCAATTTAATTTTATTTAAAACGGAGTTACAGTTATGATTTCACTTGAAAACCATTATGGGTTAGAGAAATAATTTCGGGAATTTAGCATAAGACTGGGCATAATCATTAAATATTTTAGAAAACTTTGCAAACGAAATCGATCTCAAATGTGTTATCTTCTAAGATCGACAATTTAACAAAGATTTTTAACACATCACACCACGCCCACGCTACATTTTTCAAAATATCCTCAACTCTCACTTAAAACGACCTCAAACGGATAACAATTCAATAGCTACTGTTAAGGAGAAAATATACGTATCCAAGCCTAGCCTTGAATCTGGGTTTTGTTTGTCGAAGATACCAGATAATCTGAGCATGTTTGACAAAGATTTATCATTGAAAAACGCCTAAGCAAATTTATATGCCCCAGCCAATCCAGCGATTTTGGTACATTAAGATTAAGATCTTCACAAATTTTTACACTTATAATATAATATTAATAGAATTATCATAGTTATATTCGTTGCAAATTTTATATTTTGTGTTTCGTACCTCGTCATCGCACTTGCAACAAATCTTTGTCACTTTGTATTCGAATTTCTGACTACCACCGAAATGTTTGTATTCTCTGATATCTTAAATTGCTATCGACACGTATGTAATATTTAAGTGAATATGTTCTATATGAGCATGTTCACAATATGCATAATGAACGTGGTGAACTGGCCATACAAATGTAAGATGTCGGAATATAATGCTAAGGGGCACAGGTGTCACTGAGTAGGCCTAGAGCGTACTACACCGCTGCGGATTTGTGGAATAGTCATCTTACAGGATAAACCCCATGGGAACTTTTTCATTATATTTTCCTGTTTTCCCCATTCCATATCACTGAAATCCCACATTGATTCATGTACCGTTTGTTTGCCGGCATAATGAAAAATACTACGACGCTGAAGACAGTATTGTATGTCTCCACTCAAAGTTAATAAAGCGAGATACTGAAACCCTCAACTATTTCTAAGAATTACGATGATTTCATCAAAGATGACAATTGATGCGCGTAGAGGATTGGGTAGCAAGTCATGCAAGAAATTAAAAGCGAATGATATTATAATTCGTATCAGAAAATCTATGAAT
Organism: Thymelicus lineola; assembly: GCA_963932265.1. Classification (NCBI taxonomy): domain Eukaryota; kingdom Metazoa; phylum Arthropoda; class Insecta; order Lepidoptera; family Hesperiidae; genus Thymelicus; species Thymelicus lineola. The sequence continues at coordinate 10,106,745 of OZ010707.1, forward strand.
GTGATTGATGATGTTCTGTAACATACTGCAATATTGGTTAGACAAGAATTGCAAATATTCTCAGAAGATGCAATGGATCAATGACTTGTAATATGTATTATATATCCTGTTCCGCGTGTTGTGACTATTATATGCGCTCATAGCCTGCGGCTTGCGTCGATCTTAAGTGACCGACAAAGTTAAGCAACAGCCGGCGCGGTCGGTAGTTGGATGGGTGACCGCTAGTGGCAAAAAATTCTTGAGCGTTTCCGTGCTTCGGAGGGCACGTAAAACCGTCGGTCCCGGTTGTTATCATAAGATAACAGTCGCTAAGCCATGTCGGAGGCCCTCGGGCGGTTTGAAAACTTCCGACACTCGGGTTGGCTACTAACCCCTCCACCAATCCGCACTGGAGCAACGTGGTGGAGTATGCTCTAGGCCTCCTCAAGAGGAGAGACCAAAGGTCATAAAAAAGTTCAGTTACCTTTATAACGTATTATCTATAAGCTACATATAACAAGCATTCCACGGAATACAGATTGTCTCTGTATTCCGTGAAGCATTCTAATGCAGGCAATGACCACCCCGAATCTTCTAAGTAATTCTGAAATTTACGAGTTAGGACAAAGATCGATGATAAATTATCATGAGGGTTTCCTTGTCTTGAAAGGCAAGATAAGCAAACCATTCAGGTTATCGTTATTAGAGTCTTTCATTCCTTCATTCTGAAGCAGCGTGGTAAAAGTAGCTCTGGATTTTCAGAGATTAGAAAATGATCTTACAGGACTTACCTACAGGATCTTGCAAGTAAACATCGCTAGTTTTTTCGTGTACCTGTATATATCACCAGCGTCTATGATCTATTTATCAGCGCATCTTACAATAATTATAAGGACAATTACAGTGTTAGAAGCGTGGGACGCACTATATTTAGCGATGCATTCTGTAATTAACACTGGAACAATACGATTCCTACACTGATTTACGTGCACGCAAACATGGGTTTTACTCCGTATGAGCAAAGTCGAATGTTGAGTGGATCTTTTGAGTCTGTTAGTGGTGTATGAAGATGGCGTTGAATTACAGTTGCGTTGACTAACCCATTAAGTATATTAATAGACTGACAAAAATAAATCCGAGGTTTCTATCAACTTTTGCGTGGGTCCCGTAATGTGAGGAACCCTGGAGTCTACTTCATCAGGCTGCTCGAGGTTAAGTGGTTCCGGATGTCAGGTAAATAGCTATCAAAGGAGAAGATAAACCACCAGATGGCATCACAGATACGTTTCCAGACAAACAATCTATATATAAAACACGAAAAATGTTTGTATGGATGTCCTTTATAGACTCCGAAACCATCCAACTGACATGCCTCAAAATGGTTTCTTTTGAAAGGCAATAATCCGAAAGTGGTTTCAGACCACTATGCATTAGGCACATTTGGTCCATTGATAAAGGCGATTATCCATTTTTCCCATACAACAATTTGAAGATAATAATATGTAAAGATGGCGCATCAATGTCAACGTCAACACTGATCTGTCAATCTCATCAGAAAAGTTTTTAGCGTAGTGGAAGAAGCCGGGTATCCACTAGTAGAAGATAAGAAAGAAAGGGAAATGACACTCTGAAACCATCCAACCGATATACCTCAAAATAGTTTCATTTGAAAGGCAATAATCCGAAGGTGGTTTGCGACCACTAAAACAATGCATTAGGCACATTCGGTCCATTGATAAAGTAGATTTACCACTTTTCCCATACAACAATTTGAAGATAATAATATGTAAAGTTGGCGCATCAACGTCAACGTCAATAATGATCTGTCATTCTAATCAGAAAAGTTTTTAGCGCAGTGGAACACGCGGGGTATCCACTAGTAGTGTAAGTTAGTACCTACTCGTACTCGTTACATGAGTAGAAGATAAGAAAGAAAGAGAAATGACAAATGTAATGGTGTGCTGAAGGTTTTTTGGTTGCTTTACCGCCCGTATTATTAAATAAGTCAAATGAAAAAAAATTTTTTTTTTGAAACGCTTTTATTTCAATAATGTTTAGTTTATAAAATTAGCTACAAGTTGTGAAAATTTCAAGTCTCTACGTAAAATGTCTAAAGTCTGAAAATCGTTTTTTTTAATTTAACAACAAATAAACAATGAAAATTAGTTTAAAATATGATTTTCGTGTATTGTCATCGGAAATACACATGTCTGCCAAATTTCATCAATTTTCATTAAAGGGAAGTCATTCAAATTAACGTTACAAGATTTGATGCTCCGAAGTGAAGCTAAATAAAAGCGTTTAAAAAATGTAGTAATATTATTTAACCCGGGACCTACCAATTACGTCAAAGAATCGTGCTTGGAGCTATTTTCTTATTAGTTTTATTAGTATGCCGCTAAATGCGTTCACATTTACAAAAGTTGTTATAATGGTAAATAATGTATTTGGTGTAAATTGTTAAAGTTTTGTTTTTATGTCCTGCATATTGAATATTGATGAAACAAATTATATTTTTTTAATAATATTTAGACATACCTACGTTTCCTTACGATGAAGGTTTTAATCTGAGGTTAAATATTATATTTTTAACATATTTCAAAAAAGGAGGAGTTTCTCTATTTCGCAGTTTTATGCATGCATTTCTTACTGGATTTTGATATGTTGACAATATTTCTATTAATACTTAAATCGAGGTCGAAAAAGGTTTTAAGATTGTTCTACAAAAAGTTCGACTTGGGAAATACTACCTCATGTATTGGGTTTAGCTTAAAATACAGTAATGAAGTTGTTATAAATATCAGCGAGGAAAGTATGGTCAACATAAAAGCAATAAATTAATCTTTAATTTGATCTGATTTCACTAAAGCTAATAGTTAAACAAAAACCGATTTCATGATGTGTCCATAGCCCGTAAGAATAAACTTTTTCCATAAAATAAAGTTTTATATTGGGAAGTTCCCGTCCGCAAATGAACAGAAATGAGGTCTGAACAATATTTCAGTGGAGGGGTTAGTGACCAACCCAAATGACTAAAGCTCAATTGCCTGAATGGTATCTGAGGGTAACAACCGGGACCGACGGCTGAACATATCCCACGGAACTTTAGAGTCACCCATTTCATACCCGACGATTCAAATTATTTACGATTGACACAAGCATACCTACAGGACAGCGCTTCGCAAAGATCCGATTATACCGATCACAAAGTATTCGTTTTTAATAACAACAATTAACGTGGCATAAACTAACTGGTCATGCGGAAGATCAGCTCTGCTGTCTCTGGACTCCAGCACAATGCTGAGCAGGCTAACCGATAGCCACTTACCATCAGGTGGATCGTCAGCTTGTTTGCCGACTATCTCCATAAAAATGGCTCCAATTTGTAAGGGGTGCACTTACAAGTATTATCCTTACCTTGTACGATTATAAGTACCTATTGTATAACCATAAGTGTATCTTTTGCAAATAAATGTATTCTTTCTTTCTTTCTTTGAACAACCATGTACTTACTACAATTAGAAAACATTGCTTATAGGTGGAGAGCCCAGGGCCGCCAGACATCACTTATTTTCTGACGGATGAAATGTGGACGATTGAGTAGTGTTAGTATGTACTATGATCGTATGCCTACTTGCTACCTTGGAAAAACGGCCAATTTCCAGGTATCAGGTGATCAAGGTACAAAAAATCATTACTAAGTTCACGTATTTTCTCATGGCTGATTTTCACGTATGTTCTAGATAATATAGTTAGAAATAAGTTGTCAATACTCCCAGACACATTCCGTGGGCCATTTTGCTTTACAGACACCTTGAAGCTGCCAGTATAATGAGTTAAGTTGACGTATTCTGACGCTCCATTTTTATATATGTTATGTATATCTGTCCAGGAAAGGTATGAAGGGAAAAGGAATCATGTGTTGCCCTTACCAAAGTTCACTGACCCACCCACCAGCTGATTGCGGCACTGCGGCGCGGCGTCGAGTGTTTGTACACCCACAGAGATATTAAAATTAATTTTGGGGATGATTGGCCTCTTGGATCTGTCTGTCTTCTTGTCAAAGGTTTTAAAATAGTTGTCTGGAGAACATATATAAAAATGGAGCGTCAGAAAATACGTGAACGTAACTCATTATTTTGGCAGGTTCAAGGTGTCTGTAAAGCAAAATGGCCCACGGAATGTGTCTGGGAGTATTGACGACTTATTTCTAACTATATTATCTAGAACATACGTGAAAATCAGCCATGAGAAAATACGTGAACTTAGTAATGATTTTTTGTACCTTGATCACCTGATACCTGGAAATTGGCCGTTTTTCCAAGCTAGCAAGTAGGCATACGATCATAGTACATACTAACGCTACTCAATAGTCCACATTTCATCCGTCAGAAAATAAGTGATGTCTGGCGGCCCTGGGCTCTTAATCTATTAGTCTCCATAGGATTAACTCGATAGCTTATCATGAAATTGTTTAACCTTCACTGTGTAAATGTCCTGTAAATTGGAGCAATATTTGAACTTGCGATATGATAAACGGGTCGTGAAACTCATGAACACTTATTTTTATTGAATACGAGTATTTGGATCGATGATCGAATATAGGGTAAATAAATAGCCCATTTCTGGGCATTGAAGTATAATGTCATAGAACAGATATCTCGAACAAAATGTGTGGTCCTGCCGGGAGGTTCCATTTTCAAAATTGAGCCCCCGTTCTCCTTTCAAAATGGAACGAATCCATTGAAGATTGAAGCCACGTGGCGTCAATGAATTGGGACATACATCGTGTTCACGGTGACGGTTCTATACGCTAGTAATAATACTTCAATGTTTCTGGGTGATTTTCCGAAGTCTGCAGGTTCCATGGGATTTTGATTCCTGAAATCCTGATCAATCTTACAACAACTTTCATAAACCGCTTGTGAGTGAAATTATGCCGTGTTCTTTGATCAATAGGGTGCGCCAAGATAGTGAGAGATTAGCTTGGATACAAAGTTAGGAGGCAAACCTCAAATTGACATTGTTTTCGAGTATAACATTTTAACAAAAAAATAACCGACTTCAAATGAAGTACATTGTACTTTTGACATGGATGCCATTGTCAGATCTCGCTGAAATTTATGTGAGCCTACACGACAAGCACCAGCTTTCGATTAAAAAAAGAATAATCGAAATCGGTTGGCGCGATATTCAGTTATTCGTCCATTTATCGCGCACATACTTAATGCAAATTTAAGACTTATATGATTTTGACATGGATGCCATTGTCAGATCTCGTTCAAATTTATGTGGGACCACACGACAAGCACCAGCTTTCGATTAAAAAAGAATCATCCAAATCGGTTCACCCAGTCCAAAGTTCTGAGGTAACAAACATAAAAAAATACAGTCGAATTGAGAACCTCCTCCTTTTTTGAAGTCGGTTAAAAAGTTACTCAATAAAATTGATTTATAACGTCTTGATCACTCACAAGTAGTCCTTGGTTTTCCCTAAAGGAAGAATATTGCAACAATGAAAGTCATCTATCTGTATTCAACCATGTTTGCCCAGATTTTACCTTCCCGGGCCCGTGGCGTGGTACCATTGTATTCATATCGCATGAATTATGCATGGCCGATAATAGGTAATGCGAAATCCATATTCAGTGGTGAGGAAAACTGTCCCTTATGTCCTACATTATGTCGATAGGTGACGCAAACATATAGTCTAGAACTTTTTTGAACTGTACCTCCCTAAATATCTTAATAATATCCCTAGATATGGTTGAACTAGTATCCCGCCTGTTTCGCTCCGGATACTCCGTTGAATTGAAGCAACTTCTAATATATAATTTGCCTAATAGCCTTTAATATATAGGTACACAAGAAGATGCGCGCTCAAAGGACTACAATGGTAACACTATTGCGCAACTAGAATCAACACGTTCTCTTAGATAGAGCACATAATAGTGATGTATCAATGGGCTATATGTAGGTAAGTTAGGGGTGCCAGATTGTGCCGAGATTTTACGTCTTACCCCGTGTCCAGGAAGTCTGCTACCATCAGATTTCTATGTCCCCGATTCTGCTGACTGAAGGATGCAAGGGGCGTCAACAGTAGATACCCCAAGCAAGTCAACCTTTCGCAAATCGGAAGTTAACCTCAATCAAATTAGGTTTGCGTTCAGGAAGCACTGCCAATTTCCCAATGTCTCTACACAGCACACCATCTATATTAAAGTCACGTAATAACAATAGACTAATAAATATTTTGCTATACGACCGCCCAGGTTAATTATATATTATGTACTCGAATAAAAGTTGTAACCTTGTTCCGAAGACCTCCGCACAGACCTCAGTTAAAAATCTACTTAGATCCATGACACAAAAAATAAGACCTTTCTGTTAATTAGAAAACCTCAAAAGTATGTTGACATTGTTACGGCATAAACTTTCAAAATATTTCAATTGATAGAGGATTCAAGAAGTTTTGTAATCTAGGAACTAATTTTAAGTGCCTAGTGCACTTAATAAACATTTAAAATTCGAAATGATCTATTCATGTACATCACTGATACTTTTCGGTAGCGATAGCTTTTCGGAAAGGTGCTTTATCACGAAGGAGAATAAATGCCGTAAAGGAATTCCTCAGATTGCGACACGGCAGTGCCTCATTCAGACTCTGCACTAGGATTTCCTGATGCAAGAGTAAAACAGCAATATCAAAGACACCATTCTGTCCTCGTGAAACTTTAAAGGCCGCTAGGTGCAATAGCAACTATCCATACGAATAAAAGGCACCACCGATACCACTACCATAGTGCATCACCTATACCGCGCATGGTAAAAGAGAAGAGAGGAGAAAGTACTGGCTATCGTTTGATGGTTTGTCAAGAATACATTGCTTAACTTATTTGAAACGACGATACTTTAAAACAAATTACTTGTTAGGAAGTGGGTGAGACTGAAGAGAAGACTCTCTTCTCCAGTGTTTGTAGTGACCATGTCTGCCGTGCGAGGGTTTCCGCGAGCGAGATAATATGTGATACATAATTATTTGCTCTCCACGTGAGTCTCAACTCAACTGTCTCAAGTCATAAATATAGGCCTATACGAGTAAGTAGGTAAGAGATGTCTCATTTATGAATGTCCATAATCCAATGGATTACGGGTTACGTGCTCACCTTCTGAATCATCACCTTTAAGTCACTTGTTCGTCATCTATGTATATTTATATATATATTTATAATGTATATAGGTATATATGTATGTAATTTATATGTATGTATGTTTGTATTATATTCTTGTATATTTTTTTTACAATATTATTTATGTTCTTTATTTTCTGTTTATAAACCGCTCATCGCTCATCTGTTTGGCCTAATGGTTAGCTGGTAGAGAATGCATAAAGCATTAAGCTCGCCATTTGTACCTCCTGTATTGTGGTCAATAAAGATTAAATAAATAAATCCATACCACACGAAACTCAGTGCGTGGGTGTTACCTAAGCGTATAATTTTATTCATTGATTATATTTATTGTAAGTTATTCCACGAGTTGTTGTCAGCTGATACACATTTAACGTTTTGAAGCGCGCGCTATGTAACGTGCGTTTAAAAAACTAGGAAGGATGGCGAGAGCCTAAAAAAGGCTTTAGCGGAACGTTTCGTGGCCATATTGAGTCGCATCAGGACTTCATCAGAATAAACTATGAACCTTCTTATCCAGAAGCTGATGTCTTTAGGACCTCCTAGTAATATGTATGTTTTTAAAAACGCACTTCAAAACATATGATTTTTAACTTAGGTGTATTATTACTAAACACTTTGAATGCAAACGGGTACTCACGATACGAATACAAAAATCAAACGGGTACTGTTTGCATTCAATGTACTTCAAAACGCCAATTGTGTACCAGGTTTATGGTACGGAAAAGCATGAATACGATCGGACTTGACCGGTTAATCTTGCTCGGTGACCTGCCTTTGCGCAATTCAACAAGTAACAGACCTACAAAGTCAATGAACTCGATTGCGCAAAAACTGCATAGCTGATATGGTTTAAATGAAATTTTACCACAAAACATCACATTACAGTTATGTGCGCCTTGTAACGTAAAGTTTATATTTTCGGAAAAATGTTAGATTTTATCAGTTATAATAATCTTTTTTGCATGACGTTAGGACAAGCCAAAGTCGTTATAGAATGATTGATTTTTGATTGCTTCCGGTGTAGACAGGTAGAATTTATATGGCTATCAAAAATATTGGCAATTAAGTACCAAACAAATCTTTTAGGTTAATCCGATTTATTTAGGTCTTTGAAAATAATTAAAAAAATATGACAGCTGTACATAATGCTAATCCAGGGAAATCATTAATAATTCATTATTCTTTTCTTATTCAATAATATATCACCTGACTCAATAAACGTAGGTAGGAAGGTAGGTATAATCTTTTTTCTTAGAAGTAGAACAATAAGATTTGAAGAACACGAAACCCATAATGTGATATGATTATATTCTACTACTACTCTAGGTATTGCTCAAATGCGGATTGATGCAGGCGTAGCCAATATAAATATTTGAAGTCATTTTACTACCTAGAACCCTCCGACATAGCTTGGCAGGTGCTTTCGATAACCAGAATTGACAACAAAACGAGCCCTATATACCTAAGCACGGGAACGCTCACTCAAGTCTACCGAATGTTCCCAGCGGTAACCAATGAATCGGACAAGAAAGAAAAGAGAAGATGAGGAGAATTATAAAATGTAGAATACCGTGAAGCTTTGTTACCTGCTGATGCGTCGTTCTACTTAAAAAATGCACGATGTCGTAGCGTAAAGCTCATAAAAACACTTATGCAACTAGTGGATAAACGTGGTATCGATTTACCTTATGGTAGGTGGTGAAGCGCTCATAGCCCGGCGGCTTGCGTCGAACCTAAATGTTCGACAAAGTTAAGCAACAGCGGGCGCGGTCGGCAGTTGGATGGGTGACCGCTAGTGGCAAACATTCGGAGGGTACGTACATCCGCCGATCCCGGTTGTTATCATAAGATAACAGTCGTTAAGCCATGTCGGAGGCTCGGCGGTTTGAAAAACTTCCAAAATTCGGGTTGGCCACTAACCCCTCCACCAATCCGCACTGTAGCAGCGTGATGGAGTACGCTCTAGGTCTCCTCAAGAGGAGAGACCCGTGCCCAGTAGTGGGCCATTAATGGATTGAAGCCAAGTGGCCATCGTTGCCTATGGACATCAGTAACACTAAAGGCGTCATCGATTCGTTGTCGAATCTCTCGCACCGAAAAAAAGATACTTTTGAAGGTACTTTTATTGAACTTTTAACTAGCAAACGTTTCATCATCCGAGGTAATATCGGAGTGTACAACCTAATTATTATATTAAAAGGTAAGCGCCAAGTTAAGGAGAACCGACGAGATCCGAAATAAGTATCAAGCGCCTGGTTTAATTTCTGACACATACCATCAAGGCACTTATCCCTACTTCACAACAAAAACTCTCATCTATCTTTCTATCTTTGTACACTGTCTGTGACGCTACAGAATCTACAGATGTTTTTGCGCAGCCGGCCGTAGCACGAATCTAATCAAATTATTTGTCGCCTACCATTCACCTCTCAATAAACTAGGTTTAGCCATTATCACAATGCAATTACGTTTTTGCAGGTTGAAAAAAATTTTTCTGATACAACTTAAATAGTCTTCTATAATTAGCATTGATTCCTTCACCCGTTTTTTATATTGCCCGAAGCCTGGCCTAGTTTGGTGGTGGATATGCCGCGGATTCAATTCTAAGTCAGAAGAAATTTAAAATATTTGTGACAAATAAAATGTTTGTACACGGGTCATAGGCTCATAGGTGTTCTTCTTCAGCGTTAGGCCACCAAATAGGGTATCCTAGTGCGGGGGTATGAGGCTTAGGTCAAGCTTTATATGTATATGTAAACAAAGCAAAAGCAATGCGATATCAATAAAAGAAACTGAATATCAATTATATAAGTATAAGTAAAGCGTCAAGGAGCTAACCACAGAGCAGTCACGTTCATCGTAACCGACTGAGGACTGGTTACATGTGTAATGAGATGAGTTCTGTATACAGTAGGTAAATAACACAAGTAGTTAAAATATATTAACACCGGCAGGACGTTGTTACTTAGTGGAGATTTACGGCATTGCAATTATGGGTAATTATTGCTAGCCGGCCGTCACGCGCCCGCTTCTCTGGTAGTATCACCAAGATAGACTTTTCTTTTTCTGATCCTTAGTTGCCAATAGACGTTATATCCATAATTTATATCACACGACTTGATCTAGATATATCTCCTCAATAACATCCTCTCAATCATGTTTTGCTTTTGTCTGCACTTTATAAGTAAGCAGTGACAACTGTTGACTGACTTACTGTTGGTCTTATTGGCCGGGAAGTAGGAGAGAGACTGCTACTGCAAAATTCTTCTTGTGTTTCTTTCCTTACAAATTAAACAGTCGAGCCCACCAAAGCCTGTCATTGTCCTTAGTCACATCATATCAGAGGGCAATATTACGTTCGCTTCCAAAGTTCCAACCTCTTGGCATCTCCGAGAAACCCTCCCAAGAGATGACAATAAAAAATCACACAAGCTTCGTTCCTTATAAATCTCCGGTTAATTCCACAAACTATTTTCTAACTTCATAAGTTCATACCCGGACCTACAATAACATGTTATTTAGTACCATATCGTTATCAGCAATAGACACGTCTCTATACGTGAGTATTTGCATGATTATTGATAACGATAGAACGAACTGCTTTGGTTAACAACTAGGTAAACATGTCGACGTCAATCATCAATAGAAGCTATTAATTTTAATTCCTTCACTTATCTGTAACATGCAAAATAAGTATTCCTTGCTTAGGTAATTCCTCGTTACAATTTTTGTGAAGAAATATTAATCTACAATTCATGAGTCTCATTACCTGAATTCGCATTTAGCAATACATGCGAATATTGTAAATTGTTTTTTCCCCAATTTTCCCACTCATTTGTATAATGAATGTTATAAATTCACCACAACTGAGATATGGGGTCCACTTTTTCAAATAGGAAAACCGCAAAATAATATTATGTTCAGTTGGATTCGATTGATTTTAAAATTAATTAATTAATTTATTTTTTTAAATTAATATATGATGCCTACGTCTCCTTTCCATCATCGCACCACTCACCGAGGATTGAAGTTCCATCCACACCGACTAGACTCGTGGAGTATCTCTACAGTCCGATTCGCAGGAACTTTTTTGCCACAAACGTGCGTAAGTGCAAACTGTGGAATGAGCTTCCTTCTGAGGTATTCCCGGAGCGCTATGATGATATATGATTCTTCAAAAAAGGGGTAAAAAGAGTTCTTCAGGGCCGGCGTCGCATAGGCGATTCCTCTGGTATTGCTCATGTCCATAGGGGACGGTAACCACTTATCATCAGGTGGCCCGTTTGCTTTTTAATCTGCACTTCAGGCTATAAAAAAATATTTATTTGAGGATGGATATATGCTCCAGATTGGTCGACGGATTCTAAACTGAGTTTAAAGAAATAGTTACTTTAAAAAAAGTCTACCTTATTAACTGCGAGGAGACAATCAACGAACAATTTGTTAGTTAGAGGTAACCATCATTCGCTGTAATGACCATTCATCACCAGATGCGCCACAAATGCATTATCGTCCTAAGAGGAAGCGACGCATCAAATTCTCAGGACCACGCGTGATATCCGCCCTTCCTCATTTAAAGACTAGTTAAGACCACGATAATCTCTTTTAATATGCAGGTCAACGTGATGTACAGTATACACCGTGAAGCACGCGACATCCGGCTGGCCCTACAATTGTCCAAGTTCGCAGCAACAACACATTACCCGCAATCCTTCACGCTGGCCAATTGAGCAAATTGTGAAATTTACCTCATCAGACGGTATATCCTTCCCTCCCACGGGATAACTATCGGGTGACGCGGGTATCAGATTCACCAAGGTGTTACTTGCAAGGAATCTCGTGTTAAAACTAAATTGTCTTCAGTAATGTTAATCTCGTAATTAGGTTCTTGGGAATAGACGCTCTGTATTGAATCTCGTGAAGGCATTATCAAAACTTATATTTTTTTAGAAATGATCATTCTGCACCGGCTACAAAAAAAGTAGTAATCTGCAATTTGCTAAATATTTCCTCAGAAATGAATCTATTTATTTATAGTACTAAATGCTATTTAAAACTGTAGGTAGATGGAAAATGTGATAAATGGCTATTATTGCATACACATCTGCAAGCAAAATGAAGGTTCACGAAGTGAAACCAAGAACGAATCAACATATCAACACTTCGCAACTTACTTTAAGTAAGAGCTTTGGCCCTTATTCCTTATTCATAATTATTAATATAAAACAATGTTTTCGTCCGCAATTAAACCACCTTTATAAATTGACTAAGTAGTTACTCTTACGTATTACTTCACGGTCTCTGTATGGATATTAATGTAGTAACACTACCTCGTAGTAATTGTCGATTCGTAACGGACATAACTTTATTGTAGCAGTCTTTGTGTCGCGAACCCATTACCCATTTGAAATACAATAAAAGGTTTTCAAAACAATGTAACACAAATTCTTTTTCACTCATCCATTGAATTACCCAAGAGTAATTCAGTAATTCAATGACGATGGTGCCAACAAGAAGCAAGTCAGCTTGTTTGTGGCCATAAAACACTTTCATAAAATGCTTTTTCCAGGCTGGTAACAAACTAGCCTCCCCTCCCAGATAGGTATGGTCCATCCATACTAACAGTGGATCGACTAAAATGCCAGTTAAATACTTATGATTTGTTTACCATCGTGCAGCATCAATTAAGAACCAAATTAGTTTTATTAGCATTTAGTACTTATCTGTGTCAAGCCGTAAATTTACTGAGGTCATTTCTATTTAACAGTGCGAGCATCTTAGTTGTTTCTATTTATAGATAAATTGATTTTCAAGAATGTTTTCGATTAGATTTCGACTTGGTATCCTATTACTTGGATTGGATGTACTTCGTTCAAATTATCGCTACTGGCTGTTGTGGCATTGCTGAGGTAAACATTCTGTCATCATCATCGCAACCCATAATTTGTCTCATTACTGGACTTGGGTCTTAGACCGGCTCAGGTTATGTGATAGGTGAGGAGATTGGCAAACTATTTGGGGCAAACTTAGAACTGTGTGTGTTTCACTACATCAAACCTTCACCGAAGTGAAAAAAAATTGATATCTAAGTGATTCTAAAAAATAGAGATGACATGATTCGCATATAAGATCCCGTGAGCGAGAGAACAACCTTCAAACATCTAGCTGGGCAGTCACTGGCGTCATCGCGTCACTGCGTATACTCTCACCTTCGCTGACCTAAAATCTGGAGTAAATCTACTCAAATATAAGTTAACACTTTCGGTATAAAATGTCTTTGAGGATAAGTAAATGTTCTGTATCATGTTCATGTTGACCAACCATCAATTCAATTGAAAATAAGGAAGTTGGCACAAGGCGAAGGAATCAAGTAGCCACGCTGAAGTCTGTACCACCCAATTTAATTTCACGTAATGTCTCCACGCCACTTTAAAAATTATCGTATAGTTTGCACGAATTTCAGTAGCAGTTAGATCCATAAATCCAAAATGGCCTGCAGTATCGATAGGATCTGTCTTGATCTAATTTGGATAGAAAAAATAAGGAGAAAGAAGGAACGAGAAAAAGGATTTTTTCTCTCTCTACTTATTGTTAGTTAAAATTTCTATTACGACATCAGTTGTGATTCTGTGATTAACATAAATTACACACGTTTTCAGGAAAATCTTAAATATTTGTGTATTGCCGCGTTTTGTTGAACGTCTCGCTAAAATCCATTCCATGCATATTTAAATAATTTCTATTTGTAATCACAAATGCATTATTTTCTGCTATATTTGGCACTCCTTCCCGTGCAAAATGTATCTTGTCTAGACAATTTTTGTTTGTTACGACTGTTTAAACTTTAAAGAATTGGGTGATATAATTTAGTTAATTTTAATTTATTTTTTGGATTAAAAATTACCTACATTAAAAATGCGTGAAATCGATTTAAGTACAGATTCTTAACAAACTGCTTTCGGAATGTGAGTTTAATATATTGTACATTGTATGGCCATATTGCCCATGTGTGCGGGAATAAAGAAGGACTAATTGTATTTATGAATTATGTAACAACAACTGTTTGTGTGTTTTATAATTAATGAGATTTGATTTGATAAATAAGTAGGTTACACGTGAGCTTATAGTTAAGCTGCAGAATATGACGCCCCAACTCAGAGTCAATAACGGTTACCCTAATTGCTCCTTAGTAAAGAATCACCATACAAATTCTGCACTAAGGAGCGGTTCAAGTCATTTTTCACTTGATAAGTCTGTAACAGGCATTCTAATCGTAACTCACTCTCAAATTTGCCATCTCCCGTTCTGCATTTCTCCGATTCACATTCATATAACTATTGTATGGGTACTATAACAACTATGGTTTGTATACCTATTACTGTACGACGCTGATTCGACTCACATGCATGAATCGTTGTCACGTCCACGTCTAAGCTGTGGGGGAATCTTTTCGCTCGAAAGATTTCCGACCTTGGTCTTCTTCTGTCTATTACGTTTCAACTAAATACACATAACATGTTACATCTTCCTGTATTACTCTAGGAAGATTAAGATCCCACTGTCCTACTCCTAATATTACAAATGTCAAAGTTTGTGAGGATATTTGTTACTCTGTCACGGAAAAACTATTGAACGGAATTTCACGAAATATACGTGTAGCACACGTGTATAAAGATACTAGCTGACCGGTCGAACTTCCTATCGCCTAACAATTGGTCAGTTATCGAGCGGGATGAAAAATGATTGAATTACTAAAATGACTATTAAAAAATAGGGATTCGTGATAGAAGGGTACAAATTTAGGATTGTGTATTTTTTTAATGCCACATTATAAAAAAAAATGAAAAAAAATGTTAGGGGTGGACAACCCTTATCACTTAGGGGTCTGAAAAATAGATAGTAGCCGATTCTCAGACCTACTGAATATGCACATAAAATTTCATAAAAATCGGTCAAGCCGTTTCGGAGGAGTATGGTAACTTACATAGTGACACGAGAATTTTATACATATATAAGATAAAGCCGCGCAAGCAGTATAGTTTGGACACTTGGAATACTAACAGGTATTTCCCGTATTTGTACGTTTTTCTTAACACTGTACTTCTTCAGCTTTGTCTACCATTCAATCATCTTTCAATCAAGTGATTGACAATTAGCTTGTGTTATCTCGCCTCGCGTCGTTCCAGTCTGTTGATCTAATCCGGAACGCATGCGTGCCGGTGAGCGGGATAATGTGATGCGGCGGCTCGTGCGCCGGTAACATCCTCAGGAGATACGATCTGCCAGGGTCTAGATCACCGGCCTTAGCCTTGTCGGCCGAGGATGTCTGCTAACCTGATGACCGATTTGTTTTGGTACTGGGAAGTTTCCTTACTAAACCTCGAAACTAATGTAAGTTGCCTGTCTTTCTAACACTATCTCTTATCTTTTCTGGCAATGTTAGGGTTGTCTTTTTTGAAAGAATATAATTAATCTGAAAGTTTAATTACCAGTGATATGCCCATGCTACTTTTGTGAACAAATGACGTTTTTCTAGGCTAGGTAAATAGGTAGTACAGGTACTTGGTAGTATGTAGATCAGAAAACTATTGTATTTGACAGTATCTGCATTGGTACTTTAACTTAAGAACAAAACAAAAATATTATCTATTTTATGTGTTTAAGTATGTCGGTAATTCGGTATGCGTATCAAATCTGGAATGACAAACGACAAAAAAACGTGAAAAACATGAGATTCAGATCCTTGAATGCGGAATGTACTTCGTAGCTAAAGTGCGTAGGAGTGCGCCAATCCTGGCAGGGGATTAGTTTTAGAAAGATTTTTTTTATAACCTGAAGGGTTGATAAAAAAGCAGACGGGCCACCTGGTAAGTGGTAGCCGTCGCCAATGGACATGAGCAATACCAGAGGAATCCCCAATGCAACGCCAGCCCTAAAGGAGAACTCTTTGCACGCTTTTTTCAAGAACCGCATGTCATAGCTCTCCGGGAATTCCTCAGAGGATGTGTAGTGCTGAGCTGAAGATGGTAGTGTAATTTTAGCAGCTGTTGAAAACTTCTTTTGAGCACGACTCAGGTCGGGCATGGTGGTAACCGATGGCCCTCTAATCGGAATTAGTAAATAAACTGCCCCTTACAACCGAGCAACACAGGTGGTGTTTTATTGTCTTCTTTACGTTCAGTGCTTCAGTACTAATTAGCTAAATTGAACAGTGCTAAGTCGTCTCATTAAACCTCCAATAGGTTGCTTAAATAGGAAAAGTTAAAATACTTTTAACAAAGCAAACATTGCTTCTTTAATATTCTAAGACTGAACACAACACGCGTTTTTTTCTAGATACGCAATCGTCAACTACATTGTATTATACCTTTTTATTCCACCTGATTTATTGTCAGTCTGAATTGAGTCTGAATTGTAAAGTAATAACAATAAAATGTATTTATTGTTGCGGTCATACACATGCTCCACCACAAGTAGAGACATGTAGTAACCGCATGTCCGCATACGTCGTGCAGATGACTATGATATATGTACTATTATTTCTTCTGTGAATTAACTAACATCACAGCATTCACAGCTCATCTCACTAATGCGTTGCGGTTTCGGCACGTGATGCCATTACAGTGTCGTTACCTACATGTCTGTAAATCGGACTGCATATTAACCTATTTTGTAACTACAATTGCTGTTTATTCACAAACAAATTCTTATGTAAATGATAACCTTTTTCTTGCAATATTCATTTTCGGGAATTTTTTTATTTCTTGGATTTTTTCAATAGCAACAACCTCGGTCACTTTATCCAAGTCCAATCAGTTCCTTTCAATCTCGTACCACAACTTAATGTTAAGCTATTTTGTGCCAAATATAGACTTTTGTGTGTCAAGCCAAGTTCAAGCCGAGAAAAAAACTCACGATTAGCACTTTTTTTCGAATGGAAAGTTGCTGTTGGCCTTAGCGGCAGCTTTACGCTAACAAAGGGGCGAGCTTGGAAACGCTCAGCCGAGAATACAGTTTTGGCGAAATGGGAGGACTAGTTCACCCTCTTCAAGAAATGGGGGATGCGAACGACCTAAATTCCAGAGGAACGTTTGCGACCGTAGTCTCGTCATTAGGGTCGTCAACACATATAATAGGTACCTCTGAAATGTTTATAATAATTTTTCATTAAAGCAAAAAAGCAAAGCAACAACCCATACTTGTCCCACTGCTGGGCTCGGGGTCTCCTCTCACAATGTGAGGGGTACAGGCCATAGTCTACCACGCTGGCCAAGTGCGGATTGGTAGACTTCACACACCTTTGAGAACATTATGGAGAACTCTCAGGTGTGCAGGTTTCCTCACGATGTTTTCCTTCACCGAAGCAAGTGATAATTAACTTGTAATACGCACATAATATTTGAAAATTAGAGGTGCGTGCCAGGATTTGAACCCGGGCCCCCGCGTTCGGTAGACCAACGTTCTAACCACTAGGCTATCACTGCTAATTTTTCATTAAGTAATACCTAATACCGTATTTGACGCAATATCAAATTAGTGAAGTAACTCGGTCGATATAATTCTATCGATAATATTGTTTATGGCAATCCTACTGACCTCTGGGTGCTGCACATTCGCTCAATCACACGGTACCCGTCATGTGACCGTTATCACCTTATCACAATACTACTTTGTATATTTGCTATATTGGCGTAGTGATAATGTCTAAATTTGGTCACGTGAGCATTTTATCAGTAGACCACATTTATGCAAATCATTTTTGCCAGCGTTTCAAAAAGCTTTGCTGCTGAGAAGAAACGGCGAACGAAACTCCTCGACAATACTTGTGTCGAAACAAGAGTTCTCTATTATTGTGCTGTGGTAAAGATTATTTCTTGACGTGAAAAAAAAATCTTGAGTTCAAGCTATACCCTACTATCCTTACTATCCTATATAATCCATGTAGTGGACTAAGGGCTTTACTTTACCTATCTTATAGAATCTCAGAAGTGGGACATTTGTGCCTTATGATTTCAAAGACTCGAATAGAAATAGCAAACTTTCCACCACATCATAGTGTACACCTGCACTGGTCCACATTACAGGCTCCATGGTTTACATTCGGGGCACGTGACTGTTTGCGTACTGATTAGCGGCCTCTTTCGATAACTTGATAACTAAAACCAATGTTTGCGCGCTATTAACTACTTGTTAATGCAAAGATTTGATTAGGGTTATTATTTTGACTGAGATGGTATCACCAACCACGTCTTTTTTGTGCTTTTGTTGCTGTGTAAAGGAAGTAGATGCTTAAGGTGTTATGATGTCCATGGGCGACAATGACCAAAGTACCATTTACTCAACAGTCAAGACTTGAAGTATATTTCAGCGTCAACCACTTTATGGTTTTTCAGTTAATACTTAGGACAAGGGAGCTATGCTTTAGCCGGCTTCAAATAAGACGAAGAGAATTTTGTCCTGCGGTTGATGATAATCATATTTCGTATAGTCTTAGTTATTATGAAGGCAAAGCAGTTCAAATAGCAGTTGCATACAATGGACTTATAGCTATGGGATGGTTTTTAATCTAATACCTACATTACATGCGTATCCTAAGATTGTAGTAGGCCTCTCAGGAAATAAATAAATCATTATTATAAGCTAAGTTTGCTTGTAGGTGTTTGACACATTTACTGCATTTAAGATATTATAGAATTTATATTACAGAATGCAATTTTCCGAAATTTGCAATATGGCAGGTCTTTCTAATTTATCTTACATAATATGTCCGGTCCACCTTTTTTGCTACTCACTACTAAATTAATATAAAGTTATTTATGCCATCTTCAGTATTTAGATTCACTAGACAATCCTGTCCTAAATGCTTTTTGCTAACTTTTGGCATCGGCTTAGTTTGTGATTACGAACATTGTTAACTTACCAAAGTGCCCAGGTAACTGTGGCCAATCTCCTCCTCTGACGTATCTCCTGACACCAGGCTCTGCTGTTTCCGCCACTTCATTTTCCACTTCTACCAGTACTGTTGCTTATCGATCGTTTTTTTAATTAGCATTTAACTTAGAAAGTTGACTTCGTGTTTTTATCATTCATACTTTTTGGACATTCAGTTTGCTAAAGCGAAAGTTTCATTCACAATTTTAATAACAATACCTGTTCTGTATCAATATCTTTGACAAACATTTTTATTTGTAAAAGGTCGTCGACGGAATAAGGATAACAACAAAATAAGTTTTTGAGGAGATGAATAACTAATTTATGGTTAAGAATGTGTGTGTTAACCGGTTACAAGTTTTATTCGGTTTTTTTGGTAACAATAACGATATAAAAGTTTACATTTTTGAATTACATAAACCATCGGGAAAGTAAGGGTGAAGTAAAATTTATTTTAACTCTATTGCTTTAACTACTACTATCATTGTTAAAGTTGATGATGGATAATCACTTTTGAATTTTGATACTTATTTTTGCTGTCCGCATATAAAGTCGTTTCTAAGAAAAAGAGTTCATAACTGAGAACCTTATCTTCATTTAAATTAACAATGAAGTGGGATATGAACCTGGTAATATTTAATTCAGAAACTAAAATATTGGAGACAAATGAATCAATCTGCGAATTATCTTTTATTGAATTAGACGTATTTATTCGTTTATATATTTAAATGCCACGATTTTTTAATGTGCTTCATAAGCTTCTTAAATGTGTGTACTTTTTCGAAACTATTTCATTTCTCTGGTTGTATCAGTCTTTTTACAGACCGATATCGCATGTAAATATAACTCCGATTAAAGTAAAAGTATAGCGTTATTTTGTAAAATGTTACGCTGTATTCTAATTACGGTTGTATGCGCTAACTAAAACTACTTAAATTATAGTTTTTCACTAAATCCAGGTAAAATAATCTCAAAATTATATATCAAGAGGTAAATCAGGAAATATTTTTCTTTCCATTTATATTCGTAGTCCCGTTTATTTAACAAGTAAATGAAAAAAAAAATCTTTTCACTTATTCTCTAGACCTTAAATTATTTACTTATACAGTTCAAGGATTGTTAAAAGTATCTATCGATAGTATTTATTTAAAGTGTTACTTTAAATGTAAACTATTCGGACTCTAAACACTTATTTGAATAAACACTTAACACGTTTTGCAATCACATTTCCCAAGTGTTTGAACTAAGACCGGAGTACCGCCCGCCCGGTCCAGGTAAACTGAACTAGTGGAGCTTCTCCATTCACACTGAAATACTGAAACCTAAGACTAGCACACACAGAAGGAAGTGGCTAATACTAAGCAGCACTTTAACAATTGTTAGTCGTGCCCTGAGACGGAAAATATTAACATAATAAGCGCCGTTTACCTAGTCAATGAGCATTTTATGTACGGTGAATCTAATGACCAGATAGGTTTCACAATGTAACGTTATTTCTATCTTCTTATTTACTTGCATGTGAATTATGTGTATTCTTGGTGCGATATTTTTAGAAATATTAACTCCACTTATACATTTCCATAAAGTAAGATTTCGACGTCGGCGTATCCAGCCAATTGTCACGGTATAAATCAGCAGGTAAAAAAGCAATAGCTTCATTCGTAATGTGGGCAATAGCGTTAATCGTTTATCAAAACGCTTGTACATGACATGTATTTTATTTAATAAAAAAACATATTTGATGAAAGTCAACATGTTAGATAAAAAATGATCATCAATCGGCTAGATTTAATGACGATAGTTTTATGTGTATTAAAAAAGGTTCTTATTTTAATTTGACTTATCTCGCGGAAAAATTTCAACTACCCAGAAAAAATCATAAGGACAAGTATAGTAACGCTAAAGCATTACGATACGTGTGCACCAGCCCTAAAAATCCTTGTTACCATCATTGCCTCATCACATTACCACGTTTGAGCTCCTCGTTAGTGCGTCCTCCAGCGTCGATTGCAATTATCGACAACGTTTATCGAAATTCCCAACACTAACCACGTGATAACTTGCAAACAATGATTTGCGAAATTACGAACTTTTCACGTGATGTGCGGTGTCTTTAGAGAATTTTTTGGAGTAATAAATAGCATGAATAATAGTTTTTGTTGACATGACAACTATTTCTTATAAAGTTACGAAATCAATAATACGACCAAATTCTAAAGTCTCCCAATCATCAAACAAGCTTATTTGTACTTTTACATTATAACAACTTAACATAATTGTATGTATTATGTATGTGAACGCAAAATTTTGCTTCAAATGGCGTGCTGCATTATTTCTCTTCGTTAAAAATAACGATGGCTTGCGTAAACGAGGGACAGTCCTCGGAGTACTTTTTACAAATACTACTGACAAGAGAGACTAAAGATACTACGTTAGAATAATCCTCCGTAATTAGCGAGGATATCGACGGACAAGACAGTATTCTTTTCGGAAATATTATGATACCGCATGGCGCATGTTGAACCCCTGAAATGATCTCGGAAGACATTTTTTACTTTTGTCTTCCGAGGAGAAAGCTTCCTTCATTATATGTATTTGTTTCTCCGACACTGCGACCGAAAAATATTTAAGTTTCATTTTAGGAGGATAATAAAGCCATGGATAACCGCTACCATAAGGTAAAGAAATATAAAATATTTTTGTAGTCCGAAAAAACCTCACATACTTAACAGCGTCATTATTACGCAATAATATACAATACGTCATGAATTATACAAACATCAGTATACGTCACTAGCCAATCGTAAAACATTTTCCGGTTAACGTATTCCCATTGTCGCGCGTCCGTTGTAAGCACAACAATATTTTAAAGCTCAAACGATTATCAACTAAAAATGTTTAGATTTTTTCTTACTCACAATAAATAGCGGTTTCAATCATCAATTACCCTATATTACTCTTATATAATTAGCTGGCCTTAGCTTACATTTCACTGTGTCATATAATTATATAAACAAACTGGCCAAGTTCAGTTGGACTCGCGTACTGAGGGTTCCGTACAAACTTAAGAACCAAATATCATTCTATACCTATAAATTGAATTGAGTAAAAAACTTAGATTTCCTTTGCCGTAGGAAAACTCATCACGATACATTGATATACGACGCGATCAATTTAGCAACTGCAAATAAGTATTTTTTTAATGTAATTACTAATTTTCTGTTTTCAGATTGTTTCCTTTACTTGTGCTATAAGATATTGCTTTCGTGCCACAAAAATCACCCGTTTCTTTTGATTGCTTTGACTTAGAAAGCATTATTTCTTCAAACATTCCTGAATTGAAGTAATGAAATGTGTTGGACGTAGTTTTTAAATTTTATAAGTAAAAAGGCTAAAACTATTTCCGGATAGTTTCTTAAAGGAAATGTTTTTCACTAATTTATCTTACATATCGATCGAGAAACAATAGAAAATAAAGTATTAGACAATAATTTGTTGGTACTATTTAAAGCAGGTTCTTTTTTATTTTTTATTTTAAAATTATACTTTTAACTCTAAATGTAGGTACTTTAAATTAATTCAAATAAACAATGAAGTATACAAATTGTAATTACAGTTTATGGTCTAACTGTTTACAGTAAATTGTAAATTGCTGGTATGTGTTTGACCAATATCTGGCACTTTGCTCCGGTTGAAAGCGGAATACTCTAACGGCAAACGGTTTTAATTGAGGCAATCTAAGTCCGCTTCAATTAAATTAAATCTGGGCTAATTGATAATTTTATTCTAACTTTTAGAGTTCCGTACATAGGATAAATTTTTAGAGAGCCTTAATTTTTTTGTTTTATACCTGGATAGAACAACATCTTTGATACAATTAGAACACCTAAAAACGTTGCCTACTGTAGGAAAAGTGTCATTTTATCGATGACCGTAAGCCTGTATTGCATCATCATCACTTGCAGTCTTTAGCCTTGGAATATAAATTCAAGAAATTCTAGATAGCTCGTCTTGGCCGGGGCACTCCCGTGCGCTAGATTTGTATTAACTGTTCATATCAATTATTCTGATTATGCTACATCTGCAAGTACAAAACAAAAAATATTAAAAATAAACAAATTTTTAAGAGTCTCACAAGGTATCACTTTGGGTCCATAATCTTATATCAATACAGTTAAATAACTAGTACATTATGACTTCACTAAAATACAATTTATATGCAATTATATGCAATCTGAACTAACAAGTAACAAGATTGAAAATTACTAGAATTATACGAGAAAATAAAATTACGCAACAAATCAGCGATTGTCATAATGCATATAGGTACAGCGTATAAACACTTGTTCCACGTTTGATTAGATTTTATCATGTTAATACAAAGGAAAAACTACCACAGCGTCTGTAAACATGTAGAAATAACTATGCTAACTTAAGCTATTTTAGCTAAAAATATGTATAAAAATTTTAACGTCCACAATAAATTACGTATTGTTTATTCAAGATTCAATACGGACAAATAAGGTAATGATGAGGTAGTCATTACATTATACATAGTATTTATAGCGACTACTAGCTATTAGGTACGTACTTGATTTACGATCTTTTATTATCACATTATTATAGACAAAGATACAGTATTTAAACTTTCCTTGTTAATTATCAAAATAGTTGGGCAATTAATTAGACCAAACGCTCTCTTCGATAACAGACCCGATTGGTGCACTGTGGCCGATAAAATCGCATAACGTGAACCCTCTGTCTTGATACACAAACTGATTTTAAATTAATTTTACTCAATCAATTCATCAGTCTATGGGGGTCCACTGCTGGACATAGTTGTCCCTTAACTTGCACCACTCTGACCATCGTCTTTGCCGTCCCTAAGGTCTTCAAATCCAGCGGATCGTAACTTATTAACATAAAAAACTAACACCATTTTAATGAATCTAGCACTAATTCTTCAACAATGACAAATTCATTTTTTAGCAGACAATTTGCTGAACATTTCTTTTTTTTAATATAAGGTCACATTAGGTGTAGAATGTAAGTATGTAGACGTATTCGTGTGTTTTAGTGTGAATATCATGCATATCTAAATTATTATTACCTTTTCAATATACATAATACATAATGTCACATCAAAAAATTATGTGCTAACTGGAAATAATAACGTACTCTTTTACCCATCACAATATGTATTTTTTTCAGTAACAGAAAAGATATGAAACAAATAAACACTAACAGATAATAATTACGAAGGTATAATGAGGATAACATTTACACCAGGAAGATGACTAGCCTAATTCTCGAATATTCTTCAGACTTAAAATTCCAATAAACAAAAGAACGAAAAAACATTGAGAACAAACGTCTTGCAAGAGGAAAATAATCTCGTTACAAAAGGAATGCGTGAACACAAATAGTTCGAATTGATGTAAGGATTCCTATCCATTGTTCAGATCGTTCATCAGTAAGTTTCGTAACCGGAGATCGATTCCCTTCTGTACTATCGTTACTAATTGTTGAGATGAGAGCACAATCGATAATAGACTCTATTCAATAAAAATCTGTAACAACAAGTAGGTACACCTAATTAACTACATCTAGTAAATGCGGTTTACTTATAGCTGATTTTAAAAGCGATGCATAAGATTCTTTCTTTTTTTACATTGTTAATTACAATTTCGACAAAAACAGGGTAAGAAAGTTTGGGTAATTACCGTAATGACGATGATAATAATTAATTCCTTGTTAAATTAATCTAAATTCCGTCATATCTTAATGATTCATTTACTAAATTCTGACAAGTAATTCTGACCTTTAATTATTTTCACTTTTTCCTTCCTAGTTTCTAAACTATCTTGATAAAGTGTGCGTGCGCATGTGTGTGTGTGTGTGTGTGTGTGTGTGTGTATGTATGTGTGGGCATGTGACTCGTTTCTACGTCATATTATATAGAAGTTGAACCAGACGTGCGGAAATCTGGCGTGACTACGTGAACAAGTAGTGCACGACTCCATTGACCTGACGTCGTTTGTTTTGCCAGTTTTTATGAGTATTGTTTGCTCGAATAATAAAATTAATTAATTTTCTATATGTAAGTAACGTCTTTTAGTAGCTATTTTACATTCGAGTATAATATTGTATCACTTACATAATGTACAACTAATAAAAATATTTGTACCCGGTTTATTTTTATTTGATTACTCTATTGACATACACACATGTGCACTTTAAAAACGATAATATTTCCTCTCCAACTTCCACAAATACATCAATAAACGTAATGTTGTGTAACACTGTTAGGTGATTAAACTAATTTTGTAGAGATAACAATAGGTACTTATATTCTCAACAAAACAAGGAACACTCACTTGACATTATATTTAGTACTTACGACTTTAATTTATCACAGCTATTCACGTAGAAATTATAATTTCTACGTCCATGCAGCTATTATATAAAATTCTTAAGGAACCGAGAATAATTAATCATTATAATATCTTCAACACCATGTCGTTTAAATTAGCTTCAGGTATATAAACAGTACATTGTTTCCTTTATCAAATGCCTATTATGTAGAAATTTCTATATGCTTACACAATACATTTGAGATGTTATAAATTGACATTCAATCAATTCAATTATTTATTGTTTCTTCTCTTTTTCATTATTGTGCTATTTATCCCTATATACTTTAAAATTAAAGTTATTGTAATAAAATTTCAAATGTATCGTATTTAATCTGTTTCGGTTAATGACGTGTTGTGTGCGACCATGGATTCGTGCACACTCTTCCCCTTGCGTTGAGACAATTGCCCATTATCTTCGGTAGTTCGCGTGCGGTATGGAGACTTGTGCGTCTTTACTGTGATTCACACTAGCCTTGTTTGAGAAAGTTGGGAGCACTATGAATGAATTAATAGGGTATGCCTTATGCCGCTTAGCCATTTCAATGAGCTTACCATAATGACTGAGCATAAATCATGCGGTTAAGTATTATGTGCTTTTCACAAACCACAATTCTTTATTTTTTCTTGTGACTACTTCTTTAAGATAAGTATTGCTGCACAAGACACTGCCCTCTTGAAAACACAATGTTTGAGTTACGTATAATGACTGTCGAAATAGTTTCGAGAGATTCAATATATTATTTTGCAATTTCACAAAACATTACAAATTAAATGATATTCTCAGACTAGGTATGATAAGAATAGAGCACTTAAGTCATATTCAACGACCCAAGGCATTCAATTAAGTAAAAACCAATAAAAGCATCTATTTGTAGTATTACCATCCTGTTAGCATACTACACCTGGTACCACGAACGAAACATGACTCAAAGTGAGACAAAACTCCCTGGACTTAAGCTTTCAGGAATCTCTATCACGGGTATCACGGTAGTCTATATCCACTTCGGGTTCCCTACAGTGTGTTTACGATAAGTCATATAAATAGGCAAATCCAAGTTTTCTGTGTGCAATAGTCTTTGTTTTAGTATATTTTGTTCTACTACCTCTAGCAAGAGCCGTATTGTCGTTTAACGGATTACAAATTATTTTTAATTATCTTATTAATATTATTATATATTATAAAACTCAACATATTTTTTATTTCGAAAAATCTTTTGAGCTACAATAAATTTCTATTTTATAATTGACGTTTATAACTAAGAGTTTCGCGTTATTGCACCTCTATAAAGCATCATTTTATTACCAGATAAGTATAACCACTACTTTTATCAATTATCACGCCACAAGTTCCCACGGTTGCGGCCGAGGAGTCACCGATTTATTACTGACAAATTTCTGTAGAATACCCGTTAAGCCCAGCATCACATTGTACATATTTACTACGCTGAGATTATATGACGGCGAATTCAACAAATAAAGCTGCGTCAATGTTGTAGCTAGTTTGTCAATCAAATATGGTCCTTCGAGCTGCGTATCCAATCACTTCAAATATATCTTGAACTTGAAAAACAGGGCAGTTGCAGTAACGGAAGTTCTTTTGCCAGGTAAAAATCTCCGAACTAGCTCAACGGCAGCCAGCCTTAGTGTCAACTAGGCCAGTTGGGTGATAAATATAAATTAAAATAAATGAATATAGGTATAACCAACTAACCAGAATAATATAATTGTCCCTGTTTGGGCGCCATCTCCACTAATCCACATGGAGCATCGTAAGTCTCCTTGGTAATGTGGAATTACCCGTGCTCTGTAGTTGGTCGTTTTGGTCGTTGGCCGTTACGTTACTGGTTTAAAGCCATATAATTTCCACAATACTTGAAGACATATTCAATCAAAGCAAGTGTTTTGTTCTACTTTACAGCTTCCGTAAAACTTCATCATTATCGTATTAGCACAGTATAATAATCATAGTATTAGGCATTAAAATACCTTATACTATTCATTATTTTAATGAAGAAAAAATAGCAATAGAAAGACGTGCATGTCTTAAAAACTGGATGTTCATTAACCCTCGACGAAAAATGAGGGGTGTTATAAGTTTGACGAGACTGTTTGTATCTGTTTATCTGTTTGTGACATCGTAGCTCCCAAATGGTTGTACCGATTTTGATCTATTTTTATTGTCTGAAAGATGACTTAATCGAGTGTTTTTAGGTATGTTTCGTGTAAATAAAACTGTCGGGGGTTTTTTAAATATTAATTTAAGATTATTAAACTCCTGATTTAACGAACTAGCTGCAACATCGTGTTACTGATAAACGTTGAAAAACGAAAGCGAATTTCAAGGTAACTTGTCTTATCTAGATAGAGATTAATCATTAAAGGTAAAGTTTACTATGAGATTGGTCACTGATTTTTTATTGATAAAATATAGTTCATGCGTGTCCTTATTATTCACAAGGAATCCTGGGAACAAAGGCATCAGCGTGTGCTTAGGTTTATACCTAGGTCTGCCGTCTCAAATTTTCTGCATGAATGAAATTAGACACTTTAGTCACAAGTGTTTTTCCTTTTCAACATTTCATCGTTAGTGTACATATATCATAGAAATGATACTAAACAAGTGGCGAGATTTCTAATAAATCCAAGCACTCGTAATTCAATAACAGCACTTATATTTCAACAACTATTTAGTACTTCAATGCAATTTTGCGATATAATTTTGCCAGACACTTCAGTGCCTACCTACTGTCCCAGTTTCGCAATGTCTATTTCATTGCCAAAGGAAATGAGCATTGATCTTGCAAAACAAATAAGTACAATGAGTATTTGCTGAAAAATTTTAATCAAAAGTATATTTTTATAGCCGACTTACAAGGACGACACAGACGAGTCATCTGATGGTGTAAGTTTGCCTTCTACACTAATGATAGTTTTAATTCCCACATTTTAATTTTATACAGGTCAAATTGAATAATAAATACTTAAAAGTAACTGAAGTATTTGTTAGTCAGATCTCACTATATCAATCACAATGGTGGGACACATGGGCGTACCCATGTCTCCCTGGATTTTGTATACCGGTACGAACTCCAACAGCTTAAAAATATTGAGGTTCCAGTACCAAATGTAAAACCCTAAAAGATCAGTCAAACTATAAGACATATTGAAAAGCTGTTACAGCATAAGAGGTTCAATATGATTTCTCCGTGCAAAGTGTCCTTGCGTTAGACAGAAGAGGATCTCGTTTTAAGAAAGAGAACATTAACATAATTTCTAGGAAACAAAAGCTATGTAAAAACCAGAAAGAAGCAACCACAAACTGCTTAATAGTAGTAAATATAAATTAAAATGTACTGCTAGGCTGCATAACTTTTATTAATAGCAACTTCTAATTAATACCATCATATCATACTATAAGCGTTCTTGTATAAAGTTAATAGATGTGTGATTCTTGAAACTATTGTGTCAATGTTTAACTATTGGCGTAGGAATGGTGCCGCTCGTCCACATTTCGGTTCTCGCGTAGTTTTCTACCCCGCACGTGTAAACTGTGGAACGAATATCCTGCATCGCTGTTCCCTCCAAACTATGAGTCTATGACATGGGTTCCTTCAAGATGCGGGTCTATTATTTCCTTCGAGGCCGGCAAGGCATTGGTGACTGCTCCGGTGTTACTAATGTCCATGGGCGGCGGTGATCACTTACCATCAGGTGACCCGTATGCTGGTTTGCTTGCTCAAGGCTTAAAAAAGAAAGGGACCATTGATATTGATATTGAAATAGACTTCATGGAGTACTTGTATCGGAATTTTACTGCTCCATCCAAATTGACTGCCGACTGTTGCAGTTAGCTTGGTTCTGCAGCACTACCAACGGAAAACGAGAGTGGTGTCAGGGTTTTCCACTCTGGGTCGCCACTACATTACAGTCAACCATAAAATGTTTAAAGTATCGTGCCTGCTCCTGTTGCAGTCTCAGGATGTCACTTTAAAAATTACCTACATGATTAAAGCAAACGATACACGGCAAATTAGTTGGGAAAAGAGCATAATTCATTAGAGCACTGACATGGACATGAAGTTAACATTATGTAAGCAAGGACTATCTTTACTCGTATCTCTAACTTTGCGTAGAGATTATTCTCTTTGGAAGTTCCTTTGCGCTTCTTATCCAGGACTAATCGAAGCACTTGCTGAAGCAATAGCAGTGCGTGAGTGCGACTTCAATAGTTAATTGAAAAGTCTACTTTGAATTTTAAGCATGGAAATCATCGTCAATTTCAAATCATAGAGGGCAAGAATATACGTATTTTATGTATTTTATATGTAGGTATTAATATGTATGTGTGCATGTACTTATCTTCCCAACCCGCCTTTCGCGCATTCTATTTTGGCCAATGCATGCAATGGTTAGCTGGTAGAGAATGCATTGAACATTTGTACCGTGATATATTATTGTATAATTTAGAGAGATCTTTCTAGAAAAGCTGACGTAAAAATTTCCCTTCCATGCTAATTAAACTGGATCGCCCCATAGTAATATCGCGCGTTCGGAATCACAATATTCACTGAACTGGTCACTGCGAGTCAATTAAATTAGCATTAAGATCTATTAGTCAATCTGGATTAGTACCTACCTAGGCGATTTCTCTCACACGTTGATATTACTACTATATATCAAAGTGTGAGAAAAATCGCTGTGTAACATGAAAAAGGAAATGCGGAAGCATCGTAGCTGCGACTAGTAGAGGTATTATATGTATAGGTCTTTGAGTAGAGGTCATTAGCAAGAAGTGAAGCAGTTTTATTTAAAATCTTGCCATATGCCCAATTCTACCACTCTTTGGGGTTCAATAAAGATTAAATAAATGGAAATCCCATCAAAGTTTAGCAACTGATCAAATTTTCTCAAATTGCTCCTATGTCTTAAGTTATTTTAGGAAATTCCGTGCAAAATTGAATGCTCCTAGATCGATCTAAGCCAGTTACTACACTGAACTGTGGTGTATTTTGTTTTCTGGAATTGGTTTTCTGGAATTCGATCACCATGCTACTCCTGCATTCATGCTCCTACCAACTAGTGCAGCAAAGACCATGCCGCACAAAAAAATTTCAAGATCTCCCCATATTTCAAGTCAAGACCCATTATTTGGCAACACATCAGTGACAATACTGACGTCACAGACATCCATGGGAAACTGCAACATCCCGGACTTTTTTTTACTACAAGCACAGTATAGATATAATTTTTTTAGATATAGAACAATAATAAGCCTGTGCAAGTCACAATTAAACTTATTGCCTATAAGGCGGCTAGACCACATACATAGATAGTAAATATATGTCTGTGGGCTAGACCGTTACTTCCTACTAAACTGACCCACATTGCAGTCAGCGCAAATGTTGCATTATGCGCAGCATACACAATTGCAACTGCATAGCCCTTGCTGAATGAACAAAATATTTAATTACAATTTATATGAAATTTCTGTACAAGAACCGACATTAAAACATTGTAAGGTCTAGGATGTCTATGGTCAAAGTGTACTATTCTGCTTCTTTTCTAGGTAAAAGAACGAGGTTAGGATCATCACGAAGTGTAGTGGGTAACCAAAAAGCTGATTTGTCACTTCCTTCTTGGCTAGCAAAATATTTTTCAAGTCCTTAATAATTCAAGAACGTCGATTGGCCGGTAGTTAACTCTTTGTGTACAAACTACTACATATAAAGCAGATATTCACTGATTATCTTAATCATTAATGGAGCTAAAAGTCTTCGACATTCAGAGCTTCACACATTTCACTGGATAAACAACCTAGTCAGAATAACAACATGATTATCGGCCTTTGTAGACATAATTTCTTAGTTACGCGACACAGCGATCCCCTCCGACCAATGCCAGTCGCCATTCGTTGGGCATAATTTATATTTAAACACTGCCATCTAAAATAGGTGGCCCCGAATAGGATGCGCTGACCACTGGAGGTCTATAGCTTAATACCCACTACTTGGACATCACATTTAACGTGGCGTATCACTAAATAAATTTTGTTCACTTATTTATCAAGTGCGTATTGGTTTGTTATCATAATAACCAGTAAGGAGCAAACCATTGAAGGTAAACAGTTGTTCATCAAAATCATCATGATCATTTTCCCAAAATCATTTCCCTCACCGAAAAATTTCAATCGTTTGCTGTGGAAGCAACCAACAGCCATCCAACAGCTACTGATTTGTGTTGCGACTCAGATATAACAATCAACATTTCAGAACAGACTCCTCAAACATTAAGGTGCAGTGGCTTATAGTCCTTGTAACGACCTTGAGATTTAATTGCCTTCAATATAAATAAGGGCACGCAATACTCTTTTCAAGAAACTTAAGCACGGTAACCTAAAGATATGTATCTACCGTGACTTAAACGGAATTTCAATTTTGAAGTAGGTACCATTAGTGAACTTACCGTCTGCAACATAGGGGATCCTACAGCAGAGATGTGTGCAACTATTTATTTATATAGTAATTCCCCTCTTAGCAAAAAAGTTATCATAATAAAATAAAATTGCCATATAACTCTCACACGTCATCGTTATCGTCCAAGGATTTACGGCGCGGTAATGATAGACGATAGGGAATTTGATAAGAAAGATTGTAATCCGAACAAAGTCAATGTCGCTGGTTGAATCGGGCTTCTTCCTCAAAACAAATTCAAGTCAGTAATAGATAAAAATGGAACTGATGGTTCCAATGCCATCGATTATTTATTAAATTACGATTAGGTGATGGTCGCTCGATTAGTCAAAGGGTATGTCGGTAATAATCATATAGCACTTAAAAAGGGCAGTCTTCGAGCTGCGTTTTGATTCAATTTTATTTATTTATTTAACGCTTTATTGTTATTAAAGAAGTAAAGAAAGAAAGTATTTTCAAATGACAAACCTACTAATAAAATAGCAGTGACCAAAGATAATGTATAGCCAAGAAAAGGAAAAAGAAAAGGAAGATGACAAATTAGGAAAGAAGATAATGTTTTTTGAGTAGTTCTTTAAAAGAAAATACGATGATGAGTTCCAAAGACGTCAACTTTGTATAGTTGTTACCAGAAAAACGGCTAGACGGGCAATAAGTGTGCGTTGAATCTGTTTCTTTATTGCCTAATAATGTTTTTTACCTCCATAACTTCGTAATTTATCCACGGATGATCCTTTGATGGGACTAAATGGCACCTGGCTGACCTCTTTAGCAAGTATTGCAACATTGGCTACGATATTGGCTACAACAACATTGGCTACGACGCGGACGTGAAGACTGAAATATTTCAAGGGAATTTTCCATCCATTCCTAAGGTAGGTATCGGTAAAGACTAGATTGTAATTTTATTGCTCATCCTTCTAGCCAAGCCTACATACATCACTAAGCTCTTATCTAATACCTTAATCTCGTAATTAGTGACAATAGGGCAAGACGAGATTACTTAGTAATAAATTTGGGCTGTCACACTTTCATTTAAGCCGATAATTGTGTTTACATTGCTTATGGCCGAGTACGGAATAATGAGGGCATCTCATTTGTAAATTAGCGGCTAGCATAATCTAGCTTACAAAGCTGTTTCGTAATTTACTACTAATTAGTGCTAGTCTACTTTCAACCCTTAATAAAACTGATCCTGTGGACAATAATAGACTAAAAAAATCGACTTTCAAATAGTTAAAGTATGAAATAATAAATTATGGTGCTAGCAAAGCCGACAACTATGTAACAATTGCGTCATCTAAGAAAAATTGTTTTCTCATTTATTCATACTTTTGAGTTAACTTATTTTCAATCATTAATGTCGCCATTTTTATTTTTAACTAAAACATGGAATAAGTAGGTCATTTTGATTTTCTTACAATCGAATTTGACCAAGGTTTTGAGACGTTTTGCCTTGAACACCACAGGCATAGGTTGTATCCATATCAATAACCTAGGCCAGGCCGTTACACATTTTAGTCCATATCACAAAAACTACCGAACCGATTTTGATGAAATCTTTACTGTTCCCGAAATTGAATGTAACCCCTTAATATGTACCGCTGCACAAGGATTCTCAGCGGCGGGTAGGATGGATATTACGAATAGGTACAACTGTTGGCAACCAACAGTTATACAACTTAGAATTTAGCATATAGTAGCTAAAATTCTATGGCCCGCAATCGAGCTGACGATCCATCTGATGTGGCTATCGTCGCCCATGGACATCAGCGACATCAAAGGCATCATTGATGCGTTGCCGGCCAAGAAAGGGAGAAGAAAAATCAAGAAATGTACCTATCCATGTATCGCTTGTATAATATGTATATTGTACGGTATATGGAACCATCACCATTAACTTAAGTTCGCTACCGTACGTAGTGCTGTTTATAAAGTAATACATATTATATCCTAGTTGGTAAGACTCGAGACAAGACCCAGACGTACAATTACTCAAGGATGTCTGACCGTTATTACTCTTTCCCTTGTACATATAGCGCCGTCTTTGTTTTACTTCACCTCTGGATACCTGCTGGCGTAGGGAGAGTTGTATTGTATAAGACCTATATTGAAACGTGGAGGATCGTACCTCCCACATATTTTTATTACTCATTCTGGTCTGTACCTTAATCTAATGTCATTAAGGTCTTTTGCGCTGGAGCACCGTACGAGATTTGTAAAAAATCGATATCGACGCGCGCGATGTCACGAGCATATAAATCTAAATTAATTAATTAAAAATTTCCTTTCAAAACCACTCTACCGCGGACGACACACCGCGGGAAACACGCTGCGGGCAAAAGCTAGTAGTTATGCAAAATCTTTTCAGAAAATACTTAGGACGACGTCTTAAAACTTCCAGAAAAATACAATATTTAAAGACATTATTAGCCTTTAAGACAGCAATCATCGGTGCCATAATTAGTTAACTTAAAATCTACTCACTTTAATTAATATTTTAATTAGTTAGCGAACCATAATTATAGCTATTACTTACATTACATACATTTATTTTAACAGCTGCATACGTCAGAACCACAGCTGGACGCCGCCAATCTTTAATGACTGAAGGAGTTTAGCAACTTCGGACACGGTGGGTAGTTCAATGTTTCTAGCGAAACTTAGCGAGCTTTAGTGCTTCAAACCCTGGACGGCATAAAGCCATCCTGGTCTTGGTTGATATCATCAAATAAGTAGGTAATTGTTAAGCCATGTCGGACTCCGTCGGAGGCCTTCGCGCGGCAGAAAACTTTCAACTCTTAGGTTGGCCAATTCACATGGAAATTGCGTGGTTAAAGTAAGCTCTAGTCCTCCTAAAGAGGAGAGAGGTTTGCCATGTAATGGAACAATAATGGGTTATATAAGCCACGTCGGAGGCCGGACACACAATAGAGATACCGACACTTGACTCAGCCCTTCTCGGCCTCTCCAACAATACATCCCAGGGTATATTGCTGTTTTGTAAGCTTAAACCTGATTTGAGAGACGATCTTGAGGAGGGGTTTAGTGACTTTAGTTAAGTGAACCGCTTTTTCCAATGACGAAATAAATATATAATTAGAGTTCAGTTAGTTGTTGCAGATGAGATGACATCCAATCCTATAAATTTTAAGTCCACCAGGCTCTTTCAAGCAAGTCCAAATTTCTTTATAGTAGTGGATATTTTATACAAGCACTATCAATGTTTTGGGAATTCAATATGACTACTTATCGTGTTAGAGTATTGTACATTACATAATGTTATCTTATCTACTGAACGCACAAATATTTGCTTTATGACCATGAAGATGGAGTGGATAATAAAATAACTTTAATGCAAACAATTTCATTTTATGCCGATGTAACAATCCACTTTGCATTTTTATATGATACTTTGATAAACATAAATAACGTTCCTCAAATTAGCGTTTTACCAGTTTACAAGTGGTAACCACATCTACAAAAATGCTATCCATTTTTATGTAATGTTTTATACCTACCATAATTTATAGACATTTCTCTCACATAAATAATTATTCAAAGTTGTTATAATTACTCAATAATAACTGTGTCTAATGTAAAACCGAAGGTAAATTCGTGCAGTACTAATGGAGATTATTGCGGTCAGACAGACAAAAGCTTTGTTTTATGCTATGTAGTGTCTACTCTATACATTATGCTTCAAAGTGGCCACATTATGTTATGAATATCTTTTTCAATGTTCTAATTGCTCAGAGGAAATTATCTAGGATGAAAAATAACATAGTACAATAAAAATATTTTTAATGTCAGGGTTAACCTAAGTTGTCCAAACACTGCAACAGAAAGGAATTGACACCATTGTCTCACCTGTTCAGTAGGTCCATGGAAACAAGAGATTCGCTTGGACTTAAACATTTTTGAAATACTACAGGCTTTAAGGCTTAAGGTCTTGTTTGTAGGTAAGAAACTAATAAATAAGCCATCATCACTTAACACATTCCCTGGGCATCCTTTTCAAATAACTTTCATCTGATGCGTTGGAGACAGCATGAGGGATCTTGAAACTAACCTATCCTGTGTATGGGACCTGATCGGTCTCCTAAAGCAACAATTTTAAAAATAACTTATATCTTCCTCAAGACCAGTGATGTATTTGTGAATTTCTTGTGGGTTCAGGATAGCCTTGCGGGTCTTGCACAAGGTCGAATGAATCTCCTAACGCAGGGTAAGTTTTAACCACGTCAACAAAAATTAGTTTTTTAGCGCCGACAAGGGAATATTATTCCTCACATTGAGGAAGACTGCAAGACTGTCCAATTTAAAAATCAATGTCATTGATCCAAATATGTTTCTATCTTTATTAAGTGAAATACAAAAATTAGTTACAATTATTAGCTAGTCTTCAAACTCATATCAGCTGTAAGCGGTAGAGCGAGTAAGCTTACCAGTGTCACGTGGCTATAAAGAAAGAAAGAAAGATAGATAAAGATAGATAAGATAGATTGAATAATGTGTATCTTGAATTCAATAATGAATATCTTGAATCAAGAAACTTGAAATTCTTATTCTTGATTCTTTCAATTCATGTGCCTGCAAGTGATTTTTCAAATTGATTAAAATAACAATAATAATATTACATATTAACTTAGTACATACCAGCTTATTGATGCAGATTGAATCTTCACAGTCACATGAGTTTTAATATTATCTACTTTTTGTTTCCTTTTTAACCAACTTCAAAAAAGGAGGAGCTTCTCAATTGGATTGTATTTTTTTATATTTGTTATTTCAGAACTTTCGACTGAGTGAACTGATTTTGATGATTCTTTTTTTAATCGAAATCTGGTGCTTGTCATGTGGTTCCACTTAAAGAGCGAGATCTAACAAGTAATTTTTGTGTTATCCGTAATTTTGAAGTCGGTTATTTTTTTGTCAAGAATTATTACTTTATTAGAGTTACTTGTTGGTATTATTATTTAGCTGAACATTTTATTGTATTACACTGAGGCATATCAAAGTGGCTGTATTGATGATTTATATAACTTAAGAGTTTTTATAGATGTCATTATTATCTCATGACTAAGGTAAATCATTTCTCATTCAAGATCAATCCAAGGTTTTTCTACTAGCTAGGATGAAAACTTAACAACTAAATGAGGAACTTAAATACTAATTTATATCTTAAGATATATTATTGAGGAGATGGATTC
This sequence comes from Thymelicus lineola, assembly GCA_963932265.1. Taxonomy (NCBI): domain Eukaryota; kingdom Metazoa; phylum Arthropoda; class Insecta; order Lepidoptera; family Hesperiidae; genus Thymelicus; species Thymelicus lineola. The sequence goes on from OZ010707.1 coordinate 10,143,947, forward strand.
TTCTCCGGATGGCCAATAAAACATAGCAATTCCTTATAAGTATTGTAGTTGCATATGAGCAAAAATTTGTAATTAATTAGAGTAATTCAATTACCCAATTAAAAACATACAAACATTTAAATAAGTAAATTTTGAGTTAACTTGAAACTTAAAATGTAGGTACTTAACATTAAAAAAAATCCTGTTTATCAATAACTAGGTACTTAAATTGTAAAGTAAATAGTAATTAAAAAGATCGTAAAAGGTTACTGCTAATTAATGAAAGAAGTTTCCTAATGTCTTTGGACTTTATTAATGTGTCTACTTTAAGTACCTATTCAAAGCTAATATTTTTATTCAAAATTAATAAAAATTATGACGTGATTATTACCTACTGGACAAACGAAGGTTAATAATAACAAAAAATACCACACAGTTATACAGATAAATCAATCCGGAACTCAATTTATCAACACGATAATGCACACAACCTAATTAATTATTGTGGAAGATTCACAACGTTCAATTATTTATATAAACATTTTACATTAAGTACATGACTTACAACTGTGATTCAAGCAAGAAATAACAATTATTGTTTCTTCTAAAATATCATCCAGAACTCTACAAATTACAATTAAAAGAATGAAGCATACGGACAAGGAACTAAGCAAATCAACGCGCAACAATTTTACAGAAAATTAGAAAGTTTGCAAACATAACTTACCAATGTATTTTGATACCCCAATCCCGCCTCATCGTCCGAAGTCTCCTCCTTGTTATTTGGATCTTTCATCTTGAATACTATTCACTGAAAAGTTATAACACAAAAACTAAATTTGCAACGAAAACTCGAAAACACACGGGCGAGCGAAACAACGAAATTTGTGCACCACAACACTCCCGCTTTATTATGAAACTTTTTAAAATAAACTATACACCCAGCTTGGGTTGAGTCAATGTCCAGCCACATACAGGCATCTCCCCATTCACGGTCCGGTGTGTAACAAGATAACGTGTAATTGAATAAACGCGATTTCATGCAAATTGCTCGTGCGGCAACAGGAAAAACTAACACACGTTCAAATAAGACACCATTCCGTGACCGACTGTCATTCATTTCACTCACACTTGTATATAGTTGTAGATTGAGAAACATGGCAACTCAAGCAATCAGCCGTGCGGTGACAGTTCTGTGCGTCTACAGAGTTCAAAATGCCGCGCTAAAACCCGTTACCATGAACTAGACCCTAGCTTTTATCTATTTATTATTTCAATCGCGATCGAATGGTGTATCATTAGATTTTTTGCTAACGTAAAAAAGTAGCCGGTTTGATAGTGAGCCGAACTTGATATTACGTCGTCTTAATTTATTATGTCAGTAGCGCCTATTTAATTTATACGTTGACGTCATTGAAGTATTATTACTAGTGTACAGAATAAAACAGACACCGCGCACATCGGGTTCGGGGGAATGCATTGCAGCCGGCCGGCTTCATTAATAATTATTTCATATGCCTGCACTTGCCTGCGCTCATTGTGGCCCTGTCACTAATAATAAAAAAAAACTAACTTAAATCAACTAAAACGAATTTATTTCAAAGTCTTTGGCTGAGCGTATTTACGCCAATGCCATGTATGGAAGAAAAAAAATATTTCAAATTGTTCAATGTTCCGCCGTTTTTGAATCAAAAAATCGCGCGCGAGGCGCGTGCCGTTTACATACTTGGTAAGCCGCTAGTGTGTTAATGAACTAAACCTACGTCTTACAATGATCATATTCTAAGATCATAAGAAGAAAGAAAAGAAAGATCGTAAAAAAGAAGAAAGACATTTTCACTACAAGTAATATCCTCCTAAGGCCCAATGTTCTTACCCAAGGACTTTACAAAAAAATGGTATCCGCCCAGGCTAAATCAACTTAATGTAGTCCTGGTGACACAATGTTCTCACACGAGAACAGTTCAGTTTTTCTAATTTAATTCAAAAATTGGCGCGGCTCGCCATTTTCTTAAGTTGTGACATTCTTGAAGGATGTCCTAGTGACGTGTTTCAAGCTTGATCCTCAGGAACCAATCAGGTATAGTCTGTCATTTGGTTGCCGAAATGCCAAACACGGAGCGCACACGTAGTCGAGGTAAGATAAATCTCTAAGTATTAACGTAATCACAAGTTTTTTTTAAAAACCAGTATTTTTATTTTTGAGTTAAAATACTACAGAGTATTCGAAGTTAACTATTTATGCAAATACACTATTTGAAATTCCTTTCTTTTACCTGTCATTTATTATGTTCTTGTACAAGAACATTCGGCCGGTGTTCTATTAGTTGCCTGTTATAATATGTACTCGTATAAGAACATTGAGTATTAATGACTACTTTAATTTTCTTAGCGCGGAAAAAACTAGTAATCGAAAAATTGCTAAATGCTTTGGATATTGGAGATTTTATAATCTCCGATGAAGCGCTCATAGCCCTGCGGCTTGCGTCGATCTTAAGTGATCGACAAAGTTAAGCAACAGCGGGCGCGGTCGATAGTTGGATGGGTGACCGCTAGTGGCAAAAATTCTGGAGCGTTTCTGTGCTTCTTCTTGCCGTCGGTCCCGATTATTACCATAAGATAACAGTCGTTAAGCCATCTCGGAGGCCACCGCCCGAGGTTTGAAAGCTTCCGAAACTCGGGTTGGCCACTAACCCCTCCACCAATCCGCATTGGAGCTGCGTGGTGGAGTATGCTCTAGGCCTCCTCAAGAGGAGAGACCCGTGCCCAGTAGTAGGCCATTAATGGGTTGAAGCTATATTCTCTGATGAAGATACTAGCAAACCACCGGCCCTGTTTTATCATCGGCCCTGAAAATACATCACCAAGCTCTAGCGAAACAGATGCAGATGAAGATGTACAGATCAATTCAAGAGCAACATCAGCAAACCGTGGTAAAAGTAGTAGTCGTGGTCGCAGCCAGCGATAAGCACGGATTGCCAATTTACGTGGCCAGATAATTTGTAATTAAATTTTTGGTATTGATATTGACATTGTCGGCATCTTGATTGTTTGTCCGAAAAAATTGTTATGTGCACTTTACAGACATCGTTTTCTGATGGAATCAAGATCCACACCTCCCATATTCATGATATAATTTCTTATTACTGTAGTTCTGGTCATTGGCACATATCTTCTATCGCCCTTAGAGCATCTTCTACCTTAACCTGTTTCTTCACTGAATTCTACAGATAACACGTTAGTGCCATTGTAATCTACGGTGCCATTATTTGATCTTTGAACTTGGTTACTACCCCTAGCGCGATGTTTTAGTACTCGGTCCTCCTCAAAATTGGGCCTTGCTGCGGCAGGTATTCCATTTGTCATAATAGTACCAGAGCAGCCTATTCCTCTTTTAAGTAATTCTTCAATAAATTTTGCACTTTTCAAATATTAAAATATTGGTCAAATTATAGCACATGACCAAAATTAGAAAATGGTAATTTAATAATTATGGACACAATTATTTTGGAGATATAATACCTAATTTGTTGCCAAAACTGAAACTGGGCATACTTAATTATGCTAAATAAATAATTTTTATAATAAAAATAACAACTTTTTTTAATCCTTAACAGCCCAATGTTACCCATTTAGAACATAAATAATATACCAATTTATGTCTTAACGGCCTAATGTTCTCAGACATGAACAAAACATTTTGAACCTAAAACTGCCTAAATGTATTATTTGTCATAGTACTAATTCAATAAAAAAATACCGCTTCAAAAAAAAACACTCTATCATAGTTATATTTATTTTTTTTGGTCTGGGCGTTAACCATAACTGTACATTATGTACTTGTACAAGAACATTGGGTGATAACCTGGAACAAGGCATATTTTATTTGGGCCTTAGGAGGATATATATGATTTTACTTGTGTTTTAAAGGAATATAGGGATTCAGTTTGTCGTATCGTAGGAGGAAGGGGAAAAAAAGGATGGAAAAAAGTAAAATGTAACCTATGGGTTTCGGTGGAACGTAGAACGTAGGGTGGCCCAGATATAGGAATTTAAAGTTTTCTTTTAAGTAAGGGGAATATTTAGGATTGAATAAGACTGTAAAGAAGAAAAAGAATATTATCAGATATAAGCATAACGACATAGGCGGATTGGGAGCCACTTGAGTTTGTTGCGATATTCTGAGATATAGTCATATTTCCGAAGGCCGAAAATGAACCGTATGCATACATTTTGGAGACGCTCAAGTTTATTTAGCTGCTCCTTAGTGTTGTCCAGATATACACATCGGCACAGTCAAAGATGGGTAGAAGCAAAGATTGAGCTAGCAGAATTTTAGTTGGTAAAACATTTTTTAACTGCTTGAGCGAACCCACAGCACCAAGAAGGGTGTCTTGTTTATATTGCCCTGTTGAACAACGGAAGAGGATTTTAAAATTTCTAATAAGATATACTTGCCTTGGAGATTTCAAGCTGTAGGTAAACTTACCTATCTATCTAAAAGGGCGTATAGGAAGTAGATTTTTTGCATCTTTGTGTATAAATAGCTGGTTTGATCTATTCACGCGTAAAATCTAAGGGCAAAGAATGTTCTGAGCGATCAAGGTTGTCCTATATCAGGACTTCGAGGAGTATTTTCAATGTGAACTTAACCATAGCCTACAGGTACAAAAAAGGTACAAAAGGGTACAAAAAACTATTGAATTTACTAACGCCCCAACTCAGCATCACTAACGGTTACTTAAATCACTCCTAAGTACAGAATAGTGATTCTTTAATAGGGAGCGATTAAAGTAACCGTTAGTGAGTGAGTTGGGGCATCAGTTGCTAAATAAACACCTAAAATGATTAAGAATAGGATCCAAGAAAGGATGAAGTGGTCACCACACCACGGCCTATGATCAAAAGTAACACAGTAAGGTCTTTACAATTGAGTACCCGGATGACCGAGCTTTGCTCGGTTTAGTGTTGCTTAACAACGCCATTTACTGAAGTAGCTTTAGTATTGCTACTTGCCAATAGATGTCAGGAAGAGTATATTGCAGAAGTTGCCTGAAAACACCGATAAAACGACATTTCCTAAAAATGAATCCTAGCTAGATCGATTTATCGCCCCCGAAACCCCCTATATAATAAAGATTCCGAGATTCCAATTATATATATATACAAGAATTTCTCGTTTAAAGGACTAGTTATGGACGCACCAAAATGAAACAAACGTTTGAAACAAAGATATATTTCTTTCTTATCATACTCAACTGCATTATTATGATCTAGGATTTGTCATTTCATTTAGCACGGAATCGTTTAATTAAACTATATAGGTACTTAATTTATCAATATATAGTTTACATAGACTACTTTCGTTGTTACGAATGACAATGTTGAATTGAATGCATCAATTTTAGAACCCTTGTAGAGATATAAGTAGTACGTATAATTTTTGGCCCTAAAATAATTACAGTGGAATCCGTTTATAATGACATCGAAGGGAATTGACAAACACGTCATACTAAGCGGACGTCATACAAAGCATTTTTGTGAAAAAAAACCAACCTTATTTTTTTTAGGTAAATAAATACTTATTTTAATAATTAAACATAGCATATTAAATAAAAATTATAATTGCACGTAATAAATGCACGTATTTTCATTTTTTGAGATTCAAAACAAATACAAGCCACGTGCCGAACGTCGTCGGGAATCAAGGAACATTGCCGAAGGTGTAAAGAATCATGTCGGTCACTATAAACGGGCAAAATTTATTAAAAATGGGTCATAATAAGCGACATGTCACTGTAAGCGAAGTCATTATATCCGACTTTGTTAAAATAATTTTATATGAAAACCAAATTCGTTGTGTAATTACGTCATAATAAGCGGTTGGTCAATATATGCGGAGTCATAATAAACGGATTCTACTGTACAAGCTTTTATACAAAAAATCAAACAACAATACAATGAGTATGAGTAGGTAGGTATACTCAATTATTCATAACGTCATACGTGTACAGACGTGGTATGGGTAAGACCGCTTTTGAACTTAGGATTGCAAAGTAAGAACATATAATTCAATGATTGCAAATCATCAGATTTTTGAATTGACTAACGATGTCACCATCCGCATTGGAGCGGCCGCGGCGTGCTGAAGTACCTATGTTCTAGGCCTCATCAGGAAAGGAAAGAATGGAATGCGTTTGGCCAATGTTACACACTCTATTCTAAATTCTTTCGATTACTGTCGTCATCTTTCACTTAAAACATACGTATACTTGGACTAGGAACTAACCCGATCACTTCAAACTGCATGAGTGTATTCTTATTACACAAAAGTTTTAGCTAGCCAGGTACCTAAGTGGTCTAGACTTAAAGTCTAGACATTTCAGCGTAAGTTTTAATTAGAAGTTGATATGCAATGACATCTTGAAAACAAGCATCTAATCTATTTAGGTCAGAAGCTCTGTAATTTTATTACAGCCATCAATTATGAGGATATCCACGTGGTACATCATCTAAGGTTTTATTATGAACACTGATACCTAAAGTAGGATTGTAGCATTTACATAAAATAACTAGATTATGTACACATTTCGATAATAATACTTAGAAGATGCTTTGTTTCATCAATCAGATAAAATCATATTTATTGAACATAAATAAATTTGGAGTAAACAAAGGCACACTCAAGTTTTATCACATAAATCTAAAATAATTAATTAAAAATTTAGTTTGGAAAACACTACCGCGGGTGAAGCCACAGGCAAAAGCTAGTAAGGATACCTATAATAATTATTTGAGAATCAGGTACATTAATTAAAACATAAATATTTCTGTATTTGATTACAGTGATTTAAAGTTAATAATTAATTAATAAAGTGGAGTAACCACACTATTTTATAAACCAGATCACAAAAATGATAAAAAAATAATATGATCCTCAATCTCATTTGAGAATGCTAAGTAGAGAAAAAAAGAGTGCGACAGCAAAGCGATAGTGTCGTCATGGAGAATAAATAAATATTTATGCAGATCACAGGTACACATATTAAACATACACATACATTACTTAAAACATTTTCTCAATTTTTCTTAAAAAGAATACCTATTTAGTTAATACTACAAACAAACACAAACTTCAAACCACAGACTTAAAAAAGAACAGACGGATTGTCAGCAACAAAAGTGAAGCACCCATAGTAATACCAACTCCTCTATTTGTACAAGTATCACACGCACACATTGACACCATGCTGTTATTAATCCGCCGCCATTACCGCGTCGGAGCACTGAAAATTACGCACACATTGTAAGCGGGCGGCGTCACTCTTGATAAGATAAGGTGACGTCTGGTTCTTTTTTCAAGTCTGTGCTTCAAACAAACATGTTTGATTTATTCAAGTTTATTTATATCAATAATAAGCAATGACTTAATTATGCTATTAGGTACTCCAGGAAAATCAAATTGTAATTCCTCTTAAATTGTATTATACTATTTACATAATATTCTATAAGTAAACATCTAGGCTTAAATACCTAACATAGTTAAGTTACATCATCCAAATAGTAATTCCTTAAATTAAATCCAAAGTAACTCGAAATTTATTCAAAGTACCGAGTTATATCAAAGCATACATTTGTAATTTCAAACCATTCCAGAAGAAAAGTAGAGATTGTTGAAACTAAAAGTATAAAGTAAACTAGCGACGTATAGGTATTATAAGAACTTCGCAAAGAAAGACCGCGCATAGAATCATTTCTTCATCTTTAAAGGCTTACATTTCAGTGGTCTGATATTATATGATACTTAGCATTTCATAGTTACTTTCAATAACAATTTAATTTACAATATTCCATACGTAGAAGCCCAGAACTAATATGACCGGAATAACAGTGAACTAGGAGCAAAAGAAACGCTTAGAGACAAAAATAAGGAACCAAATTTCAGACAGTCAGATGTATTGTGCGAACTGGATCCAGTAGGTCGCGTTTAGAACGGAGAAGAGAAGAGGAAAGAAGACACGAGAGAAGCGGTCGACGTTGATAGCACGCATTCGCGCTTTGGCTGCCTCGGCTGGTTCCTGAAAAACATATAAGATTAGAACGAGAAGATTAAGAGATTTTAATGGGACAAGCTACATTACGAATGGAAGGAGTTAATAGGAATTTTGCAATTTGAAGACTCATGACTATTTGCTTCAAAAACTTTGAAAGTGTGAGGAAGTTTGAAAGCATTTTCACATACACTCACATAGAATACAAATTTAGATTTATTAGAGAATTCTAAGTAGTACTAAATTGACAATGATTTTGTAATAGTTATGTAAGTTAAGCTCCAACTGAGAGACTAATTCATATGGAGTTTCGTTAGAAGTAATAATATGGAAAGGTATTATACCTTAACATCCATATTACAAAATACTAGACTATTATAAAGTGTGGTATGATTAGTTGATGATATTATTATAAACCCAGTTATATATCATGTTTTTAAGCATAAATATCCTAAACTATAAAGCTAGCTCATTGGCTTTTAGATTCTATCAGAAAATTAATTACTTTCAGAAAATTTATTCTACGTTCATTTCTATCCTTAGGTAAATAGCTTTTGATAGCTTGTATGTATGTATTATGCTATTCAGATTACCCTACTAAATGCTTGATGACCTAAACTAATCAGATGACTCAGTTTCAAAAAACACATCTCTCACAACTTTACAAACTTCTACAAGCACCTGTTCTGTTTGTTCAAAATTAGTTTCAAAGCAGCTAAAACAGCATCCAAACTTTTTGGAGACTATATTTTCAGCCTAGGCGTATGCTGTCTAATATTTTATTACTTCAAGTTTAGGCTTGCCTGCTTCACGATCTACAACCCTTTGGATCAAACCCCACCACGCTGCTCCAATGCGGATTAGTGGAGGATCACTCATCGGATAAAGAACCCGCCTCTGGCACCAGGTATCCCACGGTGGTATACACTTGACTAAGAGTCTATCGACTCTGATCTTTTTCTAGATTACTGCTGCTGCTAATATAAGAAAGAACGATAAAGTAAGTACACTTATCTTTAAATAATTTTTACCTTTACCTTGGGCTTGCCAACTCCGTCGTCCAGGATTATGTTTACCAAGCAGTACTCCATCAGGGCCATGAACACGAATCTTGAAGTAGAAAACAATTGGAATATTTACTGTCAATAGCATTTTTAGTAGACATCTAACTTCATGTAACTTCATCAAATTCTGCAATATTTAAGATTCAGATCCAGAAGTCAAAAATGTCTGAATTTCTGAACGGCCTTTGACTTTCACCTGTTAGGTTTTTAGGTAAATCATTTACAAATCTTAATTCTGCAATATTTAATATTCAGATCCAAAAGTCAAAAATCTCTGAGTTTCTGAAGGGACTGTCGTTATCACCAGTTAGGTTTTAGGTAAATCATTTACAAATTAAGTAATAATTATAAAAACTTTAAAATAAATAAGAACACCAATATACGTACACGGTACAAACCGACATGAAGGCATCAACAGCTTTGAGATAGGAGACTGGGGGGAGCTGTGCTTGAGACTTGGCGTGCTGAGTGGACAGGGTCAGGAGAGAGGTGACACCGAGAGTCACTCGGGCAGGCGCCGCATCTGGCTTGATCCAGAATGATACCCACTGGAAGAAGAAGAGGGAATTATGATTATAATGCCCCACATTAAGATTCCCTGCAGCGTGGATGCCATGGACAACACACAAAGACAAGAACACACACACAGAGCAAGAATAGAAATCGAACTCATCATTCAAACCGCCTCGCTGGAAATCGAACCCGGAACCCTTAGTACGGCCCTTCGGCATGATAATCATTACGCCACACGGGACGTCCGATTGCTCTGATTAGACTTTGTTTATAAAGGTTATAATAATATGATCTAGTGACCGCAGAACATAAAATTGATGGATATTTCTACGTAAAAGTAATATTAATACGTAATAGGTCAACAGCAAAGACATGACATAATGATCAATGGAGAAGAATTTGCGATATTCATCTGCGGAAAATTCGTCGAATACCAATTTCAACAAATTGTTATTCGACGAATTGTTTTCGACGAATTTTCCGCAAATCGGTCATTAAATATATTAATTTATTCAGAGTGGTCCCTGAAATTAATTTTATTAATTTATTCAGATTGGATGATCATTTTAGCAACCTCAATAAAAGTGTAAAGGTAATGGAGGCAGTCTCTTACCGACATTATGACGATAAGGCAAGTGGGAATGTAGGTGTTGAACAGGTGATAGCCCAGACGACGTTTCAACTTGAAGATAACCTCAAGGCAGGTGAAGTTTCCTGAAACATTCATTACAAATATTACAATCATGTCAATTAAATAAAACACCCGTCTTTGCATTTGCGATTCCATTTGGAAATCCATATTTTTCTTGCTGAGATAATATGTTTTTTTGTTGCTTGTTTATGTAAATACTTAAGCTTAAATACTTTAAATCGCCAACGAGTAGAACTTCTGACGGTAAGTGGTTAACTTCTCACATGGATATTAACACCTTAGGTATCTCCGATGCGTTGCCGTTCAAAAAAGAAAAGAGAAGAAAAAAAGAACTGGCTCTCACTCAAGATCCCCAACTGATTCAAGCTATAGTACTTAGTTTACTAATGGTTGCTGGCCAGCGATCATTAGTAAATTGAGATTATTATTATTATAATTTTTTTCTTCATCACAAGTACCTAAAATTTTTTGACGCCCTTCGCGGGTACGGTTCAGCTAGTTTGAAATATTCTCTATGCCATGGCAATTTTAAAATATCTTTCCTTAGTACCTAACTTGTCTTTAGAATTACTAAGTACATATACTTAGTAGTTTTCCAAAATATGTCGAATGCCCACAGGATCAAAAAACAGGGAAATAAAGAAACTATATCATGGTTCTTTTGTTCTGTTTTCCAAATTGCGGCAAAATTACTTAAAACATACGCCACTGCGAGCAGTTTTTACTTACTAACTAGTCAATTTAAACTAAAGTTAATAGAAAATGTACAATTTTAATTTCCGTTTTATTTCTTCTTTATCGCAGCATAGTCTAATTGCGTTTAGTCAAATACGAGAAAACCTTCTAACGCGAATATTTGCCTGCAGCGGCCTTCATACAAAATTCTCATTGCATTCAATTTGTAGCCGTAAATATTTAAAATGTTCATTCATTCCGCCTGTCTTTCATGCAAACAACTGCAAGTGGGACAACTGCAGATGTTTCAAGTTTTTCATAGTGCACATATAGCTTTGTACATTGTAAACAGTAAAAGATATGACTAAGCTCTAAAGCTTAGACTATTTCTTTCAGTCGGGATCATTGGGTCCTAAAGAGCCCAAGCCACCAGCATGATAGATTTGGCGTTTTTGCACCGTTAAATTGTCTTGTATTTATTTATTTATTTTTTATTTATCTGCAGATGCATCACAAACTAAATGTAGACTTAATCAAGGATTGGTTGAATCCTTCACACCCGATGCGATTCCTATATAGACCAACCTCGTGATCGACAGATTTACATTGAATTGTTCCTGCCCTGCAAGGGCGAAATATACCAAAATTTTAATATTTACTTACTTAATATCTAAATTTTATTTGCATAGTATTAAGTGTTTTTAGTTACTTAGTTATTAGTTTCTGCGAGAGTCAGATAGTAAAGTAAGTTCAGTCAGCAAGATTTTAACAGACTTCATCAACATCATCGTCATATTTTAGCCAATTTACACTTGAAATCTTTTCGAGTTATACACTAAACCAGACCGGGGGGTCAGCCTGGCTGGTTACCATCCTCTTGCTTGAGTCAATCTTCAAATAACTCGTCCTGTTCCGGCTTGGGCCTTGAGAGCTGGTTCTTCTTTCTTTTTTCTTAGCCAGTAACGCATCAATGATGCCACTTACCATCAGGTGGGTCTTTAGCTCGTTTGTCGGCTACGCCAATATAAAAAAAGAACCTTCCTTATGAATCACTCCGTCCTTCGTCTACTGGAGACGGTAGAAAAAACCGTAACTACAGGAGTTTTTGACTTTATCGCGAAATTTTTTACAAGAAGTAATGGCACGTCTCACCAGTGGAGTAGACCTGAGTGCAGTCAGCAGTCCTGTTCTGCACCAGCTCCAGCTGCGGCAGCTCAATGTTCTCGTCCACCACCAGCGGCACGTCGGGATCCCACTGGAAGATCAGGTCGTCTGTCGTGTGGGACACTGGAAGTTAGGGGATAGAGTGTTATTGATCCAGTGGCGGAACTTGCCCTAAGGAGACACTATATCAAAATTTGTGAAGAGACCCTTGCTTAAACTTGAAAAAAGTGGCCAAGTGCGAATCGGACTCGCCCATGAAGGGTTCCGTAGCAAGCATAGATTAGGGATATTATATTGAGACTATCATTTTTCGTCAACAACAAAATTCTTTTTTTCTCAGTGATTGGTTATCAGAGGGGGTGCGATTAGGCTGCCAGTTGGGGTTCCTATAGGCGTTTAATTGATACGAATAATTGTAATTATGTGAGTTTTACACTTATTGATTCAGTATTGTTGCACGTGTGCATGTATAATACTAATAGCAACTAAGGCTTATTCGTGGCTCGCGGGGATTTGGAAATTCCTGCAATTTTGTTTATTAAGCTAAGTATACATAATTAAAACTTAGATAAAGATATCAATTCTCTTTATTTTCTGAAATAGTTTTTAAAATGATATCCCGTTTAAAATATGTATAAAGTGTCTTATGAAAACTAGAAAGAAAACTATGGTAACGAAAATTACCAAATAACCACACGATTGAATCTGTGGGCCCTGGACTTCCATTAGAAAAAAATATGAACAGGATTTTCCCTATGCACAAATGCTACAGGAATATGCGGCCCCATTCAGTTTATTTTTTCATTATAAAAACAGGTTAAATTTACCCACAGAGTTTTTTTAGAGCTGGGAGTTTATTCAAAGTGAAATAACAGTCTCAGAATATAAAATAAAATTACAGTAAAATAAGCGAGAATTTCCGCTAGTGCTTTTCACCGCGTAGTGGGCCGTTTTGAAGTACTCCGAGATGGGCCCGGCCATTTTGAAGTACATACTCCGAGAGTAAGTATAATTGGAAATACTTCACTGGATTTGCAAGAAAATTGCTTGGCTGGTTACTTAGTTGCATACTAAGTATGTATCTAATTTATCGTTCTCAATGATCCTAGACCTTCTGAACCTAGCGGTTTTTCGCAGTCTTCCTATTTATGCTCCTTATTTTACCGAGACGTGGCCGCCATCAGCCTTCTATAAGTTACATGTCATTAATTTATCAATGTAATAACATTATTAAATTTTTAATGGTAGGTATGGTGTATTTTCAGACACCACTACTGAACACCCAGTTGCGTCTCAGCCAAGTTCATTTCCGGTTATGCATAAAGTTATACATCTGCATACTACATCAATAAAGAGTGACATTGAGGAATATTGATCGAACGGCCCAGCTGAAGCTATACTCGTAAAGCAGAAGATCTAGTCATCTTCGCATCCTCGACACGATTGCTCTAGTGATCGATGAATGTCAGCAGTTATCTATCGGTCACTGCCGACAGGGTCGACGTGACTAGCCAAGCAACTGCCTCTTCAGATGATACCTACGATTTTACATTTTTTTTATCGCTACACTCATAGCCTCACACTAGAATGCCCTATATCATGGGTGATTTGGACAGGCTTACCATATCTCAGGATTTGTCCTGAGATTTCAGGATTTTTGGACCCTTAGGATTGCGGCTGGATTTTGCAAATCTCATGAAATCTCAGGATTTTTAGAATTTTTCATAAAATACAGCTTATGTACGTTTTAAAGATCTCTTTAATAAAAACTAAACATAATCTTCCTTTGGCAATAGCTGCACAATTAAAATCAATACTTATTTATCCAAGTAGGTACTTAATCAGTTTAATCATACTTATTATATGAAGATACCTTTAAAAGTAAGGCTTTTCCTTTAATTATCTATACTAATAATAAAGAGGAAAGATTTGATTGTTTGCATTGAATAGGCTCCGAAACTACTGAACCGATTTGAAAAATTCTTACACTGTTGGAAAGCTACACTATCCCCGAGTAACATAGGCTAAATTATATTTTCAAATAAATTAGGGATCCTTAATAAAACTCCAATAATGTAACCCAAGGTGTAAAAAATAAAGAAAACCGAAGCAAAGCGAGGGCGGTTACTCGTTGATTTATAAAATGCCCCACATGTTAAACTCTTCAAATTATATTGAATTAAAAGTATAGCTCGAACTGAAGACATCGTTAGTCGGTTCCGGAGAAAATTGTCAAACTATAAAAAAATTCAGAATTTTTCAATGGAAATCGGGCCTTTTCTCCGGAAATTAGATTTTTTCATCTGGTAACCCTAGGAACAACATAAAAAGACAAGAACACACCCAGACCGAGAACAGACATTCAGCTGGGAATCGAAACCAGGACCCTTGGCACAGCGCCGCGCAGGGTGCGGTCCATTTTGATAACCATTACGCCACAAAGGTCGTCAAAAAATCCAACTTATTGATGTCCGTAGTAGCATTCATGATAGGTAGTTAATTTTTATGTTAATTTACATTATAAATTAACTACATGACATGTCATGAATGCCAGTATCACAGTAATTTTTATTTACATGCACTATTCACGATAGTCTATAAAATTGTGAGTTGAAATAGACGTTAAGTGGAACCCGTCACGCTCCATCATCACGCGAGTAAAAAAACTAACAGGTAGATAGGTGCTATAATTGGCTATATTTTTTATATTATGATAATTTAGTAATTTTCAACAAATGGTAACGAATTATAGTATTATAATTTGCCTGATAGACACGATTTTTTCGTGTGATAATTGGGGAAACTATCAGACAAGCCACCTGACAGAAAGACGTCACTGTCGTCCATATTGTATTGGATCAAGTGATTGACTGATGTATATCAACGCACAGACCAACCGCTTAGTAAGAGTTAGAAACCTTATGATGTAGTCATCCACCAAGGAAGGATTTTTCAAAAGTCAACCCCCAGGGGGTGAAATAGGGTGAATGGTGAAAGCTACGGGCAACAGCTAGAAGTATTATATTCGTTCACTGGATTGGACATTACATCATTACATCAGTTGCATCTGTGGTGACGAATCATAGACGCATCGGCCAAGAAAAAGAGAGAAGATAAAAGGGACTTTGACCATACTAAATTATACTAACGCCCTTACTCAGAGTCACTGACAAATTCTGTATTAAGGAGCGATTTAAGTAACCGTTAGTGACTCTGAGTTTACTCAAATTGAGTTGGGGCGTTAATGTAGTAATATTTAACACATGCTGTAATATGTCATTACACGGTTACGGTTACGTTATCATTATAGTAGGATCGTTAATAAAATCCCTTGTTGGAGCGGCTTCTAATAGATATATAAATAAAACTGTTAACTCATCCACCGTGAAGCACGAGTCAAGGGGTTTAACTCGGTACTCTGTGTTCTAGAGTTTCTTTGTCACACTCGCTTCCTTTGTGGAGACTGCGCTCTTATCGATCTATTTTCCGCTGAGAGTGACAAAAATAACCGATCTTGTAGATACAATCACGTGATTAATTGATTTGTAGTTTTGCAAATGTGATTTATATGAAGTTTCTGGACGTATGGCGTTATGATTACCATCGCACATGCCAGCTAGATCATCGTGCCAAGGATCCTCCTGGGTTCGATTCTAGCGAGGCGGAAATTTGAATGATGAGTCTGAATTTCTGTTCTCGGTCTGGGTGTCAGTGTTCTTGTCTCTGTGTGTTGTCCATGGCACCCACGACACAAGGAATCCTAGTGTGGGACTGTGAGTGTGTAACGTTTTTATAATAATTATCTAGCGCCCTTCTCGTAGCTCATCTCATCTCATTTCATTAAATTTTTTGATGTTCGCCAAAAAAATAGGGCTCAGTAAGACAAACGGACAACATCAATTTACTTAATACGTTTCTATTCTCAGAAAATGCAGATACATTTTACCAGGCCTCACTCGTCCATCTTAATAAGATTACTGTTGCTGGGGTAGATATTATAAGTAGAACCACAGACATAGAGTAGAACCTACATAATTAATTACACGTCATCTTCTATTGGAGTAACTTTATGCGTAGAAGATAGAAGTAATCTGACATTTTATTACTTTTACTTGAAATTAATTAATTTTTCTTGAAAATACTTGAAAACGGCGTGGGCTATTTATTGATGTTTCATTGAAGTGTGGTTCTTGTGGTTGTAAGTTGTGTGTGGAACCAGAGAAAAAGACCGGGAACCTTGTTTGTATTATTATCTTTACCTTCGCTTTGTACTTAAGTAGTTAGATATTTTAAATTAAAATTAATATTTTTTTCATTTCTTAATTCTTTATTTGCTATAAATAGCTTCGTTAGAATTACTTTGCACAAGAGAGTTATGATTCTTCACCAAGTAAAAAGAGGTCTATGAAAAGTTTTCTATATTTTGCGTCATGGTAGGATTTTGTACCCATCTGACTACTAGTTGGTTTTTACTTTTTACTTATTTCGGTTGCACCTTGCAACTTGCAATGCCAGAACAGAAACGCGTCAGTGACATTTTGTGTTACCTACTAATGAGCGACGGTGACTATCACCTGACTCGTCTCCTTTATCGATTTACATAAAAAGCTATGTCCTTGATTCTAATTTTATTTCTGCTGCAACGAATGACGCATCATCAATAGGGATGTTGACAGTCACTGTAAATTAATTTAACTAAATCTATGTTTAAAGTATTATTGGTAACATTTAAACGTCTAAAATATTATTTTTTAATCGAAATCAATCTCAATAAATTAAATATCATTAATTGAAAATGTTAAAAATAGTTCAATGTTACGCGAACTCAAACGCCATTTTGAGGTTATGACGTCATTGTACTTATTTTATAAGCAAATTCAACGATTTTCAATAGACCGCTAGTATTGAATATTGGTTAGTGACGTCACGTGACGTTTTTGGTGGGTTTGATAATGATTTTTATTTATCAATTTTTGATTTTAAATTGAACATTATTATTTTTATAATATTTTTTCGTGAACAGTAAAGCTTTATCTAAAATAAAATTGAATCCTAAAATTAGTCAACATCACTATTAGTGAGATCTCTGTAAAGAATGCCTGCTTTAGAAACTGCCAGATTAAACAACATATTCAGAAAGCATGCTCACTTTTCAAAACCTGGCGGAATCTGTGATAAGTAGGTGCATAATTATTGCTTTAGCTACAACTCAAAGCGCGTCGTCTATTCTTTTATACTGACATCATTACCGCTGCAGTCGAGGGGTTGAGTTCTGAAGGGATTTCTATAATTATATTCAATACACTAAAAATAATAAATTTCGTTTTGAAACTTTAGCTCAGTTATATCGGACAAGGTGAATGGGAGAAAGAGAAGAATAATTTGGGTACGCAAAATAAAATCGAATATAGTCATGGGAACAAACGAGTCACACAAAACACTCTAGCTAACGATACGTACATTATAAATCAGAACATTAAAATTATTGAGTTGTAAAATTTTATATCAAGTTTTGGAAATATCTGCAAAATCAGAAAAGTACGCAGGTGACCAAAAGTTCTAAATAATAGTTTAAAAAAACTAAATACATACACGGATTTAATGTCAATATAGATACTGAAGAAAAAAATGAGACTGTGCTTTCCTTGGCTAGAGCCAAACCTGGGTTAAGTTACTACATCAGGTCAAGCTTGTCACAGAAATGGGTTATGCATTGTCATCATTAAAGCAATATGTAAAATTTCAACTCCTAAAGAAAATTGGAAGTACTACATAGGTCTAATTAAAAAACACATAATTATTTTTTTATCCACGCATTAAAAGTTAAAAATCACGTTCCAACAAAGGAGCTAATAATGAAAATAAAGCGGAGTATCCTTTATTTATGGATCATCCAGGCAAGATCGCGACAACATTAAGGCCCCAATCGGGGGCCCTCGAGCCATCTCGCGATGAAAAGGAGCTGACTTCACAGGCACAGAGCCGTCGAGACTCTTGGCCTACATTTTACGTGGCCCTCGAGAAATCAATTTTCTGTATCGTCCCACAAACCCCACCCACAGATCGAGTGGTTTGGATGTTTCGATGGAGTGCTATTGTTGGAGGGTAATTTCAGGGTCTGCGTCGCCAAATGGCTAGGGATTTTGCTGCTTTTGAATATTATGTTGCGGCAACTAAAAATAAATGGATCGATACTTTATATCCATGAACGTCGAACGAACGTTCATATTTTTTTTGTGAAAAGGAAAGTTATTGGGAAATTTAAACAAATATGTTGAATTTGTGATGAAATATTTTTTATTACTCTTTTTTAAAATACCTAGTAAATAATTCGAGCTTCTTCTGTACATAATACCTATCTATAAATCCAACTAATGATATTAGAGTAAAAAATAATCGAACATTATAGCACACTTCGCTTGTCGAAGGCAATCATAGGCTGAAATTAAAGCAGTGTTTCCAGGTCTTTGGAGGGTACTGGACTCTGTAGGTACCATAGAGTTTTATTCATCATGTTGTTATTCTTGAATGGTTGTAAATTTTTTATTTTCCTAGCTACCTGCTACTCTTCTACGATGAATCGTGAAATGTTTTTAAGTACTCTTTTATGTCCTCAGCGCAAAAAATATTTTCCTCTATACTTTTTTCTATGCTAACGCATCAGTATAGTTGGCAGTTGGAGGTCACAATAAAAACTCTAAAATCAAACCTATAAAACTTACTTAAACGTGTAGTAAAACTCCATTATTTCTGATCACATGTTATAATTTCATTATACCTTTATACAATTACTTTGTTTATCCTATTTTAAACAAATTATTCAGTTTTAAAATTAACCTTACAGACGTAAATACTTTTCCCTTTTCCGGATTCATTAGTAAACAAAACATAACATTTCCAATTTAGCTGTATCTTCGAAATAAATATATTCAGAAGAAAAACCCCTAACCCCGATTATAATTAGACGCCGGTCACTCCCGGCAGACAGGCCCGAAGCCCGA
The DNA here is from genome assembly GCA_963932265.1 of Thymelicus lineola. Taxonomy (NCBI): domain Eukaryota; kingdom Metazoa; phylum Arthropoda; class Insecta; order Lepidoptera; family Hesperiidae; genus Thymelicus; species Thymelicus lineola. The sequence continues at coordinate 10,163,046 of OZ010707.1, forward strand.
CGTAGCGCGACTCGAGAGCCCTCTGGCGGCTCTGAATGAGTAACGACTCGTGAGGGTACTTCGATCTTCTTACCGCGTCGACACGCGTGGCCGCTTTCTCTAGAGGACGAAGGTCGACGTTCCTGAACTTAAGGAACGACAGATCCAGTACGAAAGGTCATCTTTATTTACTTGTAAGATATTTCTGGAGAAATTTTATTATTTAAGAGATGTCTCTGTTACGTCACAGGCCCGAAAGGCCATCTTTATTTAGTGGTAAGGTAAGTAAGGTATTTGTAAAGTCCAGCAGTGGACCTCCAAAGGCTGATGGATGGATGGATGGAAGGTATTTGTGGCAAAACTTAATATGTAATATCAAAGATGTACATCACAGAAGTCACACATACTGAATGTACGAGTAAGTATATATTTTAAAGACGAGTATATTTTAAGTTTTAGTTAGACTTAGAACGGTACCGTTAGTAAAAAAAAATCATGAACACTGACCTCGCACCTAGATTTCCGAGTTTATTTTTCCTTTATTGAAAATTTAATAAATTACAATGGAAGGTATATCCCTCCATTTAATGTGCCATTGAGAAATCACAAACAGCCAGGATTAGAAGAACATCAGTTCGTCACACAATATCATCTCCAACTGAAAATTACATCTGGAATAACTCGTTTAGCAGGCTGGGTTTAGTAACAAAGCCTAAACATGGTAGTCCATGTATGTACCAACTGGACGCTAAAATATTGATCAAAAACAGAATACACGCTATTTAGCCCATAGTATGTTTGTTTGAAGAAATTAAAGTAAACATACTTATATAAGTACACAGAAATTAGTATAATGAAAAGTCAGAAAATATTGGAAAAATATTAAATTTTTTCTATTTGTGAATAACTAGATATGTTAACTTTTTAAACTTGCGATCATTGTCATAAAATAGGTCAACTTATTCATGTTTAGAAAACTTTAGATAACTAAACTGTCTCTTGAGAGTCACTCTGAACCAAACTATAAAAATCTGCAACCAATAATATTGTCGTTCAAAAATATTATAATAATTTAAGTGCAGGCAGTAACATCTATGGTATAAGTAAGTATCTAGTGTATTTTTGTCCATTAATTAATTGAAACAGCAATAAAATTGCTTAGCATATCATAGAAAACCATGACCGTTAGGTTATCTTATGTATTTCTTAATAGTCGATTAATTTAACAACTGAGGCACATTTGGCTGGTTTTTCTTACATTTAACTATTATAATAAATACGGATATTGGGATTATCCGGTTAAAACTAAAACGTTCTTCAAAACCGTCCATTACCGAAAGTCTCGAAAGAAGCATATATTCTAACTGGAAATCCAAAACTACCAACTATCATTCCCACTTTTGTTTCACTACTGTAGACAATGATTTTCATAGATGTCTGCTACAAATTGCTCCTATTTTTAGCCAAGATTGGACTATTGAAATTCAACCTGCATCCAACCTAGTTCGAACGAGTGAGCCAGATTTGTAGGACGAATTGCACTATGCTAAGGTTAGTCAAGTAAAAACCTAGGTCATTGTCAGCACATATTCCTACTGACATTCCAAAATTCATTCAACATTCCAAATTTCGATATTAAAATGTAAGACTACATTCAATGTTCAATTATTCAATGATCATATTTGGTCTCGAGCCTCAATCTTTCTTTCATTTCATTTCTTTCTTGGCCGGCAATGAATCGCTGATGCCGAAGGTGTTCCTGCTGTCAAAAAACGACGTTCACTTACCATCAGATGGCTCGTTTAGTCGTTTACATAAAGAAGCACTGCTGAAGATTCTCCTTGGATTCCAAGAGGACTGTACTCTATCTGTTCGAGCACGGGTTGGTTGAGGCGTGAGTGGGACTCAAGTGTTGCCAGTTCCTATCACCAAAGTACTCCAATAAAGATATCTTTAAATTGGGAACAACACCTTAGCGTGGTTTTGGAATTTGGCATTGAAAGATCTTAGAAAATTGGAACAAGCGATCTCACATTCAACAAACATGCTCTTCATTCCATTCAATTGAAATTGAACGGCGAAAATTATGTTTTTGCATTTCAATCTAAAGTTAAACCTTCAACAGTAAATCGTGGGAGGTCGCTAAGAATAGAAGAGGAGACATTTGAGGCTTAAGTTATGCAACAAAAGCTAACGTGGCAGGGAAGTTCGCTAGCGGGTGCACAGCCGCTTTGTCCGCGCTGAGCACTGAGCTACTTTGTTCCCCGTATGTGACGTAATTGCTCAACTTTACAAAGTGACTTTTTTGCGGGAAAAGCTCGCTTGGGCTGTAGTAAAACTTTTTTACCTGTTGTGTTCCATATTCGAAAATGTTTGGTAACTTATAAACATTGTCGACATGATCGATGATTTTAATGATGATTGTAAAGGTGAGATTTATTTGCTTTAAGGATACAGTTTTGATGATAATGAAAGATAGCGTCGTAGGATCCCAAAACAAACTTGGGTCCGTGATTTTTGGTACGGCTTAGATTCCGGTTACACCACGGGAGTCCCCAAAAGTAAGGGGTAACTGTATATATCCAACTGTGTTTGTAACATATAAACAGATTGTACAACGGGAAGAATGGCATGTTACATGACTCACATTGATTCATCCATAGGTGATGGAACCTCTATATGATTCAAGGAAAGGGGAAGTGCTTTCGCCTCACCTGTTTCTGCTGTGTAGCAACTGTCCTGAGCAGTTGCGTTCCGTTAGGAAGAGTATTGGTTGCCGGTTAAATTTAAATACTAGAGGCGACAACTTGTCAGTATGGGCAATGGATCTTGTGAACTTCCAGGGACAAACAGTAAGGATTATAGATATAAACCTATAGATGCTATGTATTACTTACAGCTCTCCATCTGCAACTTGCACTCCTGGGTGTCGTGGGGGTAGATAATGAAGTTCATGGCGCAGGACAGCTTCAGGGTCAGCTTCACCATGTACAGGATGGTCTTGTCCTTGTACAGCCATACGTAGTGGTTGGGGATCGTCATCGTCTGGAAGGTCACGGACTTGGCGTTCTTGAAGAACGAGTCCGGACGCCACATGTGCTTCAACCAGTCTACTTCTAGTAATCTGGTGGGAGAAGGAAGGTAGTTTAATTAGTTAATTAGTTAGCCAGCAATGCATCAGTGGCGCCTTTGGTGTTGCTGATGTCCATGGGTCAACTCGGTTTATGATATAGGCGGTTTATGACAATAAGACACACGAACAGACAACAATAGACAACTAGAAGAAAACTTAGAAATATACTTAACTATTTCTACCGTACCGACCTATTTCTTCTTTTTGTCATACACATATTTTCTTTAAGGTAATTAAGCGTAGTGTACTACTACTACTTTTTTAGAAGAGATAATTAAGAAATAACCAAACCCAACGAGTGCAGTTTGAACACTATTTTATTGAAAATGTTATAGTATGAGGTGCGTTGAGTATGTGCATATTGCCTAGTTGCTTTTGTTGCCGCGGGCATTGTCTTGGATCCATGTACGATGTAGCAGCTCGTACACGTAGTGTTCCTCAATTTAAGGAACTTTGTGCCTCAATTTAAGGAAACCATATTCCAGGGAGTTGGTATTTTGAGATATAAGTAAAAGTTTATAGGTGAAAAAATACAATAAATGCGTATTGTGCACCTAGGACAACAGGTAAAATAATGAGAGCTTAAAGTGGTTTCACATAACCAAAAGATATCTAATCGCTAAGCAGCAAATCATTTTGAGAAGTTATTATAGTGGAATAAGGAGGAAAACATATTTAGTTAAGTAGTTAATTATTATTACCTATATTCTGAAGTCATGTTCTCTGGAAGTCTCAGTCGAAAATCCTTCCAAGTTTGCGCAAAAAAGATATCGGCAGCGTACGTCTGTGAAACGTGAACAAAATCAATAAAACACATCATTAAAAAGCAATTTAAAAGTGCACTTCGGAATTGATGCCACGTTAACGGGGTTGAATCTCTCTGTACATGTTAAGTTATTTTAATTGTTAATTAATACCATTATTACTATTATTATTTCTCCATCGGGTTCGCTTGGATAGCTACCACCCTTGAGTCAGCCGCAACTTTGACTCCATTTTCTGAAGGGATAAATTTTAATATTTTCTCCTTTTATGTAAATCCGCAGTTATGAGTACAAGCTTATTATATTTATTAGAATTATGTAATGTATGTTTAATGTAGGTTTTAAACTAATGCCTAATTAAAATGACATAGCAAAGTCCCACACAAATGAATTGCACATACAACTGGCACAGTTAACTCAGTAACAAGCGAAGTAAATAAACGCAATTAATTTAAAACTTTACCACATTTTATTTAATCCCTACTTCGTTCAGTTATAAATACAAAAGCCGAAGCATTTTCCGCAGAGCTGGTATAAACAGAAAGCGCCGGTTGTTTGCACTGCTGAAAGAGACCATCGAGGCATCGAGTCGGATCGCGTTCGCCGAACCAAACCATTTTACGACTTGTTCTCCTGTTATGAAGAATGGAATATTTATTATATCTTATATCTTCTGACGAAAGGACGAAACGTAAACATTTTATTTTTTGCGGCTGTGATCGACTTCTAACTTAGAAAGAGTATCTTAATTCCGTCTGTCTCTTGTTGCATTTTTCTAACGACAACTTATAATCCTGTCTCCTATTCGATGTGTCTTTCTAACGACTTGTAGCTCTTAGTAACTTTGCTTGTCATGTGAGGCAGCGCACCAGCAGCTAGTGAGGAGCCTGTCATCAGAACTACAGCAGTATGTAAAATTTTAACTCCTTAGAATAGGAGGGAGTAAGTTTAATTAGAAATGCAAGATTTGACCAACAAACAGGGTAACCGTTTAAAAGCAAAGCTGGTATAGCACTATCTCTCCACCATGTGCACTAGAGTGGTGGAATACCTAAGCTGTAGGCGTCCTTATGAGGAGAGACTCGTGCTCAGTATTAGGTTATGAATGGGTTGAAGTAAACACTAACTCACCATAGAATTCTCGTCAATGGAGTCAAGTCCCATGACCGTCACGTGGAAGTTGACGATGGTTGGCTGGTCGTTCTTCTTCGGTGGCCGCATCTTGTCGTACAGCCGCGGGTCGTCCGGCAGCAGGTCTTGGAAGGTCAGGAGGGTAGACCTGGTGACAGTAAGTACAATATTATTTGTCTGCAGTGGCATCCAGATAACACATAGGGTACTTCTACGACTGGGCACAGATCTCTCCTCTTGAGGAGGCCTAGAACATACTCCACCACGCTGCTCCAGTAGTGCGGATTGGTGGAGGAATTAGTGGCCAACCCGAGTGTTGGAAGTTTTCAAACCGCCCGAGGGCCTCCAACATGGCTTAAGGACTCTTATGATAACAACCGGGACCAACGGCTTTACTATCGGCTTTATCTATAGCCTCAATTCCTAAAGTGATCCAGATGGACCCCCAGGGGCCCACGGGAGATTCGACGGGGATCTATGTTGACGTGACAAACAAATATACTATTTTTCTTTTTCTTTTTACCACTCCGAATGGGGAGTTTTCTAAATGAAATAAGTGAATTAATTGGTTCCTTGTGCTGTATCATATTATCATAATATATACATCTACTCAGATGTTAAAAAACTAAAGTTAGGTGGATTCACTTTTTGATTGGCCAACTTTACTTTACTTTACTTTGATAAAATATGACACGGAGTATTAGTAACAACTTCACCAATTTTTAACGAAATCCGTTCAAGGATTTTCATGTGATGGCCGGACAGAAAAACAGACAGACAGAAGAGTTTTATTATATTATAATAAAGTTATTATATTATAACCTATATCTAAAATATACCTACTGAGTTATGTTTGTCGTAGCTTCTAACATAGCCCTTCAGAATGTGATGGAATCCCATGGTTTCGTGATTCTATTGTCGATGCTCTGCGACTCGCAATGAGGCTTATAACAATGGCCTGCGCTTGAATTCATAATGGCTTTATTTGCTACACGACAGAATTTCTTGGGAGATTTTAATGCCTTAGTAAACAGTATCTTTTTGCAAAGAATGACTCTAAAAACAAGCCAAATTTAGCCCATTTTTCAGCCCTTGAATTTGGGTAGAAACTGTGTAGCAAATGTTTATGTGGGATAAGAACATGCTGTATACTAAGTTTAACTTGAGCTGACCCTTAGTTTTATAAATATGCAGCATGAAAGATGCTATATTCACCGCATGTGCGACCACAGCTGCGCGACTGAAAAATATTATTAACTCGGTAAAAAGTATCCAAACTGAGTTCTCTTGTTTAGATAGGGGGTTTTTGAGGTCACTGAACACGAATATACCAGACCCAAATTCAAGGGCTCAAAAATGGGCAAAATTTGGATCGCAAAAAGATTAACCATTTATATAATTAGGAAGTTCCGAAAATCTTGATCTTCACATTCAGAAATAGTAGGTAACTAAGTATAAAGAGATCCAGAAAAATGCAGATCCACAGCTTCAATTGTGGCCGATAACTCGTCACGTGTCTATGTCATTACTTTCCAGAATTCGGTCCTTGTTAGCGACAATATCAAATGGTGTAATTATACAGAGTGTGATTATTTTTCAAAATCAACGGGCTAGGCATATTGATTTTTCAAAAATGTAATGATTCAGTTTTAGTTTTCATCAAAATCAGACTCCTTTCAGCACTTTTCGCTATTCCTCACAAGTCATAGTTTCGGATTTGGCCCTCCACGCATACTTAAAAGTCCACCCTGAGTACTGTTTGGTTAGTAAGATTTAATTGTTGAGTAAAGTAAAAAGTTAACATTGTTATGAAAACCATTAGTGTTGTGAAAGTTAGCAAGTCCTTTAACAGCTAATTGGCCCTTCAGCCGGGAAATGTACATCAGATAACTAACAAATTGTAATAAGTCTAGTTTCAAAGTTGTAAACAGCTACGTTATTGTTATTTTACGAGCTCACTAGAGGATTTTGTAAAAAGTACTTTTGTTTACTTTACATCCTTATGCTGCTGCTTTCAACCTAAAGCTCTTTTTAATCCCTCCGCTAATTCGTTGCTGTCGACTTTATTCACCTGAGTTAATGCACCCAGGTGTCTTATGTCTAATTTTTTGTAGACTTTAATCACCTATGCACCCAGGGGATTTAAATCTACTGATCGAGGTGAATTAATTTACCTACTTGCATTATGAGCAATAATGGCCTTCGACAGAAAAACTTCTCAACATACCTGAATCTTATGGTGTCCATGAGGGATCATTTTATCACCTTCAATGCGGAACAGGCCTATCAGCCCGCCCACGGTCTTGCGGCAGGTGCGTATGGTGAAAACGATGTCTTTTTTGCTGGTACGGAACAATTATCTTAGGTGTTTGTAGGAGTTCAACAGAGACAAATATAGATATCGGCTTGCAGTCAAAAATTGTAGGAATTATGCGTCATAATATACTCGCGATTTCGTCGAACCACTAGATTATCTATACTTATCTATAATAATTAATACGTTTGTCTCGTCGCACACGGTAAAATCTGAAGACTAGGGAGGGGTTGATAGACAGAAGACAGGCTTTTTCTAGTGGTTCGTTCAAAAATCATCAGAAAATTAGTTACATGACTGAAAGGCACAGAATTCAAAAATATGCTCAAAAAAGGTGATGATGGGTAATATAGGTATCAAGCAATTTTAATTACCTACTGACTAAAACCTAGTGTGTGCAGAACTGTGCGCCATTTCTTTCAGTGACAAGAACTCATTGACTCAGCAGGTTTTTTCCTCCAGCCTCGCTCGACGCTGACGCAGCGACGAATTATTAAGTAGCGTTTTTTTATGGAAATAACCGGCAAATGAGCTGATGATCCATCTGACGATAAGTGGCTATCGTCGCCCATGGACATTAGCAATAACAGAGGTATCACTGATGCGTTGCCGGCCAAGAAAAAGAGAAGAAAACGAAAGAAAGAACTGGCTTTCTGGCTCCCATCCGGAAAACGACGAGTCGATTGGCGGCTGTCTCAAACTCGACTTTTTTTAAATTCTCATGTTTGGTTAATTTAGCAAATAGAGACACTATTTAGTGCTGACGCTTTGTTAGCGTTTTACGAAGGTCGGCCGGCACGGGTGGCGTGAAGTGGAACTACGCCTTCACGGACGCGTTGCGGGCAGGCAAGAAGCAAGGACTGTGCTTTATACCATTTGGTACGAATGTCAAATATTAATAAAAATATAATTATTTTATTAAGCTCAGTGATTTCACAGAGATTTGTTGGCAAAGCATAATTCTGTTTTTATTTGAAAGTGAAAGTTATTTTTATTCTCGTACTATCTAATACTACGGCCACATAATGTGATGATTTATTGATGGTTCTATTAGGAAAACCGGGCAAGTGCGTGTCAGGCCATAGGTATATTGTTCCGAAGTAGTAATTTTATCAACTATTACTCATTAACTACTTATGCTAACATAGCCGTAATAGTTTTCCAACTCTAACCGTTTAGCCGGCAGGGGGGGGGACAATTGACTCTAACCAAAATTAGCAATTTAAAGCTAAATATTTCGCAAACGGGCTCCTAAATCCAAAAATGGTCTTACAAGACTCATAATATTTTCCGAAGACCTCCTTGAATGATATCACACACTATAAGGTACACGACCCTAAAAAACACGACGAATAAAAAGGGGAGGTACCCTGAAAAAAAAAGTTTTCTAATATTTTATTCTACTATTCTGGAGTTTTAATAAATATGTACATCCATGCCAAATTACAGCATCCTAGGACTAAGGATCTCGGCGCTATGTTTCGGATAAACGGACGGACAGACATTTTACCAATAGATTTTTTTAATACCTAAATTGTTTCAGCAACAGGATTAGGTCAATGAAACAGTTAGATTTTCCGTTAATAATAGGTCCCGTACCTATGTTCCTAGACCACATAGACAAAATTGTCTTTTCTTAGAAAAGTAGAAAAATGTTCTACAGCCAGGCCCAGATACTCATGTCCTTGAGTTATTATGGCATGTCCGCATGACGACCAATTGATACCTATCCGGTGGGCAGTCTGTTTGCCTGAGACCTTAAATCCTTTATTAGAAGAAAGACAATTGGAAGAAACTTCCGTGTGGACGGTGTGTATTATTAAGAGTAGACATTTCAAAAAAATGTTTTTTGATAGAGCGACATTGACCCTTCAGTCCTTAGGGAAATATTTTATTAATCGGTCGTTTTACAAATTATTTACTTATGGGCAGCGTGCGTAGAGCTTCAGTTTTATTTTCGGAATTTGGTTTTCTTTGGGCCGCTTTGGATGAATATTTATGTTACTTAATCCTTTGGTAGAAACCAAGAAAAGCTTGTAGAAGTAGGTAATACTTATTAGAAAGAGAGAAATGGTATTATATGACAAAATTTTACTTTCTTTTTCATCTTTAAATCATGTTCCAATATTGAGCTCTTGAGTAGAGCAGAGCTCTTACCAAGCTAATGTAACGAGGGTAGGTAAATATACTTACTGAGCGTAACATAGATCACTGGAGCTGAACCACAGATGTCCAAGGATGATCGTCAGCCACAGTAGCTTCCCTGGTGTCATCGCCGTCATCTTGGAATCACTTTAATTTATTTTACTTAGCTAATAAATGTAATAATTATGCTAACATTTTTAATTGTTTTACAATTATCTTAAATTTCGTCTAGAGCCATTAGAAGCTCTTTCCAACTGGTAATCATTGTAGATACATTAAAAATTGTCTAATAGATAATTTTATTTTAGCTTAATAATTCATTCATAATTATTTTAATATTCTACAGCGTAAAACGGCTGAGCTGAACCAAAACTTTTGCAATTAATAAAAAAAAAGTTTAATCCAGTTGCAAAAAGCGCGCGGATTTTAACATCTGCCGTCGAAAGCGCGGGAAACAATGATGGAATGGAGGCGGTAAAAAATTGCACTTTATAAATCTGTGGCGCATGCGTGTTCCAACCAATTACTTTCGCTGACCGAATTGTGGAAATGTAAAAAGAATCATAGGTCGCTAAGTGTGACCTATTTGTGACGTAGCTATCTAATCCACTCGAGATTCAAGGTCATCTATTTTAGAGCACAGGCTGCGGTAAGTACCCTTCACACTCTTTGATACCAACTATTGGCTACTGTGTTATAACTTATCTATCTACTACAGACTTCCATTAATTTTTTAAAATTATTGACTTGAGTTATGCAGATACTAGCCATTAAAATTATGTATATAAAGAAATATTTGAAATAAGTAGGTATCTCTTAGGAATTGATAAATTTGAGAACATAGTAGGCTCTACTTGCCTATTTCATTAATGTTTAAAGGAAATTGAAAATATGTATTTTGTTAAACGTTTAAGGATAAATTATGCTAGACCTTGTCGGGCACGAGACGTGCCCCGTGCGAGGCACGGACGAGGCACGGGTTCAATTCTCGCCCTAATATTACGTTAACAATGCTGTCTTGTTGTCGTATGCAGAAACCATCATTACCGCCAAAATCAGAAACTCGGTCACCATTTCATAGAGCCTTTAGGTTTTAACAGACCACGCATCAAAAGATTACTTTTAATTTACTCGTAATTGCATGCTCTAACGAGGTACGTTAACGCTTAAAAAACTTGCGCAATTGCGGTATTTAATCCAATTAAAATCCTATAAATAGGTTATATTAACCTACTGTATGTGGGTTAAGTGGTGAAAGAAACTCACATAATCATACGAAACATTTTTATTTCTTTTGAGACGGATGTTTTTATCTTTGCTTATAAACTAACGTAAGAAATTATCGAAGAGGTTGAAAGGAGAAAGAAGGAGAAAGCCTATGTTATTGAAATGGAAGTAACTCTATAGTGTAACCCTGTTGAACGACCAGCTTATAAGCCCATTGGTAATAAATGACCCTGTCTACTAAACAAAGGGTCCTGCCCCTGAGTACAAACGATCCTTATAGGTACATTATATTGTCAATAATTGTCTTGTACTTATACTTATTATCTAATTAATACTTATGTATAACATATAGGTAACTTTTCATTTGTATGTCACACTTACTTATCTATAAATCACATTCACTGTTTGACAGTATTTCCATTCTCAATTAAACTTAATTGTACATCGGTTTCTGAATTATTTCTACCCTTAAAACTATTTTCTATATCGATAAGAGTTCTATCTTTAGTTTCTGGTAACAATATATACATTACAGCTAGACAGACAGTTAACATAGCTGAGTATACGAGAAAAGCTCCTTCAACGCCTATCGAGGAGTACATATGGGGCGCTGTCTTCATAGATATCACAAATGATGGCGTCAAAAATGATGTCGACAAAGTAGATCCTAAACTTCTGTATGCTAGAGGAAATACTTCGCCACAAATGACCCAGTTCAAAGGAGCTATTCCCAAATAAAACGATAATGAATACATTATCATTAGAAACATTGGTAATATATCCAGCAACCAGCCTTCAGGAAAAATACCCACATTTCTCATATACACAAAAACAGATACGGCAGTTAACGATGATACCGTTGTCACTCCACTGGTAAACAAAATTGTCCTACGATTAAAATATTTCAATAAAAATATAGCTAATAACGCACAAATGGTTCTCAATAAATCTATAACTGTAAACTGCCAAGCAACTTCTTCCGGTGTCTTCTTGTTCAACACTGCCATAAGAATACGATTTCCATAGGCCGGTACCATGTGTGCCCCTCCAAATTCAAACACTATCAACATACATATAGCTATAATCGATGGTTTATAAAACTCTTTTTTCTTGAATATTTTCAATATATCTTTCAACGCATCCATAACAACCTTTATGACGCCCTTACGTCTTTTTGTAGTTTCCCTATTCTTTTTATTTTCTTTTATTTGTATTTCCCGTTCTTGGGATTTTATCATAGCTTCTAACTCTTCGTTTTGCTCAGGTCCTTCTCCTCGTACCCACTTGAACGCTTTTCTGGCGTCATCAAATCTTCCTTTAGAAACTAACCAACTTGGGGATTCAGGAGATAAAGTTATAACAGCCATGGATATGACGGGAAACATCGCGCAAACCATTGCAGTGTTCTGCCATGTTAAATGTGCACCCCATAGATGTGATAATAAGATACCCATTCCTAATGTTATTGCAAAAGTTCCGAGAAATGCTCCTCTGTATTTTGGTTCGGTATATTCGGCGACTAATATAGCTGCCAAAGGTGTTCGAAGACCAAGAGCTAAGCCGTGGAGTAATCTGGCTAGAAGGAACCAAGTCACTGATGTGCCCTTGACGAAGATAATCCATCCTAATAAAGCTGGCAAGGTAGTGAATAGGTGAGCTTTCTGTCGTCCATATCGTGTCATCAGTATAGGCGATATGAAGTTTCCCACGATTCCCATTACTCCGACCACAGATGCTGTAAATAAAATAATTAATCATTAACTTATTATTCATAGAAAATTATTTATTTATTTCGTCATATTGTAAACATTTTTAGTCAAACAAGTTAGTAGTTTAAAAACGAATTCTATACTAATATTATAAAGCTAAAGAGTTTGTTTGTTTGTTTGGTTGAACGCGCTAATCCCAGGAATTTGAATTGAAAAATGATTTTTGGGTTGGATAGTTAATTTATCGAGGAAGACTTTAGGCACTGCGAGTTCTGCGACCATTAGGAGCAAAGCTTTAAGTGGAATCCCATGACAAGCCCAGCTTTCGACTAAAAAAAGAATCATCGAAATCGGTTCACCCAGTCGAAATTCTGAGGTAACAAACATAAAAAATGCAGTCGAATTGAATGCCTGCTCCTTTTTTAAAGTTGGTTAAGACAAGCAGACGAGGAAGCGGTCACATCATGTGTCTTCTTGTCTGCTTGTGTAAGATCTGTGACAATAGTAACGTGACACGAAAGCACCAAAGGCATGATTGACGCGTTGCGGATCTAAAGAAGTTGGTAAATTATAACTTCGTTCGCTTCCTTTGCATATCCAATTATCCAATATTTTGCATTTTTAGTTATGAAAAAGACAGTCTAGTGCAGTGTTTCCCAACTTGGGGCCCACGCCCCACAGGGAGGCAATTTGATAGTTAAGGGGGGCAATGTAAAAATGGACTCGACACTTTCGCTTTGAGTTATTTAAATGCAATGCGGTGACAAAATTATGTATGGGAGCAAAAAAATTTTAGCAATGTTAAGGTGGGGCATGGCCTAAAAAAGGTTGGGAAACACTGGTCTAGTGTAATTAACAGTTTCACAAGAATTAATATTAGTGATTTAATCTTTAATTATGAAAATAAGGACATCGTGAAATTGCATTTAGTCATGAACGTGTAAATATTAATTAATTAACCGGTACTTAATACTCTTATTTATGTAACAGCTTTAAACAATAGCAGTAATTATAATAATAGAGTAACCACCGCAGTAACTGACTGTAAGCAAGGTTACATTGTATAGACTTTTATAAAGGAGATTTGAATAAACGCAAATGGTGTTGTAAACAAATTAGATAAACTCATTGAGGCTGAACTGGTCTTTGTTAAATTTGTTATTCATAGAAGCGGATCTAATGAAAATAAGATAATTTGGAAAATTACAGCAAAATTGCATTTTATGTCAAATTTGATTCAAATGTATCCAAATAATTATTTAGATTAGGAGTGGTTGGCAACTTTAATAGTTTATTCTTCAATATACAAAACAAAATTAGCAGGCACTAAGTTAAAAAATAATTTTAATATTCTAATAATTAAAATGTAATGACTAAGTCACGAAAAAACGTGATTTTTAGTGCGATTTTAGGTCACAATATGCTATAAAGTAATAGTACCCGGATGACCGAGCTTTGCTCGGTTTAGTGTTGCTTAACAACACCATTTACTGAAGTAGCTTTAGTATTGCTACTTGCCAATAGATGTCAGGAAGAGTATATTGTAGAAGTTTATCATTGCCTGAAAACACCGGTAAAACGACATTTTCTAAAAATGAATCCTAGCTAGATCGATTTATCGCCCCCGAAACCCCCTATATACTAAATTTCATGAAAATCGTTGGAGCTGATTCCGAGATTCCAATTATATAAATATATATATAAAAGAATTGCTCGTTTAAAGGTATTAGATTCGATACTCGTGACGTAAGCAAGTAGTCTAATATAGCACAGCTTTGCACCCGTGCAATAATGGACAACTTTACGCATCTTATCATAACCGTGTGTTTCTGGTAGTCAACACACCTACACATAATTTGATAATCTAAAATTTTAACAAAAAAATAACCGACTTCAAATGAAGTACATCCAATAAAAAAGAATCATCGAAATCGGTTGGTGTGATATTGAGTTATTCGTCCATTTATCGCTCACATACTTTATGCAAATTTAAGACTTATGCTTTTGACATGGATGCCATTGTCAGATCTCGCTCAAAATGTGGGACCACACGACAAGCACCAGCTTTCGATTAAAACAAGAATCATCAAATCGGTTCACCCAGTCCAAAGTTCCGAGGTAACAAAGAACCTCCTCCTTTTTTTTTAAGTCGGTTAAAAAGACGACCCGTGAGGCGTAAAGGTCGTAGCTCATCTAAACGACACCGCTCCCACCCAACCAAAGTATGAGAATTCAAATATAAACTTTAAATCGTGCTCTGTAGATGCAACTATTGAGTGGCAAGGTTGCGGTAAGCTTGCTTCCCGCGCGCGGGCTCCTAATTTTTGTTGTTACTGTAAAGTGCATCTACAGAGCACGATTTTAAGTCTATATTTGAATTCTCATACTTTGGTTGGGTGGGAGCGGTGTCGTGTAGATGAGCTACGACCTTAATGGTTACCATGCCGTGCCACAGGTCCTGGGTTGATTCCCAGCGAGACATTGGAAATTTGAATGATGACTTTGAGTTTCTGCTCTCGGTCGGTGGGCGAATCCTAATGTGGGGCTATGAATGTATGAGTGTGTATATGAGTAGGGTTATTCATTTATTTACCTATCCAAGAAGTGTCGTGTTCAGTGAGCTCGATCTCTCCTGTCTTCTCCAGTTGAGCGAACAGGACCGCTGGGAAGCCGTGCGCGCATCCGTGGCCCATGATGTTCAGCGCAGCCCCGGATACCACGAACGCCTGGAAATACAAAGCATTTGTTTCAATGTTTGTTACCTTGAAACTGTTATTTATGAAGCGATTCGAAAGATTATTTTATTATTCGAAAGGTAGCAGGTTGCCTTTCAGATTGGTCGTAATTTTTTTTGATAATAGGGTCCTTGAGGTATTGATATGCAATGGCAATTTGATATAATATGTTTTTCGAAAGCTAGTTCTTTGAAGTCGGTTTTTTTGGTAAAATTTAGATGTATCGTATAAGTTATGTATACTTTCGTGTACAAATAAAATGCATAGAATACCTATTAGGTGCGTTCAAAGAGAACGTACGTACCTGTTTCAGAAATGGATACATTTTGACGGGCTTCTTGGACCTTCATGTAGGAACCTGGAAAAAAGAGAAATTATAATAATTATAAAAAATTGAGGGGTTTATTTTGCCAGTAATTTCTTCTTTGTTTAAAACTGGTCGTCATCATTTTCCTACAATAACAGTCCGTGGCCTTAACATCATAATCCATAGTTCCTCTGCTGGGCTCAGATAAAATCTCAATATTATATTAGACTATAAAAGGCTGGCTTATGATTTAAGAGTCTTCAAGAAGAGAGTGAATAGGCTTTTACTAAATGCGATCACGGTCTAATAGTAGTATGCTTTAGAAAACGGAGAATAATACGCAAGCGGTGTAATGGATCTATCGTTATTTTATGACTCAACTCGATACCTAGGTCTCGATACCTCGATACATTGCAGTGCAAGTACATTGAAGAGATAACAAAAAGCGGCAAACAATGGGTCACGCATTGTTGATATATACACGACAAGCGCAGGTGCAATGATGCGTGTCCTGCCTTCTCTAACACTTGAAAAGGTCAAGAGTGAATCTGAGTTACGACTTACCACTGTTTCGTGCTAGTGTCTTATTAAAACAACTGACTTGCTACCGTTCAGGCTAGTATACTGGCTTCAACCCACTACTGGGTACGGCCTCTTGAGGAGACCTAGAGCATACTCCACTGACCACTACGTTGCTCCAATGAGGGGTTAGTGGCCAACCCGAGTGTCGGAAGTTTTCAAACAACCTGAGGGCTTCCGACATAGCTTAACTACTGTTATCTTATGATAAAACCGGGACCGACGGCTTTACATGCCCTCCGAAGCACGGAAACGCTCAAAATTTTTTTGCCACTAGCGGTCACCCATCCAACTACCGACCGCACCGGCTGTTGCTTAACTTTTTCGATCAATTAGGATCGACGCAATGCTGGCCATACATAGAGCATCGAAGCTCGGTTCAATTTTGAAAACCCGGGTTTTCGGGTTTAAGAATATCAAAACCCGGGTAGACCGGGTTTTTCGAGCTTTTCGAGCCTTTTATTGTATTTTTTAAAATACACGAATCTGCGTTTATACAGGGTGTCAGTTTAATTCGAGGGAAGTTTTTCAGGGGACGTTTGGCTCGCGTTGAGGTCCCGAATAAACAAATAAATAAATTAAAACACCCATAAATCACAGAGATAATAATATCAAACTAAATACGAAAAATCTCAAAACGTATGGACGCCCTAGCAGCGCGTCGACCTCGCGATCTACGTGAATGACTTGTAAGTACCTATGATTCCTTTTCCCTTAAATTCTTAAACCCTGACTTAGAACAGGCAAAAATATTTATGTATCTACCTAACCTAACCTAACCTAACTTAGTTAATAGCGGCGAATACAAAGCATTGCGAAATTCATTCATGTATCGTAAAATAAGGTTGACGCTTGCTCAACCACGGTGTCTATGATTACTGTATTTTAAAGGATAATTTGGTTAAAAATTAAGGCCATATTTTTTTTACATATTCGGGCTGAGAATCGTGAACAAAACGTCCTGCTGAAGTATTTATGTTGTATATAAAAACATGCTGTATATCGATTTCCTGCAATGAGTACAAATTATAAAGGACGAGGAAGAATTTAAATAAATGAAATAACACAAATTACAAAAACAGTTTAAAATGTTTAAAAAAGTGATAAAGATTTATTTTTTCTTCAGAATATCTTAAAACTTAGTAAGTAATCTCCATCCATCAATCCATCCATCAGCCCTTGGAGGTCCACTGCTGGACATAGGCCTCCCCTAACTTGCGCCACTCTGACCGGTCCTGAGCCTTCTGAATCCAGCGGATGCCCGCTGTCTTCTTCAGGTCGTCGGTCCATCTTGTCGGGGGGCGTCCTGTACTCCGTTTTCCGAGACGCGGGCGCCATTCGAGGACCTTTCTTCCCCAACGGTTATCGGTCCTTCGCACTATGTAGCCGGCCCATTGCCACTTCAGCCGGCTAATTCTTTGAGCTATGTCGGTTACTCTTGTTCGTCTACGGATCTCCTCGTTTCTGATGCGATCACTTAGAGAAATAGCAAGCATAGCCCTCTCCATAGCCCGCTGCGCTACTCTGAGCTTGTATTAGGCCAATAGTGAAGCACCACGTCTCGGATCCGTATGTCATCACTGGCAACACACACTGCTCGAACACCTTCGACTTCAGGCACTGAGGTAGTGTTTTTGGACGACAAGATATGACGCAGTTTCCCGAACGCAGCCCATCCGAGATGGATTCTACGAGTGACTTCTTTCTCGAAGTTGGACTTACCCATCTGGATCACTTGTTCCAGGTATTCTTCCAGGTAGGAGATACTTGTATTCATCTACAACTTCGAGAGCAGCGCCGTCAACAACAACCGGTACGGGTGTAACATGGACATTCATCTTAAGACCCACCCGTTGTGAGGCGCTGTTCAAGTCCCCCAGCATTGTACCTAGTTTCTCCAGGGATCCTGCCAGGATGACTATATCATCGGCATATTGCAGGTGTGTGATGTATTCGCCATTGATGTTAATGCCACGTCGTTTCAACTCCATCAGCTTGAACACATCTTCCAACGCAGCGGTGAACAGCTTTGGGGATATAACGTCCCCTTGCCTGACACCTCTCTACAATTGGATGGGGTTCGTGGCTATGTCGTGTACTTTGACGGACATGGTGGCTGATGAGTACAAATACTTCAACACCGCGATATACCGGTAGTCGATACGGCACCGTTGAAGAGAATTTAGTACTGCCCAGGTCTCGAGAAAATCAAAGGCTTTCTCATAGTCCACATAGGCGACACATAACGGCAGATTATACTCCTCGGTCTTCTGTATAATCTGCCGCAGTGTGTGTATGTGGTCTATGGTGCTGTAGCCTTTCCGGAATCCTGCTTGTTCGGGAGGCTGGAAGTCGTCAAGCCTGCGTGCAATGCGATTTGTGAGCACCCTCGAAAACAACTTATAAACGTGGCTCAGAAGTGCGATTGGTCTGTAGTTCTTCAAAAGGGCTTTATCGCCCTTTTTGAAAAACAGAGTCACCACACTTCTGCTCCACACTCCCGCGGTAGTTCCAGTATGGATGACGGTAACAAACAGTTTTTGGAGCGCCACTAGGAGGGGTTTCCCCCCAGCTCTTAGCAGCTCGGCGGTGATACCGCGTCATCTCCCGGTGCCTTGTTGTTTTTAAGCTGTTTGAGAGCCTTTCTAATCTCATACAGGCTGACGTCCGGGATATCCTCTGTGTAGTGCCGGGTTAATTTAGCTCTCTTGTCGCTCTCCTCACTGGGAGGTGGAGCTTGAGAGGAGGTATACAACCGTCCATAGTATCTCTCAGTTTCTCTTAGAACTTCAGGTTTCGACGTAACTATGGTGCCGGACTCGGTCTTCAACCTTGTGAGCTGACTTTGCCCAATAGACAGGTCTCTGGCGAACACTTTGGAGCCCTGGTTTCGCTCTATTGTATTTTTTACAGGATTTGAGTTGTGTTTGCGCAAATTGCGTCGCCTACACTTGGAGATCTGTTCATTGAGCCGTCGGTATTCCGCCATAGAGGTTGGAGACTGCACACATAGTTCTCGTCGATCTCTCATTAGACCGAGACTTTGTTCTGAGAGAACTTGAGATCTACCACTGGGGTGGGTCTTGAAATACTTCGACTTTACCTCGTGGACAGTCGCTACCATCCTGGACTCCTGGTGTTAAACTCCTCCACCGACGTGCATGATTCTAGGTACGCAAAACTATTTTGCAGCTCAAGTTGAAAGTTTTCGGATCCCTGGATTTGGACAGGTGTTGGACGAAGCATAGACTTCATCAGGCATGACCATTCCAGCTTCACGTCGATATTTAATGTGTAAGAGGCACAAGACGGTGATCGCTTCCAGTTTTGAACCTGCTGATCACAGAGACATCATTAAATATGTGCTGTTTGTCTGCTAGAATGAAGTCTATCTCGCTTTTTGTGGAACCATCAGGACTTATCCAAGTCCACCTGCGTTGAGGCTTCTTTATGACGAAGGAGTTCATCATAAAGAGATCTTCCTTCTCCAAAAAGTTAGCCAACAAGTGTCCTCGGTGGCTCTCTCTTGTGGCTTAAACTTAATAAATAACAAAAACAAAAGTATTTAAAAAAAACCCGAAAAACCCGGGTTTGATTTTTAAAACCCGGGTTTTTTTGTAATCCTCAGAACCGGGAAAACCCGGGTTTTTCGGTCCGGGTAAACCCGGGCTCGATGCTCTAGCCATACACGATCAAGTATACTTGTTAAGTTTGTAGCGGACTTAACGCGGCATCCAGTAAACTTGACGGTGTATGGCCACGGTATAGCTATCTGGCCATATAGCAACTTATGCCACTGGATGCCGCATCAAGTCAAACTGCAAACTGGACTTGATCGTGTATGGCCAGCTTGAATGTGGCTCGCTCAATTCAAAAAAACATTAATCAGGAATATTTAACCAAAGTTTAAAAATATAATAATTAATTCGTATTTAATTTATAATTATAAATACTTATTATTACTATGCTTAAACTAACAGCACCGACGCTAGTAACTGTAAGAATAATACTAACTAGTAACTAGGTATAATACATAACTTAATGACCTAACATGTACAGACACTAACTTTTATAGTGTCGCTATAAAGTCTATTTCGATCTCCAGGAAGTAACTTTAGCAAAAACATTGACAACAACACAATTTAAATAAACTGATAATCAAATTATAAAATAGGTAATAACCATTTGTTCCGCTTATAGCCAATAAATACAGCACAATAACATCAATTACAACCATGTATCAATTCCGCAATTGAACAATGATGGTTTGAAAGTCAGTCTAGCTCTGAGTTTGAATCCTTCAATCATATCTAATTTAATATATTTAAGTGCGACGATATCATTGAGTGCGAAATAATATGTAATCGAATCATTATCACATGTTTCTCATCGCATGCATCGATAGAAAACTTGCATAGATACCTACTTGCTTTAGAATTTCTATATTAAAAATGTTCAAAAAATAACTCTCTCTCAAAAAATAATTTATGAAATAATATTTTTACCAAAATAATAACCGACTTCAAAGAAAAAGTCTGAAAAATACGCATTAGGAATAACTCAAAATATTGTCAGATCTCGCTCTTTAAATGGGACCACATGATAAGCACCAGCTTTCGTTAATAAAAAGAATCATCAAAATCGGTTTACTCAATCGAAAGTTCTGAGGTAACAAATATAAAAAAATGCAGTCGAATTGAATACCTCCTCCTTTTTTGAAGTCGGTTAAAAATCGTATCGATTACCGATTACCCAGCAAAAAGTTGTTGTCATAAATGAGGTAACACATAAAAAATACAGTCGTATTGAGAACCTCCTTGTTTTGAAGTCGGTTAACAAAATAAGTATCGTCTACTAAAAGAGCGTGTTTTTCCAGTAGGTGTACCATTGGATATTTCAGTACAATCGGACAAAAGCGAAGTTTTTATTTCTTCTAGTCTTTGAGTTTATCCTTTTAACGTTCAGTGCGTCTACTTGAACAAGATTTTTTCACTTACATCTTACTCGCATCTTATTTAAGTAATAGGATACTAAAGGTTAATATAAACGATGAAAAGTCATCAGGGTCACCTACTGTGATGGGTGTTCCGCAAGGCTCGATCTTGGGCCCTTTTCTTTTCCTGGTATATATAAATGACTTACCACATTATGTTAAAAACCATGCGAACATTGTGCTGTTTGCAGATGATACATCATTAATATTTAAGACTGATAGGAATAAAAATAATTTTGACGATGTTACTAGTGCTCTGTCGCATGTCTCACATTGGTTCACTATAAATAATTTACTTTTAAATGCAAAGAAAACCAAATGCTTAGAATTCGTGTTGCCAAATGTAAAAAAAGTAAATAAATCTCTTAAATTAAATAATGAAACATTAAATATAGAGGAATCCACGGTTTTTTTAGGGGTGACCTTGGACAGTAAACTACAATGGGGCCCGCACATAGCATCTCTCACAACTAAACTTGCTAGGGCTGCTTATGCTGTTAGAAAAATAAGGCAGCTCACTGACGTCGACACTGCTCGGCTTGTTTATTTTGCATATTTCCATAGTGTTATGTCTTATGGCATTTTACTGTGGGGCAAAGCAGCCGGTATAGAACAAATTTTTGTATTACAGAAAAGAGCCATTAGAGCTATTTATAAACTAAAATCAAGGGAGTCCTTGCGTGTCAAATTTAAACAAATAGGTATACTTACAGTAGCTTCCCAATATATTTATAATAATTTAGTGTTTATACGGAATAACATAACTGCATATAAACAAAATTGTGATTTTTCAAATCGTCAAACAAGAAGGATGCATCAATTGGCTACCTCTTCGTACCGTCTTTCTAAAGTGCAACGTTCTTTTATGGGACTAGGTATAAAATTTTATAATAAAGTCCCAAAACAAATACATGACTTACCGGTGCAATCTTTTAAGAAACGTGTAAAGGCTCAGCTCTTAGGCAAGGGCTACTATAGCATAAATGAATATTTAAATGACAAGGATGCTTGGAAATGACTAGCTAGGCAACCAGTTCTGCACAGGTTAAAGAATACCTATTTTTGTAATAGATATAAGTTTTATTTTTAAAAGATGTGCTGAGGAGTTTCTTTACGGCTTTTCTTCTCCTCCATGACAAAGCAACTTTCCGAAAAGCTAGTAGATTAAAAAAATGACGTGCATAAGAGTATCAGTGATACCTACATGAATAAAGATTATTTCATTTCATTTCATTTCATTACAATACAAAATGTACTTGCAATGAACCAAAAAATTGGACATAATTATGGTCTCCATTTTATAAAGCAATGAATTATTTATAGCTTAGAGACTCGCGGCGTCGTCGAGCCGAAATCAGCAATTTGGGAACACTCAGAATATATCGAAAATACCGGACGATGGAACTTGATTCAAACGATGGATCGCTAATGACAGCTCATTGTTCTACTTTTTTGAACGAAAGTTTTGTGAAATTTTAACAAATAATAAATAACATAGCCAGATCGAACAACCAAAAACGAACTAAAATAAGAACTGTCAAATCAAACTAAGAGGGATTATTATTAGTGAGTTTAGTAACAACTTTTCCAGCTTCTTTGACTGGACTAGTATCAAAGCGTTATAAAGAAGGAAGTAGTAAAACCACTGATGATTAGTTCAACTTTACCACCGATACACATAACACATAGCATTTCAGATTGATTTTAAAACGAAGAACCAGTTAGCCAGAACGGGAGGATAGAATGCCTAGCGTCCGGATTAAACTAGGTCTTGACTCTTGATCCTAGCGTATCTACCGAACTACTCCATGGGTCCGCAGGAACCATGATCAAAACGTTGACAGGAGCCTACACTCAGACCAAAATAATAGGAATAAGTTTATCATTCCTATTATTTTGGTCTGAAGCCTAACATTTCTATTTCATTAAGCAGTGTGCAGTGTGAGTAGATTATACGATCTTTATATGGCACACACTATTCTGGATGAATTTTTGCAAGTTTATGCTGTACAAATTATATACATACCTACATTGTAATATAAGTATTTATAAAACGCTTTCGCTGCTCCGTCAAGTGAATCGAATTACAAATGAAATTTTATTACTACAAATTGGCTTCGAAGTAGGAAGTAACCTTTACTGAAATTAGACTTTTGTTTTTTTTAACCAGGTAGGCAATTATTAAGGTATATTATTTTCTTAAGCTTTATGGAAAATAATACAAAAAATGTTTAAAAATAAACTATTCCTGTCATATGTACTTATTTTCATTTAATTGGCCGGTGAACGAGCAGACATCGTCGCCCACGGAAATTATAAACACCAGTATCATCAATACTTTGCCGTCTAAGAATGAAATAGGGATGTTCGATCCGATCCGATACTTATGTGGATCGATACAATGGGATACGCTCAATTTTTGTATCGATACAATGACAATCGATCCACTGGCGGATCGATACGCAAGTAAGGTGGATCGGATCATTCGGATCGAATTAAGGAGATATGTAATATTTTAAATTTAGAAGAGGTAAACAAAAATACTTAGTTAAATATTAGCTGATCGATTATTTGATAAACATGTAAGGAAGATCGAATTAACATAATTATGAAGTAAAGCAATTGTTTTAACCCTAGAGTTAGACAAAATCCTATTAATTTACAGACGACACACATGCAAGGTGGCTCAGATCGAAATATGGAGTTGGCTAATTGTTTTAAACTAGAACTAAACAAAATATATAATTAGTGACAATATTGGCGGATCGATGCAGTAAGGAGGATCGGATTGAAATATGGAGATAGGGGTAGTTTAAAATTAGAGGTAAATAAAATTAATGTAGCGAAAGTATTGGCGGATCGATACTTATAGGTGAATAGAATTAAGTTAGTATTAGTCTATTTTGCAACAATAGAATAGCGTGAATAGAATTGAAATCGAAATTTTTAGTTCGAATTAAGAAAAAAATACAAAATGTTTTTTATCTTCAAATATTTGATTAGATCCGGATCGATCAAAAAAATCGTATCAAAGCACTTGAATCGATATCTGGATCGATACACTTCGGTATATTCCATATCGATCCGGTTATCTGTATATACCGGAGATACATAATATTATATGCACCTGGTTCGAACATCCCTACAATGAAAATGTATGTTGTCCATGACGCCCACGAAATAGGGAATCCTAGTGTGGGGATATTAGTGTATAGCGTTATTTATTTATTTATACATTTATTTTAATAAAGACTAATATAACAATATGCTTAAATGAAAATAAAAAAATGAATTCAAGATTTTCATTTTTAATAATAATTGTAAAATAAATAAAAATGCGTAGTTTTTCCAGTATTTTCGTAAATGTTGTCTCCGTGAGCTCGCACTACTGGTGTTAGACGATTTGGCATACTTTCTACTAGGCTTTTGATGCGACGCTGCGGAATATTCTGCCATTCCTCTATTAGCGCTTCTTGCATTTCACATGGCGGATTCCGCTGACGTACACGTCGTTCCAGTTGGTCTCATTCATGCTCAATGGGGCTTAAGTCAGGGCTGCATGCTGGCCACTCCATGTGTGTGATACAGACTTCTTGAAAATAGGTAAACACTACCTGAGCTGCATGCGGGCGGGCATTATCTTGCATAAAAACGGCATTCTCGCCCATATCCACTAAAATGGGCCAACGTAGTCATTCAGAATTTCAGTGACATATCTTTCTGCAGTTAAAGTTCCATTTTCTATCACCACAAGCTCAGTACGGCTTTCGGAAGAAATCCCAGCCTACACGTGAAGTCGTGAACAAAGCCTCCAATGTATTTTTTTACAGCCTGAAGGGCAGATGAAAAAGCAGACGGGCCACCTGATGGTAAGTGGTTACCGTCGCCTATGGACATGAGCAATACCAGTATGGTACTTTTCTTCTATAAAGGCTTGGTTATAGCGCTCTCCCGGTCTTCTGTATAGTCTTTTTTATCCCATCATGCTTGTACAAACAGAATCTAGACTCGTTTGAAAACATAACACTTGACCAGTCATTCAAAGTAAAATTCTCGTGTTCTCTATCATAACTCAATCTTGAGTTTCTGTGGTGTCTTTCTAGTTTTGGGCCATTTGCAGGTCTTCATCATCATCATCATCCGGCCCATTTCCCAATTTTATTTGGGGTCGGCGCAATATGTTTTCCTCTTCCACACTTCTCTATCTTATTCTTCTCTATTTGCAGGTCTTAATGGCTTTAAATATGCTTCAGCTAGAGGCCGCCTTCCTGTATCTGTACTCAGATTGTTTTCTCCAGCTCGTAAATGATGATTCTTTACTTTAACAGCCGTAAGAAAGCGATTTCTCAAAATTGTTGACACCCGATATAACGATATAGCGATCATCCCGTGCCATCGTGCACCTTGTTCGGCTTGTTCTTGGTCTTCGAAGATTGGATCCAGTTTCATGGAAACGCTGGAGTACTCGCTGAACTGCAGAAAGAGACACCGACAGTTCCTGTATTTCGCCATCTTCAAGCATTGTCACGATAATTATGGTACATTCTTCAGAGGTTAACGACGTGATGACTTCGGAGACACCATTTTTAGACCTTATTTAATTTAAAACTAAAGCAAACGCGAAACAATTGCTTTTAATTTTTGGGTACTGAATTAAAAAACGACCAAATTATTTTACATTTTTAGTTTTTTATACAATTATCAAAAATATTTAAATATAAAGGTTTTATATATAATTTTATGCGTCATTAAATATTCTTTAATTTAGACTTAATTTCATAAAGCTATGTCGGGTACTTTTGAAGATATTGAAGATTTTCTAACCAACCCTTTTTTGCGGTCCAGGATATTTCAATTATTATTTTCAACAAATTAATCAACTTATTATCCAGCCAGAGACACTTACCTGAAGTTGTAGTTCCTCTACGCCAACAAAAAACCTGAAAATCACAACACCATCTTTTTCCAATCAGACGTACCGAGCTACGAAGTTAAACTAAACACTTTTCCACGGGCGAATTATGTTTTAAAGTTTTTTTGCTGAAGTGGCCTTGAATTTTGAATAAAATCCAATTTAGCCCCTCAGCTTTGTCCAGTAGCCTAAGTACCAGGAAATGATCGTGATTGGCTGACATAACTGCACGTATCATAAATATTATGGAGTTTTTCGACTGATAGGTACTGATTTTTTGCATAAAAATGTATTTTTGTACTAAATTGAGCAGGTTGATTCGATTACGTACAATAAAATTATTTTTATAGTAAAATAATTAGTTACTTATTGTGGCTGGAAAAAGCCTATGTTACAAAGAAAGCAAAAAAGAAAGATCCTGAAAACATAAATAACAATACCGATCAAATTATGTTTATAAGTCTTTTGGCTTGAGAGTTATTTTTTCTTTCTTTTTCTTCTCTCTTCCTTGGCCGGCAACGTATCAATGATGCCTTTGGTGTTGCTGATGTCCATGGACGACGACAACCACTTACCATCATGTGGGTCGTCAGCTCGTTCTCCGGCTAAATCCATAAAAAGCCTAGACCTGTGCAGCTGTGTAATGACACCCCTTTCAAGGCGAAAACATTAGCCTCCTAGTGGTGACAGAACAGACCTTGTCGAACGACTGACCGATGGATACGAAAAGTTCTGTGCGTAATGGCATCCAGAGCCAGACATTACTAACACGGACAGTTAAGCTGAGAAAACAGAAAATCAACAATTAATTCAGCTTAGAATCAAACAGTGGCAAGGGCACACTAGATGGGAGCTGGATGGATGAATTTAACAATGATAGACGATTTGGAGATTAAATGACCTCCGTTATTCAGGTTTTGCTTACTGAATACAGAATTAATCCTTACTTAGGAGCTGCACACTTAGTATCGGCAATGCTTTCTGGTTCCTTCGTGTCGATGTCAATACTCCATACTCCATACTGCTGCATGCTTCATCCACGCTTGAATTACATTAAATTTAAAATTTCAAATATTTATTCAGTTACCATTAGGTCAGTAAACTACTTAAATTAATCTGTTTATCGAAGTCATTAAATCTATCCGATTTTTTTCATATTATTACAGGGAGACTGGTTGAATATTTATGTACCTACCGCTGTATAATTTACTTCTGATTGTTGGACATAATGCCATGATATTAAATGATAAGCTCACTGACATAATGTAAAACGTTGACTGCTAGAAACTATAAAATTTTATTATTTCCCTTTTCCTGAGACACAAAAGGTATATTTTGTCCCTTCGGCAATTAATCCGACAAATAAAATATTTGAACGGTCCAAAACATTACAAGTGAATAAGACCAATAAAACTCAACAAGGAAAACGTAGCATTGCCTCGAACTAACAAAAAGGCGTTTACAAAGGATCTGAAGCTGTAGCGTAATTTAAGTTTAATTCATCGAACGTTACGCGACGAATTTTGTAAATTGTCTACAAAAAAACGTTTCAGTACTTTTTGAACTAAACTTCTTATAAGAAAAAATAATCGATCTTGACTCATTGTGGACAATATGCCGAAAGTTGACAATAACCCGGATGTTTTGACGGCAATGCGTTTGACCGGCCGGCTTCCCGGCGCCGGTTAAAGATACGATCAGTAAGAAACCAGCAAAGAAGTAATTCTTCTTGTTATCCCATCCTCGCAAACGAAATTCGTTAGAAGCATTGCTTGGTTAATCAAGTTTAGAAGAAACAGTAGGAAGTAAGAATTTATGTAGAAGATCAATAAACCCTTAATGTAGTAAAAATCATGCATATAGATTTTTTCAATGATGTTTAAATAAATATAGATACGTTATGCCCTTACAAATCAACCGAAAAATCTGTTCCGATGTCCGCAAGGCACGCTTTATTGCTTTATCGCACGTCTTTATCGCTCTCGTGTCAAAAGTACATCGCTATCTCTTTCTTCAGCTGAATATGAGTTCCCAATTGGGAACTTTTTGAGTCATCACAACGCGCGCGCTTATGACATATCTGCCTCTTTTTAATAAATATCATTGGATTTTGTGCTTATCATTTATAGAACTCAATAATGTCTATCCCCAGAAGTGGGACCAGTGGATTGTGATGATATCGCATAACTTTGGCGGTAATAGGTACAACTTCGGCGTGTCAACAACAGTCCAAAGTCTACAGGTAGGTCATAAGTCTAGGTACAAAAATATTACCAAACGATGAATGGACGCGAGACGCGAGCCACATGACAAGCATTGCAAAATGAGCGCGCGTCTACTGCGACTTTCATCATGATGAGTTGATGACACACGATATACAGCAAGTTGCCGCGTATTCCATTATATACAGGATGTGTTCGTAAATATAGTAATACCGCGCGCAAATATTTGAAAAAATTTTTTGGAAATTTTTTGGAAAATGACTAATCAGGGTGGTCAAAAATACATTTTTTATTTTCATTTTATAAAACAAACAGTTCAAATGAGAACATTTATTTATTTATACAGTTCAAATTATTTTAAACAAGTGTTTTTTTGTTCTTTTTAGTTTAGGGGATTATTTCAAAGTAATTCGAATGCCCAAAATAAAAATCGAAAAAATACACATCTATTATACTCACTTTTTATTTCTAGGACTCCCTGTATTGCAGATATAATAAACGCATAATTGAAGCCGATGAGAATCCAAATAAAACTCTTTTAAAGGTGGGATTCGAACTTGGACTTTCCAACAATTGATAAATAATCATCATGACATACGGGGTCACTTAAAATCCTTTTGCAACAGTCAGTAGGTTCATAGAATGACAGCGTATCATCAAAACAATTTTATAACTCGAATACAAAATAATCATTGCATGTCATTAAAGGAGATGTCTTATTTTGGGCGTGGACTTTGTACATTCTAGCATAAATAGAGAAAAACATACTGATTCACGGAAAAATATTTAAAAAAATATTAAATGAACTGTTCTCTGCAGAGAAATTATTTTCAATAAATTATTTTTACACACGACAACATTGGTGGTTCCATGGAACTAGTACACCGTTAAAAGGAACTGTCAAAACAAACATTGATTTGTATGTTGTCTGTGATTAGTTATCTGTACTGTAGAACTTTTGAAGTTTAGCAAGCAAAGCAAGTGTCAATTGTCATTTTTTTCGGTATCGCAATCGGGCGGCATTCGCGTTTCTTTGGAGTGAACAACATAAAACATTAGTGTTATAGTGATCAAGTGCATATAAACTACCTATGGCTTTGTTTTTTGGACTCCTGGATCTCGCAATACCTGTTTACCCGGGTTTACATACTGCAGGAGCGGGGAGTTATTGCACAATCTTCTGGGAACCTTTCATCATGTGTATGGAGCAGTCAACTGCAGTCGTTCACTCCCCGCACCAGGGTTCAAGTTCATTCAATACCAGAAGGACCCGAGCGAAATGATATCATGGCAAGAATTCACCCTAGAGAGGTATATTTTTGTACCTTTTAAATTAAGTTACACTAAAATTATATTATTATGTATCTTTATGTACCTATTAAATGATAATATTATGTATCTATTAATAGTTATGTATCTTAAAAATTATAATTATAATAATTAAATAATAACAGTGTTAAGTTACAACAGTAAATAGAACATGTTATACATAGATTTGTTTTATTTGTTTCAGATTCCTGATGGTGGCATGGTGTGCTATGCATGCTGGTGCTAAGTTATTATGGGGAACATATTAGGCAACATGGGTCATTCCAAGCAGAAATATCTAACAACCTGGAAGTTGTTAGTGAACTCATGCCAACCCAACAGGATACCATATTAATATGAGGTCGTATAAAGTATCACCATCAATCTAGAAAAGTGTATTATACATACAATATAATGTTGGCGAGACAAGCAGTAAGTTGGGATGGCATGATAAGTGGTTATTACTGCAGTTGTACTACTGGAAAGCGAACAATGAGATCCTGTGTATACGTAATGACCATTGTATGGTATCTGTGTTTGTCTATAAGTGAAATTATTTCTACCTAAATTAGCTTTATGCATACCTAACTGTCCATACAATGTAATTTCGTTGGCAAACCTTAATAAATAAATAAATAAATCTGGGTTGGGCTCGGTATCAGACAAAATATTGAGGCACCGGCTTTGGTCCTGGATGGCATATTGTTAAGAGAGGATGATGATTGAAATGAAAAAATAAAACAATAATAAATAAAATGCTGTTTTTTTATTTACTTCTGTCATATTTCAAATATTAAAATACAGAAATTGCAACTGTGTAGGGTTATAATTTTTATAAGACAAATCTTCATTTATGCCACACAATTATCCAGTTTCACGTTAGGTTCATACTTATTTAAGTTTGCATTGGCATGTTTATGTAGGTTGAATTTTCAGTAAGATGCCCATTAGCCTTCTGCTGGTGTATCGATGATTTGTGCAAATAATTTTTATTTTATCATGCTTCTATACCATCTGCCCATGCAGCGCTCACCTTCATTTAGTTACACCTTTCTGTTATTTATATAAAAGGTGCCTACTATGTGGTTACACCTTAGACAGAACATTGCTTTTTTTAGTAATATGCGCATTTTAGTAATCTGGTCGCAAGCGTTTCCAAACTGCTTTCAGTTTATTATGTCGATTTAGACCGATTGCTATGTATGTTAATATCGTTGACGATCGAAGATTACCTATATCGGAGTCCGAGATCTCAACAAAAACCCATGCAAACGTAAATATTGTAACAATAAATCGACAATGTTGACTCTTGGAGATCTGTCGCCACGATTTTGTTCAGATTGATCGAAGCGACGAATTGCACCGTATACTTAGATAAGATAGGTAGCTTTAGAAATTAAAACACAATAATTTAATAATAATAGAAGATCCATTAATGGATTATTATGGATCCAATGTGACCAAATCCAAATAGATCGTGCTTATTTGACTTTGCATTTGACATTTGACACTCCTAATATGATATGACATTAGATATAACAACTGTCAATTGTCATATGCAATCGACACCCACCATACTGTCTCAGTGTTACAATATATTATCCATATAATTAATTATTGTCGCCAAACCAAGGTGAAATCTAGAATTTGGATAGTAAGGAAAGCTTTGAAATAATATGAGCTACTTCCTACTGAATGTACACTGTCCACGCCAAGGCGTCATACATTTCTGAAACATCTCCTTTACAATAAAACCAGGAGAATTATTAAAAAAAAATTGTATTGATAACTCGAACTGGTTTACGAATGCTTTTGATTTGGCAACGATGCTCTCGATTTTATAATAAGTTTGACCTGTTTTAACCGTTACTTGTAATGTATGAGTTACATAAAATAAATCATTATAATGAGTAGGTATATTATTATTTGTTACTAGCGCTCTGACTGCGGTCAGCGGCTTCTCTCACGTTTTTCGGGCCTTCGGGGTAATAAGTGTCCTGTTATGTCCTAATGGGGTTGTGCGCTGGCGTCGCTAGATGGCGCCTTGCTCGATCTAGTTCATTCTATATTCTATTCGATTATTCTATGATTCAATTATTCGATTTTAGTCTAGTTCATTTACTAGTTGCTCAGTTACAAGGTAGTGGAGGATTTATTATATTGTAAACAAGAATACTTGTGGTTCGTTGCATATTTAACAACACTACCTATATTATATTTTTTATTTTTTTATTATGAAAGAGAAAATACATTTATTGTATTTAGTTTTCTGCCAAACTGCTGGCCAGTTTGTCGGCAGTACACAAATCGGTTTTCGTTTCTTTAAAAACATTAATAAAATCATAACGATGGACTTCACACACCTACACTAAGTAATATAACAAATACAACAATAACATAACAATAACAATACTGTAATAATAACAATATAGTATTTTTCATTTCCAGTTTACTGTTTTAGTAATAAGCGCTTCACACTCACATAAACATAACTATTTAAATCTATATTTTCAAAATCTGGAATATGCCCTGTTATAACAATAGGCATTTTGACAGATTTTGAAATAGTTCTATATTGTTGGGAAATATATTATAATCACAACGTATTATAAGTATCATTAATACCTATTTCCGCAAAAAAATAAGGTTCTGTATAAAATAAATATGTAAGTAAAGTACGTCACTTTAAGTTATAAGTTTAAAATTCGCACCAAAACACTTCAAAATGTCATGTCGTCGCCTATGACGTCACGCCTGAGTAGAGTAATAGACAATATGTCATTATCAGTATTGTCATATTCGTTTGTTTACTCATGTTGTTGTTACGTGTACGTATCTAGTAATAAATACTTATATTATTCCAGTTCGTAGTCTATTACTTATGTGTTCAGTTCCAAGTAAATCCGTTTTGTAGTTTTTGCTTGAAAGAGTAACGAATATCCATACATCCTCACAAACATTCACATGTGTCCCTAAAGTTCCGTCCACACGTAGTTAAGTAGTTAACTAAATTTTAACTAAAAAGTGCCTGTCCAAATGTGTTAAGTGATAAGCCCCGCCCACCTACTTAAAAGAAAAGTAGAAAAAATTCTAAATTACTTATTTACTTGTGTACTAAATTACTTAACTACTAAATTGTCCGTTTACATGTATTAATTTACCTAAAATTTAACGGAATAACGGAACATAACGCTGGACCCGGTTTCAAATCCTGAATAGATCCCTAATATTCTAAAGCTACCTAGTTTTCCTATAAACAAGCCGAGCCACTTGATGGTAATTAGACATCATACGCTGCCAGCTAAGAAAGAAGAGAGAAGAAAGAAAGAATTAATTAAACTGCCTCTCACTCTCAAGCTCGTCGTGGTCGGCTGATTCAAGCAAGTATTTCAGTAATTAATTATTATCAATTGTTTAACAGGAAAATGTCGTGAGAAACCTCCATGATTCTGCGTAAATAGTACTTACATCTGTACTTAAGTTTATTAAAAGCGTTCTCAATATTCTATCCATCCATAATCTCTGGTAAGTTAGTAGATGAAAAGCACACAGATAGGCCATGATCTGATATAGTCTGATATTTAAATAATAATAATAAATAAACGCTTACACATTCATACCCCCGCAGTAGGTTTTACCTGTGTCGCGGGTGGCGTGGATGACACATTATGTTACACATACACATCACAATTCACAATCACATCCAAGTGATTAAGTACTCTGTGATCACACCCATGACCTGAGTACAAATATTTAAATTCAAAATAATTTATTCATATCACGCATTTTTTGGCTTTTCGGAAAGGTGCTTTGTCATGGAGGAGAAGAAAAGCCGTAATGAAACTCCTCAGCACATCTTTTAAAAATAAAAATACATAGGTATTGTATTTATTACAAAAAAAATATCAAAAACTTGAACGGAACTGGTGGCAGAGCTGGTCATTTCCACTCTGCTTATCTTTCACATGAATATCAGCCCCGGCCGGGAATCGAACCGGGGACCCCTCGCTTCGCAGGCAGAATCGCTACCAACTAGGCTACAGGGTCGTTAAGTACTTGTAATCCCGGTAAACGAGGGAAAGGGGGCGTCCATAAATTACGTGAGGTATTTTTTTAAATTTTCTGTCCCTCCCTCCCCCCCTGGTGAGATGTCGTGAGATTTTATTCAACCCCCTCCCCACGTCTCCCCCCCTCAAATCTCACGTAACATTTTTCAAAATGTGGGTTTCTTACGTAAACTCGTTGGATTGTTATTGTAAATTATTTTTTTCGAACGAATTAGTGAATGATCTTAATCGTATTACGATTACGCTTAAGATTAAAATCTGGATTAAATGGACCAAAATAGTATAATTTTTTTTGTTTCAATCAGAAAAAAAATTGCGTGATATTTGCCGAGACCCCCCCTCTCTCCAACGTAAGATTAGATGAGATTTGACTCGACCCCCCTCCCCCCCTAAAACATCTCACGTAATTTATGGATGCCCCCAAAGGCATGGGCATCGGCCATAGAGCCCAGTGATTCATAAGTTGGTAACATTGCATAAGATGACCCTGTAGCCCAGTTAGTAACCAATGACCTTGCCTGCCGAGTGAGAGGTCCAGACTTCAATCCCGGTCGAGGCAGACATGTGACATAATATAAATTTTTGTTTTGGATTAATTTTTATATTGCGCAATATGTTTGTTTATGTCCATGTTGTACAACATTCCACACACACACAGAAAATTCTGGCGTTGGTATCCTAAGCAATTATTTTATGGCAATAACTGATAATGAGCTGACGATCCACCTGATGGTAAAAGGCATCACTGATGCGATGCTTGTCAAGAAAGAGAAAAGAAAGAAAGAAAGAAAAAAGTACGTTTGGATGTTTTATGCCCAAGCAGTAGTCTCCAAGCAGTAATCTCATCAAAAACATAAATTTGAAATGAGAGCCATGTTCAAAAAAAATAACTGAGATCTAAATGGGTGCCTAGTTCTGTGTAGAAAATCCTAAAATTTTTTTTAGTCACAAGAACATGTAATTCAAGCTCTACATTTGACTTGGTTAGTTTTCACGTACTTATGTAGGCTATTGTGTATCTTAGTAAATTTTTAGGGATCCGTAAGAAAAAACAAAAAACGGAACCCTTATATAGAATCACTCGTGCGTGTGTCTGTCCTCCCTTCGCAGCCAATTTACTCCGAAATTATTGTACCAAATGAGTTGAAATTTGATTCTCAATTTTATTGTGAATCAAAGAGTAAGGAGACGTAATAACTGAATTTTGAAAAAAAAATTATGAAGTCTAATCAAATCAAAATAAAAAAAAATGTTTTGGAAACCGTACCTATATTGCGGCATGTAATATATTTTTGTTACAATAATTCTGCAATAGATAGATTTAAAATTATTCAAGAAAGTACAAAAATTAAAGACGGAAATTGAGTCTTAATATGGCCTTAACAAAAACGGCAAAAATAAATAAAGTAAAAAATTAACGAGATAATAGATAATCAACGTCCGGAACCCTCTTCACGCGAGTTTTACTCGCACTTGTCCGGTTCTATTAGTTTAAAAATGTTTAATTATATTATTATTACTTTGATTAAAAAATATATTAATTTTATGTTAAGAATAGAAAAAGAAAATATGCGTAGGATTCGAGACAGTGTAGCCAAAAGAAATCGAGTTTCAACGTAAAAGATATACCTACTTTAAACACAGGTGATGTTTCAACGTTTGTATTGTCTGTGACACTTGACCTTAAATTCTAATTTCATTATTCAACACTAACTAACATTTTGATCTTAATAATTTTTACACATATTATTATGTTTCTTTACAAACAACACAAAACAACAATCACAGATATTTAAAACTTGAATACGATATTGTTAATCTGTGGTTCAAAAAGCGCGGGAACTCACATCGCCGCCATTGCGCGTGTAGTGAGGGGAAAGTGTCGACGGTCGATTTCTCCCTCGGCGACTAATCGACTGTCCGATGCATCGGAGTCGATTACGACACCACCCTCACTCTTCGGACTGTTGTTATTGTTGGTTACGTACGTTCTGGGTTCTGTTGGAACTAAAACGATGTTTAAAAACCTTTATAATTCACTAGACTTCCGCCCCCTACTTCGCCCCTGGAAGCGCGCGGAAATGGTTTCACAAACATATAGGTACATGTCCAAAATACCTACTCCCAAATCCCACAGGAATGTAAAACCCGGATAAAATCTACCCTTTTCAAAAAAAGGAGGAGGTTCTCAATTCGACTGTATTTTTTTTATGTTTGTTACCTCAGAACTTTCGACTGGGTGAACCGATTTTGATGATTCTTTTTTTTATCTAAAGCTGGTACTTATCATGTGGTTCCAGTTAAATTTGAGCGAGATCTGACAATGGCATCCATGAGAAAACCACATAAGTCTTAAATTTGCATTAAGTATGTGCGCGACAAATGGACGAATAACTCAATATCACGCCAACCGATTTCGATCATTCTTTTTTTATTGTTATTGGAAAGGATGTACTTCATTTGAAGTCGGTTTTTTGTTATTTTTTGTGTCTGGACATGGTTTATCTGTGTGTCAAGTATCATCTTAATCCGTACAACGAGCGCATGATGCTAACCCAAACATCCAAGCATCTTCACAAACTTTCTCATATACCAAATATTAAACCATTAATTACCGAGTAGATAATTATCAATATGAATAATTCTTAGATATCCAACAAAGTAAATTACAGAGCGGAGGCTACTTATAATTATGATCTATACTTTCTCATACCTATATAATTTATTATAAAAAAAATGAGAGGTGTCAAGGGACACCCGGATGGAACGAAGTTCCTTTCGATATACATTATAAAGACGACACAAACAGTGTCGTTACAACTTTTGGTCTTAATTTTTTCCGTCTAGCCCCCTTTCGCAACGCGCGATATAGAAACTTCGTTCCAATATCCGAAATTATCCGAAAAATATCCAAATTACAAACAATTTCTCATTTTCTATACGTTGAAAATCAACATGAGAATTGTACGGAATCCGTACCGTTAAAAATTAACACTGTTGACACTGTTCAGTCCATTCTATCTGAGAATTTGTGGAACCGGGTGTCTTTATATTGTTTTGTGAGGATGTAACACCTAAAATGTTGCATTTCTTTAAATAATATTAATAAAATAAAACTTTTAAGTACATAAAAAAACATCCGACTTAACATACAACACCTAGTCTAGGATAATGGTGATTATTAAATATTAATAATTTTTATTTAGCATCACCTCGTAGGTATAACTATTAAAGAAACGAATCCAAAATGGCGTTTCGTACTTGTAATGATAGGTAGGACCGTCAGCAAAACAGAGTAGCTAGATAAAATGGCCAAGAAGGAAGAGATGGAACCGCTTTTTGAAGGATCTCATGTCATAGACTTATAACACAGTGGGAACACCAATGTAGGAAGCTCGGATCGTTCCATTGTTTACTTGTGCGAGGCAGAAAGTGACATGAGAATAGAACTGTGGACGAACGCCAGGTATCCAGGTATCTAGAATCTGGATTCCAGATATCCAGGTGTTGTTTACATTTACACCTATTGCAATTAAATTGACATTTTATCATTTAAACAAATTAGGTAGGTAGGGTATTTGCATAAAATTATAAAATACCTTGACATTGTTGCAATGACCATTGTCACGAAGTTATCTAATGACGGTAATGACGTATCACGTCAGTGTATTTATTCAATTAAAACTATGATAAAATCAATAAACATCGCCTTCAATCGTAAACGTGAATCAATTAACTTAGAACAAAAGCTTTATTATGTTATGAACCAGGCAATGTTTTCCTATGTCATGGAATTTTGTAACAAAATAAAGTAATTAATAATATTAATATTGTAAAAGATTGATTTATTTGATTGGGCTATAAACAAATTATTAAACTGAATGAAATCAAAGCCATCGTTTTCTTACGATACAAAAATTTGTCCCGACATTTTCCTGCTTTCTTTATAAAAAATATATAATAT
The DNA here is from genome assembly GCA_963932265.1 of Thymelicus lineola. Classification (NCBI taxonomy): domain Eukaryota; kingdom Metazoa; phylum Arthropoda; class Insecta; order Lepidoptera; family Hesperiidae; genus Thymelicus; species Thymelicus lineola. Next base: position 10,200,535 of record OZ010707.1, read on the forward strand.
TATAATTCGATACAGGCACAAAGTGTTTAAGATCGCATAATCCATCCATCAGTATCAGAATCAGCATCAGACTGCTTATTCTGTGGTTCAAAATTGAAAAGCTTAAGTACCTTCCTACTAAAACATCGTAAGAGATGCAAATAGAGCTCAGTATGCAAAGATGTTATAAATCTTTTAATTCTTAATATATAATATCTTTGTCAGTATGTAATTAATAGTTATTTTTTTATTATTGAAGTGACACTTCTTTAGAATCGTTGTGATTTCAAACCGGATGCAACGGAAAAACGACAGGTAAGAGACACAAATACAAAAATGTGTAGGATGAAGCCAGGAAAGAATGAGACAGAAATATTCGTCAGTTAAAATAAATAAAAACGACATCGCGACAGTAAAAATGCTAAGTTGTATTCATAGATGGCGCGAGGAATAAGATAGAAGATTCGTTTTATTGCTAGATAGATGACGCTAGCTGCTCATTTTACTCTTCATATTATGTTAAGAGATGGCGTTAGTTACCACTGTTTTCTTTTTCTTATGTTCGTGGTTATCTTTTAAAAAGTGCTAAGTTGTATTCATAGATGGCGCGAGGAACAAGGTAGAAGATTCGATTTATTGCTTTTTCATCTCATTATCTTGAAACCAAAATTTTGGAAAGTTTCACTTCTACCACGTGTGAATTGCACACATTTTAATTTTTTCACACAGGGGAGGAAAATCAGACGGCCCAACTCTTTTACATCTGTTTTTAACTAATAACCATATACTGGGAGTCTGAAGAAACCTCGAAGTAAGCTAATTCCACAACATGCAGTAGAAACGAACGTGAAAATCGAACCGTAGAGAATCGCCACGAATACAATCGATATTCGATGACAGAAATTCAATCTTCGAATGGTAATTGGTAGAGTTTTCGCGCTCTATCTCTATTAGGTATTCTCTCTCTCTCTCTCTCTTTCTCTCTCTCCCTCTCTATTAGGTATTATTTATTTATTTGAAAATCTATCCTAAACTAGTATGGTTAGCGTTTTCTAACAAATCAAACCATGGTACGATATTTCTGCTTATTTTTTTATATAAATTATAAAAATCGTAAAATATCTGCCTCTATTAGCTAGGTACATAATACTTCTGAATGTCATAATGATAAAAATCTGAATCGATATTATTTTCATGTCGTGATATGATGACAATGGATTAATTCATATACACGAGGCGATAAATTAATTAATGCGTGATTTGCAGTTTATTACACGATTTATAAAACCACAGGTAACGAACGTTAATTACGATAACAAGCAGTGTGACCTAGAAAGGATAATCTTCTATCTATTGGAACGAAATTCCTTATCGCGCGTTGTGAAAGGGGGCTGGACGGAAAAATTCTTACGAAAAGTTGTCACGACACTTTTTGCTATTTTACTTATGTTAGGGCCAAAGAATCTCAACAGTGTGATTCAGAAAGTTGTACAGCGCCATCTAGTTTCATATTGCTGAATCACACTGCTGAGCGCGTAAAACAATACTTAAATCGAAAGGAAATTCGTTCCATCCGGGTGTCCCTTGACACCTTTTAATTTTTAGATATAATTTATAAAAGGCAAAAGTGATTGACTGATGCATCAACGCACAGGCCAAACTCTTGACTAGTAACTTAAAATTTTGCACATGTAATATACTTAATTGTTCCCGGATGACCGAGCTTAGCTCGGTTTAGTATTGCTTAACAACGCCATTTGCTTTAGCTTTAGTGTAGCTACTCGTCAATAGATGTCAGGAAGAGTCTATTGTAGCCGTTTTTCATTGCCTGAAAACACGGATAAAACGACATTTTTTAAAAATGAATCCTAGCTAGATCGATTTATTGCCCCCGAAACCCCCTGCATACTAAATTTCATGAAAATCGTTGGAGCCGTTTCCGAGATTCAGAAAATATATACATATACAAGAATTGGTCATTTAAAGGTATTAGATAATACTTGCTCTTGTGACGTAGGCATCCACTAAGGAAGAATTTTTCAAAATTCAACCCCCAAGGGGTGAAATAGGGGATAAATATGATAAGCATAATTTCCGCGTGCGTAGCTGCGGGCAACAGCTAATTATTAATATTATCACCAACTTTATAGGCCTCTCAGGCTATGGAAGTTAGTCTTTACATAGTCAAACAACTCTAATGCTGGCCATGCACGATCTAGTTTACTTGTCAAGTTTGCAGCGGACTTGATGCGGCATCAAGTAAACTTGGCGGTGTATGGCTATCTGGCTAGAGTGGTACATTCTCTACCAGTCAACCTTCAGGATGTACAGAGAACAGTTAAAGGCGGTACAATAAATTATATTGTACCGCCTTTAATTATATGTAATTATAGCTATCTCATGCAAACTGGATGCCGCATCAAGTCAAACTGCAAACTTGACAAGTACACTTGATCGTGTATGGCCAGCTTAATGCCTTAGCGAATCTCTACAAAATCCCTCAAAAGTCGGGATTTGTTAGGATAAAAAAAAATTATTGGAAATAGCCGGCAAATGAGCTGACGACGAAAAAAACGACTAGAGCGTTTGCGGGCCGCGGCGGCAAATGTGTTTTGTTGAATGGAGTGAATTGTCGGGACATTTTGTATTTTGTCGGGATTTGGACATCATGTAAAATGTCGGGTCAATCTTGCTTAAAAAACTTGCTTGGTGGATATAGTCAAACAGTAATTGCAGCACTCATTAGGCAATAAATCAATTAAAAAAAATCAGAATAATATTAAAATATAGGACCAATCTGGATCCTTTCCAAATCAGTTGATAAATTACGAATTTCTGAGGTAAAAACATTAAAAAAAATTACAATCGAAGGTTTAATTAACCGTAATTTCTGGTTAGGTTTTTTTAACTAATTTAAATTAATATTTAAATAATATGTGATGCCAACATTGTTGACCAAATTAAGTCGCGTCTTAAAAAAATATTATACTTACAACGACCCGTCTGGCGCAATGGTTACCATGCCGGATCGCCGCACCAAGGATCCTGGGTTCGATTCCCAGCGAGGCGGAAATTTGAATGATGAGTTTGAATTTCTGTTCTCGGTCTGGGTGTGAATGTCCTTGTCTTGTGTGTTGTCCATGGCACCCACGACACAGGGAATCCTAGTGTGGGGCTATGAGTGTGCAGCGTTATTTATTTATTTATTTATAACTAGCTGACCCGGCGAACTTCGTTTCACCTAACAGTCAAGGAATGTACTTTGTTTTTACTTTTAACTTTTATAGTTTTTGTATGTTTTACAAATCAGAGACCATTACATTATTTGCAGTAAAATATACTCTTTAGCCATTTTCTAAGTGTACTGCTAAATGAACTACAGTGGGGTATCTTTCATCAGTTTTTTTTCCTTTTTAATTCTTTTTTAAATATTATAAAAACCTTCCGTGGGCCCTAAGGAATATACACAAAAAAAATTATCCGAATTGATCGAGCCATTCTCGAGTTATGCGCTTAGCAACATTCATTTTTATTTATATAGATTAGTTGACATTAAAGTTATCATTTTATTTATTCCTAGAATATCTTGATGGCGACTCATAGCGACTAACGGAACTGTATTAGTACACCTCGCAGTTTGCCACCGGTTCGTGGAACGCATTGTGCAAAGCGACACGTCATATTTATGCAACGTACCAGACTAATATGACTTAGCGAAGTTTTGCGAAATTGCGAATCTGTTAGAGACGAGTACACCTACATAATAAATAATATAGAAGTTATAGAACTAATATGTAGCTCGACAAATGAGTCGATCGACAAGAGAGTTGATCTCGGCTGTTTTTAGAATACTAGCCCATGGATGTACCTACCACGAACATGAGCATCTGCATCACTGAAACAGAGCAGGCCAAGGAAGAAGAAAAAGAAAGAAAGAACTGGTTTCCAAGCCCCCTTTTAAGACTCAAGAAAGAGGATAGTAGCAATCCAGGCGAACCCCACGTATTAGCACTATAAGAACCTCCGAGGGCCCCTACCAGCTGTGAGCCGGATTTAGTCGCTTCTTACGACGCCCATTCGGCGTTGGTGGTAAATACCCTTAACGGTTAATATTCCAAGCCGCCCCAATACGGTTAAAACGGTTAACTAAGCTGGTATTAACCACTTTGCTCAATCCTGACTATATCTGAGCATAACAGCGAGGTTGTAAGTACCTTGAAAGGGCCTGTGAATGGGCGAATACCTTCTTGGTTTTTTTGGCCGATAGCACAACGGTCGATTGGTCGGCAACGCCTGATGCAGATCGTCTTTTGTGCCAGTGTGGTCATTTACCATGAAACGTTTCTATTGTCTATGTTGTATTTTTTAACGATAAAACTAACAGAACTGGCGAGCAGCACCGTGTGTAATATTACACGAACCATTTGGAGCTACTTTTGACTCCCTCATAACTCGAAAACTATTCCACATAAACCAGTAAAACGTGGCTCATTTATTCAGACTTACAAAATACATATGTGCTCGAAATTTCATAAACACAACTCAAACGGTTATTTAGATATTAATGTCCAAAAATCGTCATTCTTATCACTGATCTCTTGTGACTAAAATTTTAGGCTTTTCTACACAGCACTTGACACCCATTTAGATCTCAATAAATTTTTTTTGGACATGGCTCTCGTTTCACATTTATGTTTTTGATGAGATTGTTATAAAAGCAACAACCCATAATTGTCCCACTGCTGGGCTCGGGGTTTCCTCTCACGATGTGAGGGGAACAGGCCATAGTCTACCACGCTGGCCAAGTGCGGATTGGTAGACTTCACACACCTTTGAGAACATTATGGAGAACTCTCCGGTGTGCAGGTTTCCTCACGATGTTTTCCTTCACCGAAGCAAGTGATAATTAACTTGTAATACGCACATAATATTTAAAAATTAGAGGTGCGTGCCAGGATTCGAACCCGGGCCCCCGCGTTCGGGAGACCAACGTTCTAACCACTAGGCTATCACGAGAAGAGACGATGAGATTGTTATACTTACATGCATATTAGGGGGTCGTCTACGACACCTATCCAAAATGACAGATATCTTTCTGTAGAGCCTGCCTGGCCACCCTCCAGTTTGAGTGAGCCGCATGAACAGTTTCAACACTAGAATCTTCAACAGCTTCTATCAGTAAATCGAGTTTGAAATGAAATATTTCGACGGGTGCAAAGTATAAAGACTTATCTACAAAACAGCTACTTTGCAGATAACTTTTTTACTTTGCACCCAAAGATCAATAAATACCTAAGGTAGATAGTTAACTCACCGTCTTGTATTTGACTGAGGAAGAAAAATACGTAAGGATAACGTAATTCCTGTATTTACAAGCTACAACGCCCATCCACCTCAAAAACCATGCCGTTTTTGTTTTTCTGTCCGGAAGTTACTGGCAGAAAACAGCATGGTTTTTGACGTGGATGGGCGTGGTGGCTTGTATTATAAATACAAAAATTACGTAATCCAGCACGGTGTTTTTCTTCCTCAGTCAAATACAAGGCGGTGAGTGATCTACATTATTTATTGATCTGTGTTTGCACCCGTCGATTTGTCGATCATTCATGGCACGTGCGTCCAGGGACCGCAAGGCGCAAGGTACTTTCTCTGAAACTGACCCAGTTCATACGTAATCTTATGGTAAATGCATCATCTCACCTCCACTTATATAAAGAAACTCTTGCAAAGTTCGAGTCTTTTAATATAAGTTATACCTATTATAAAATAATGTTATCAGAATTCAGAAGCGATCGAAGGTATTCCCTAGCTAACTAGGTAAATGATTGTCAAAGTTACGAGACTTTGAGATAAAAATAAAAATGAGCTTTAAGCAAATTTTGTATAGCTACCTATTTCATTTACTCAACGTCTTCTACTGTGAAACGGTGAATATCTATTTTGTACGCCGATATTTCATCCCTGTTGCATGGATGGAAATAGAGAATATTTTAAAAAAGTAGGAGTTTTTTAAGAAATTTATCGCAAACGCTGGAGAGCGGGGCCCCCGCTCCACTATCAGATTTCTGCCCCTGTTCGAAAAAATCGTAGATCCGGGGCTGCTGCAAAGGAAAGTAAAAGATAATTAGACCTTCCGCTCGGTCTTTGATAACTTCGGATAACTTTAATTTGATAACGTCAGTGATAATTTCGGTGTTATTAATGCACCATCAGCTGGCTGGCTCGTGCAGTAAAAGATGACAAAAAATATAATTATGCAGCGTATCTAAATGTAATTGTACAGTTAGCTTAATTTTTTCATAAAAAAAAACAACCTGCCAAGCGGTGAAGGGATCCGTACCTATTTGTATATTGCATTACTATTGCACTATTGTATATTGTATATTGCATCACCAATGATAGTTTTACTTTTAAATGCTTTATAACGAATATACCTATTGTGATTTATTTTACATTTATATTATCTTATAATATAGAACAAACCATTTAGCTGACCCGAAGGGGCACGAGGGAGAAACTTGACTCAGACAAAAATAAAAATCTTGTAACTAAGTAACTTGAAAGTTAAATTTTCTCTTTAAAAATAAGACAAAGCCGTGAAAGGACTGACGCATGATGACGAACGGATGCATGGACATGACGAATTGACGATATTATTAACTACGGAACCCGAAAGCTCGATAAAAAAAAACAATATTTTTAACACCCGTTTAGATTAGCAAAGTTAAGATTCAATTATACAAAATCAGACAAAAACTATGCATTAACATGTAAAAAATACAAAAAATATTTGAACCAGGAAACATACTTAGGTATTGCTATTATTACTCAGTAATGTTTCATTCCATCCATTAATGGATGTGTATTACAATTCTAAGTAAACTCTAATAGATTGGTTTTTCAAGTTCCTTATTGAAGTTCGGATAATTAACAAATCTCATTTCATCAAATCCTAGATATTTGAAAATGTTTTCCGTTTTTAATTTCACGCGTGAATAAGAGAGTCAATAACCTCGAACTCAAACCCGTCGTTTGAATAAAAATATGCATTTTAATGAGTAACTTTATTTCTGATCTTTTCATTAAAATTTTACACATTGCAATTTTTTTTTATTTAACTAGCTGACCCAGCCGTTGTTCTGGAACATGTTTTATATTTATACTGTAATGTCCCCTTCGATTCCGGTAGATGGCGATACTGGTACACAGCTGACTGTAAACAACTGTTTTTAACCGACTTCAAAAAAAAGGAGAAGGGTTGTTACCTCGGAACGTTGGACTGGGTGAACCGATTTTGATGATTCTAAATAAAAAAGATACTAAAAGAAGATAGAAAAGGAATCGTCGAAATCGGTTGGATATTGACTTATTAGTCCATCTATCCCGCACATATTGTGTACTTAATGCAAATTTAAGACTTATATGCTTTTGACATGGATGCTATTGTCAGATCTCGCTCAAATTTATGTGGGACTACACGACAAGTACCAGCTTTCAATTAAAAAAGAATCATCAAAATCAGTTCACCCAGTCCAAAGTTCTGAGGTAACAAACATAAAAAAATACAGTTGAATTGAGAACCTCCTCCTTTTTTTGAAGTCGGTTAAAAATAAAAATCTATCCGTAACCTTAACCGTATCCGATAAAAAAGTTTCGGATAATTTTAGATAGCAGGTGGAGTCTAAATGAGAAATGTTATGATAAGTTTTTGTTTCTCTTGGTTTAGTCGGCACACAAACCGAGCGCATCCCTTGAAGTTTTTTTTTTTATTTTTCCTATTTTATTATTTAACAATGTAATATCCGTTACTAAAAATATCCTTAACTAACGGATAATCCGAAATAATTTCATATTTGTAACCGAATTCGAAACCGTTGTATTGTTATTCCTGTATCCGTAACCGGATCCGAAATTTCATATCCGTAACATCCCTGGTTGTAAGGATTTTTTTCTTTTTCTAAAATGATGATTATTTCATAAGCCAGAAACTATGGCCAGAAATATTATTTTCAATGTTTATCGAAAAACATGACAGAAAAAATCGGGCAAGTGCGTGTCAGGCCACGCGCAATGTAAGATTCCGAAGTAGTAACTTTATCGACTATTATTAAAGTAATTCAATGCTTATGCTTAATAGATAGGAATCTAATCGGAAGTTATATAAAATTGAAGAAAATATTGTTTTTACATAATATGTAAAAACAATAACAACATAATATGTAAAAACAATATTATTATTTTACTTCAAATTATTTACCTTTCTACCGTATGTTATTGTCTACGGACCAGTTAATTTCAAAGAATCTGCCGTATATGGGCGTTTTTCTCAAACGTTGTTCACTACAATTTTACCATGTCCTACAACTTCTTAGTCGGTTATCAGCAAGACATTGCTTCAAAACGTGTTTTTTTTTATGTATATCGATAAAACATCTAATAAACTCTATCACAATATACACTGAACTTTACTGAATAATGTGGAATATTAAAAAAACCGCAAAATAGGAATAAAAACATGGCAAATTTTGAGTGTCCACCCTCAGTTACAATATTTCAAGTGAATATTTTTATCGTTTTCATTTCTCTTTGGTACTGATTGAGTTGTTTTTTGAAAAGATTGTATGTCTAAAATATAAGATTCAAGCTTATTGCAAGACTTTAAGAGTTAAACGTAACGTAAATTAACATTTTCATCGTCTTTAAAATCGTGTCATGGTGGAAATTCCTCAATACGTCACGTCGGTTTTTTTCAAGTTTAAATTCAAAAACTAGCACAATAAGAATTTATTTTGAATAAAAGCAATATTCCTTGTCCCAAGATACCCGCCATATAAAATTTTGAGCAGCAGTCTTGCCAAAAAAGTCGTTCAAAGTGGTGGTCCATCACACGTCCTAAATTATTGTTCCACTACGAACTGGCTTTTTTGCATGTGACGAATCCTCCTGTGAAACCTACGAAACTGCAAAACTTACAAATCTCAGATATCCGAGAATGGTGTGAGCGCTCGCGCTCCCACGATAAACGGCACTTCCTACCTCACCTCGGAGGAAAGTCCTCGTTACTTTAAGCATAGTTAAGTTCTAATTAAGAAATTTTGTGGAAGTTAAATAAATTTTATATTCATTTTCTCTCAAATAAAACTTTCATTGAAGAGTATCCCCGACAGGCCACCCAACATCCGTAAGTGGCGCAGTCGAAAGTGTTCCGGTGTAAAGTCAAATCAGTGCGCGTTTTGGACTAAAATCAAAAGTGTAACCCTGATCGTGATCGTGAGTACGCCGCGTACGACTCATCCCGGAAGAAAAGAACCTACGGGAGACCTGTCGTGGAAGAAGCTGAAGCAGAGTTCCACCCATCCAATCATCGATGAAACGAAGCTCGCCAGCTATGTTACTTATGTGAGTACATTAAATCCTATTATTGATTGCTATATTTTATATGCAAGGTGTGTACTATAATCTTTCAAAATTTTTCACCCACGTAGTTCTAGGGATTCTAGCCCTGCGGGTCTATCATGAACTCTTAATTCCAGGCATTTTACCGGCGTAAACTGGGTTGCATTGCAAATTCGTATTATCAACTCTTATTGCCAGCCAGGCAGCGGTCACGTGACACATCGGTGGCTTAAAATTATCTTCTGCCTGGCAATACCGTATTATGAGCTCCCTTTTGACACTTCGGAGCCAGTTTTGGCTGGCAAAAATTAAACTTCAATAAAAGGTGCCCAAGAGCACTGGAATAGCGATAGTTTGCAAGTGTTTCTATTAGAATTTCGTAGTTGGTTATTTTGTTTTTTATTGTAGGTATAAAAAAAACTCGTTAGCTTTTAATTTATCGAGGCTGATGCAGCAGGTGGAAAAAAAGAAGGATTCAAAGATTCCAAATAAGAGAAGCGAGCGGTCCGCTGGAAATGGTGTTGGTGGTTGTAATATAGGAAAATTATCACTTTCTGCTTAATTTTCGTATTAACGGAGGCCAATGCAGCTCAAGAAAAGCGGAAGAAAAGGCTGAAAAAAAAGAGAAGGCAGCGATGTGGATGTCGTCCAAAGATACTTACCGTTTTACCAAATGCGATAAACCAAAGCCTCACTTCACAATGCGGAATTCCTCGAAATCCACTGATTTAACAGTGGAGACAAAGGGTAGGTTTTTTTTTATTTCTATTATTTACCCACCTTGTATTCCATCGCGCTGCTGCAGTAAATATTTTCTTCGGTGATTTAAAATGATGTGGGTGCACCCTGTTATATTCTTTAGCATTCAAAGCTAAACCTTTTATTCTTAAACATACTCTTTCATGTCAACCTTTGTACAGGTTCTAGAGGTTATCTATTTATGCCACAGTATCATACCAACATGTCACTGGCGACATTGGCTCACACTCAGAGACATAGCCAGCCGTCTGGGGCATAATACCTAAGACAACAGATTTACTGAATAGGGTGCACGAGTGGTGGACTGTTGTGCACATGTAGCAGCAGTTCTTTGCTATTTAAGATACAATAGGTATGTACATGAAAAGAGAAAACAAAAAGTCAAACGGTCACTTACAGTGACTACATTCTAGATGCCGCTACGTCACAGTGGTTTGATGATAATGATAGCGAGAACTCGAGTTAATTATTTTTACTATTTTTGTTATTCATTAACGATAATCTAACCTCTTTTAGTTAATTATTAACTTAGTCACCAGCCTTATTAAACTTGACTATTTTTGTTACAAACATCATAAAATGTTTGACTTTATTTGGCTTGTATCTTAAATATAACTACCCGTAGTTGATAAATACATGAATAAAAATCCAAAACTCTTCAGGGAAAAATATACCTATATTATTGACACCCATCCTTTACTTATAAAAACAATTTTAACATAATATATTTATTTTATATTCTTCTGTAATTTTAGGAATGCCGGGTGTACTAGTCTCCATAGAATGCACTCATGTGGCCATTGTATGTCCTACTGACTATAAAGAATAGTATTACAATGGAAAGCAATACCAGTCATTGGATGTGCAATTGGTGAGTTATTAAAAAAACACAGGACCTCCTCCTTTCAAATTTAATATAAAATTGTAATCAACATTATACATTTTTAAAGAAATAAACTTAAGTAGCAAACATAATATGACGACCCTGTAGCCTAGTTGGTAGCGGTCCTGCCTATGAAACGAGGGGTCCCGGGTTCGATTCCCGGCAGGGACAGATATTTATGTAACAGATAAATATTTATACTCAGGTCATGGGTGTGATTGTGATATGTTATTTATTATGTGTGTCCCATGCCACCCGTGACACAGGTAAAAACTTATTGCGGGGAGAATGAGTGTATAAGCGTTTTCTTCTAATAATTTAACAAATAATTAATTATAAAATAAACATTGTCATCACAAAAGCTTTTAAGTTACTATAGATCAGTGGGTCAAAGTACTCTATGTCAGCCAGGTGCAAAATATAAGACTTTTAATACAATGGATTTGCTTTTAATAAGAAGTTATTAACTAGAATATGGATTAAAAAATCACACATGAACTCAATTATAATACAATCACAGATATAACAAATCATAACCAGTAGAATAAACACATCAAACAAAATCAAACACATTACACTATATTATTAAAAATATCACAACATGAAATCAATTATTATAGTCTTCATCAATTATGTATCAGTGACAAATTAACCTGAAACAACAAAAATTTTAGGTCAGTAATGGAGACTTAATTAGATTAGAAAATAAATATTTTACAAGCACGAAAATGTAACTTATTCATTTAATTTCAGGTAATTTGGGTATCTGCTGAGAAGACACCTAACCCTATAAACCAACACAACTCTGGATAATTCAGAAGCGAAATAAAGATATTGTAAAAACTATAACCTTTTTTCTGTTTATACTGACCTTACGACTAAAATAGTCATCAGAGCATCCGCTTCCAAACTATATTATATTGTCATGTATACAATAATATTCCTAGGTTTCACCGAGGTTATCGGGGCTGACTCTTGGGTAATTTGATCCATTGTATTTGAGCAGGCTGGGGCGCTAAGTTACACAATGACGCCGGGAATATCACCCACAATTCACAAATCCCACAATAACTAAAACAAAATAAAATGTTTATTAGGTCGTTACTACGGACGTAGAATGGTTGTTACGCGATTTAATCAAGAATAGTTTTACTAACAAAAGGTAACTACGCCATTCGAATTATCTAAGTAAAGAATATCAATAAACGAATAAGCAATTTTGCTTATTTACGTAAACTTGAAAAGAAAGTTTTGGGAAGGAATAAAGTTTATTTTATTTAGCTATGGATATTGGATACGTAAAACGTATCGATACCTCTAGATATCGATACTTTTGAGGTATCGATACTTTTAGAAAGATTCGAGTAAGTACTCTCTTCCCCATTTCTAATAAATTACTAACTTGAAACTTAACAATTATTAATCGATATTTTGAACAATTTTATTTAAATCCATTGATTTTTTTTTGTCACATTACCTACTACCAAACCTAAGATAATGATTCGGGGAATTCCCACTCATTGCCGAGCACTTATGTGTGTTATCATTTTATTTGATTGAACTATTTTAGAAGTTTTTTTACGAGTAATCTTTACGGATAGAATAATCTGTGTAGTATTTTTTTAATAACACTATGTCACCAAAATATGTGAGTCGTAGAGAAGTACAAAATGGTTATTTCGTTTTCGTCTCGTCTTACTTGGAATAAAAAATATATGTAATAATAAGATATATTACTGGTACTGTAAACTGATATAGAACATGCATTTAAAGTTTAATCAATCTCAAGAAGATGCCGCAGGAGAAACTAGTGAAATGTGGAAGTATTAAAAATAATGAAAACAAAGCCTTAATCGTTTGACTGGATACCGCCTGGATAAAATTTTACTAGTGTCTATTTTGTGAGACACATTCCAGCTAGATATCTTTGCGAAATTTGCAACACAATTAACATTCCATTTAGGTTTTTTATAAATGTATTAAAAAGTACTCGATACCTTCTAGTATCGATATTTTTGCTCCGATACTTTTTTGGTTCGATACTTTTGATACGATACTGGTATCGAGTAATGTATCGATACTTTTGAAATTTTGCGTATCCCTATAATATAGATAGATCCCTATAATATAATATAGATAGTTATAAGTGTTGCCAGCTGTAATTTCAAAATTTCGTCAAGCATGTATATTCCGTCCAAGTACTTAATAACGACGCTAATCTTTGAAGATTATGACCATGGATACATATATTACTCTATCTGGATTACTGACTTTGCAGAGGTACTCAAAGTTCGATGACGTCATATCGGAAGGACTATTCAACCAATCAATTGTAGGGTGTCCATACTTAGATGAATTATGTCCTAATTTGATAAGGTTCTTCAAAATGTTTTCTTGATAAAAAAAATTCTGGCGGTAAAGAAATATAATATTGAAATAACATATTTTACTACTAAATCTTTCAAAATTATCTTTATTTAATGAAAAGGAATGTTTTTATATGACTATTTTAGTATAAGCTGATAACGAAATTAAACAATATTATTATTTATTACAGTACATTTCCTTAAAATTCACCACAAGTGTAAAAAATTTTAACAATTGAATCACATATGGATAACACTATAATGATCTATGGATGACTATAGATAACATGGGCACCATAGAAAAATGGGCATCCTATGTAACTTCGTCTTTAGGCACCTCGTCGAAGTTTGTTGTCCAGTTATACAATGGCCTTGGCGTCCTTGGCGGCGTACAATAATTATACTTTAGTAGAATCATTAATCCACCGGACCGATTTGACAGAAAATAATGTCACTTTGTGAATTATTTTGGCCATAGTAATAGTAATAGCGAATTCTTAGTCCATATAAAATACATGTTTCAAAATCTTATTGTATCAGTGATTCACATCAGAATCGGTTTGTCACAATAAAAAGTGGATCTAAATCTGTTAAGCCGTCCGCGCGTGCCTGAAATCCTTTAGCAATCAGAATATATTTTTTCCCGATAATGCCTGTTGAAATCCATCAAGTGGCAACACTGTTTGGTCAGCAAAGTTTTTATTTTGACGTTAAGTTTTGACGTAAGATGTCAGTGGATAGTCCTCACCATGGACATATTATACTATCTGGATTACTGACCTTGTAGAGGTACCTGAAGTTCGATGACGTCATATCTTAAATGGACTATTCGACCAATCACAGTCCGGATTGAGGTTGTTCTTCATAATTGTAGGTTGTATATGGTTCTTTAAAATGTTTTCTATTGGTAATGTTTCTCTTAGTAAATATCATAATATTGAATTAAAAGCTTTTTATTAAAATTTCTTCAAAATTACTGAATTTAAAATATTACATTTGTTTTTATTGTAATTTGCTCACTGATAATTGATAACAGTACATCACCACATTTTAAGCAACACAAACAAAAACGACGACCACTAGTCTTCACAAATCCCCGAATAAAAAATCATAATCGAATGATATAATTATCCTGGGACTATAGATAACATGAAAAATGGTTCCTCGGTTATGACGTCATCCGTCCACAGGTACCTCTACAACGTTACTTATCCAGTGAGAGTAATACATCCATGGTCCTGACAAACGTCAAGAGGACATTCGTTCAAAAACAATCGTTTAAAAACTTAATTTCACATAAATAAAAACCAAATGGTTATTTCTTAATTATTTATAGCATAAAACATGTATTTTAACTATTAATTTTATTTTAATACAAAATATTCACTGATTATATTTTAATTACAGCTAAATTATATTAATAATAATAAACCGTAATCTTTTGGAGACTTACCGATTCAAGTTTTTGAACATAGCGCTAGACGACAAAACTGGCCAAAGACAAAAGACCCAAAGCAGATCAAGACAGAAGACATTCAATATTTGGTATGTCATAATACGAAACTCGGCCTGCCTGGTTTAAGGATGGCCTGTAAAAAGCATGGTTTCTTTAAAGTTCATAATAAGCCCGCTGATAGGCGAAGTCAGCTCCGCATCGCGCAGACTGACATCATTCGCAAATTAGGAAATTGTTCAAAGGAAAGCGAAATCATGAATGAGAATAGTAATCTTGGGTCTGATTCAACTCAGATGAATTTAATTAATAATATATATAATTCTCTTAGGTTACTACCGGAGTTTGATGGTAACTCTAATGTTTTAACTAGATTTTTAAAAATGTGTGATCAGTTAGTGATAACTTACATGAAGCCGACGCCAGGGTATGAACTATCAAATTTGTCTTTAATAAATGGGATTTTGAACAAAATCACTGGTACTGCCGCAAGAACTCTAGCAACTAACGGCACTCCCGGTGACTGGAAAGGTATACGTTCTACGTTAATTAATAGCTTTTCAGATCACAGAGACGAATCTTCCTTATACACTGATTTAACTCTCTTAGTTCAGGGGTCTGAAACAGTTCATATTTTTTATGAAAAAATTCAAAATTTATTATGTACCCTAGTGACATATGTGGAATTACACGAAGACATAGCAACTACCGTAGACGCTAAAAGAACGCTTTACAAAAATTTAGCATTGCAAACCTTTTTGAAAGGCCTAAATGAGCCACTCGGGTCTAGAATTCGCTGCATGAGACCCTCCTGTCTCGAAGATGCTCTAGAATATGCTCAAACCGAACAAAATATAATATATTCGCAAACTAAAAATAGATCTTCTTTGGCAAAAAATAATTTATTTTTATCAGAACAAATGGGTCACCCATTCCAGCCACAAAGACAATTTAATTCGTATAGGGGACCTAATATTCACCCAGCAGTTCAAACATACCGAAACCCTCAAAGTCACCCGTCGGGATCTTACTATCCGTCATATACACAACCTCAAATACCTCCGTATAGGCCACTATACACGAAACCTTCTCGAACACAACAGATGTTCAGAGCTCGTCCGGATAATGTATCGACTGGATTTCGAATTTCACCTCGCGAAGGACACCATTCTAGATATGTGCCCATGAGTGGCATAAGTCATCCCGTGGCACGTACATTGCCACCTACTAAATTCGGTCGACAATACAATAATTTCTCAAGAGATAAGGAATTAAATGTCAATGAATATTACACCGACGAATATTATGATATTAACCCACATAGCTCGGAAGATAACCACGTTGAATGTCCGGAATACTTGGTAACGGAGCCTGACCTTGAATTTCAAGAAGAGGACCCCACTATCGTTAAATCGGATTTTTACCCAGGTCAAGAAAAATCTTACCCCGGATAGAATTAAATTTAAATAGTAAGCGCCATCTCCCATATATTAAAATAAGCAATCCACCTCTAAAATTTTTAATAGATACGGGAGCAAATGAATCATTTATAAGCCCAAATGCCTATAAAAAATTCTTTTCAAATATTCAACTTCAATATGATCCCTTTTTAGTTACAAATACCCACGTCACTACCAAAAATTACTATTCCTTAACTATCCCGTGTTTCAACGAGCTTAAAGACCCGAATCCGTTAAAATTATGTGTATAAATTTCACAAGTTCTTTGACGGACTAATAGGATATGAACAACTGAAAAAATGGAACGCAAAAATTGACCTTAATACGCATGTATTAGAGACCAAATTCTGTACGATACCTATAATTTTATATCAGTCTGAACGCCCTAAGTCGCATGAAGTCATTATTCCGGCGCAAACTACACAGCAGATTAGATTTCCAACAAATGTTGCACAAGGCGATATCTATATCGAAGAGCAATGCATTTCCGGTTGCTTTGTTACGGAATGCGTATCATCTGCTCAGAATAATCATACTTTTGTACAGATTTCAAACCCTACGGATAACGACATAGCAATTCCCATACATAAACCTATATACGCATATACATTTAACGCACAAGCCACACCTGTTACTTTGAAACATGACACCTTTAATGCCGATGCTCGTACGAAAGCTGTCTTATCGCAATTGCGCATAGATCATTTAAATAAAGAGGAGACAGCCAACCTTTTAAACCTATGCAAAGAATATGCCGATGTTTTTTACCTTGAAAATGAACCGTTAACTTTTACAAACGAAATTAAGCACCACATAAGAACAGTAGATGATGTACCAGTTTATAGCAAAACCTATAGATACCCTTATGTACATAGAGCCGAAGTGCAAAATCAAATCAAATCCATGCTGGAACAGGGCATAATTCAACCGTCTTCATCGCCGTGGAACGCTCCGGTATGGATAGTACCTAAAAAAAGCGACGCTTCCGGCAAAGAAAAGTGGCGATTAGTCGTGGATTTCCGTCAGCTAAATGCAAAAACTGTAGATGACAAGTATCCTATTCCTAATATAAACGATATTTTGGATAAATTGGGAAAATGTATGTACTTTACAACTTTAGATTTAAAATCAGGATTTTACCAAATTCAAGTACATTCCGAAGACATTCCAAAAACGGCATTTACCGTTGAACAGGGTCACTTTGAATATAGACGTATGCCCATGGGGTTAAAAAATTCCCCTGCGACTTTTATGAGAGTTATGGATCATGTACTCCGCGGATTGCCTAATTGTGTCACTTATTTGGACGATATCTTAGTATTTTCAACTTCTTTACAAGAACATATCGTTAATCTTCGCGCAGTACTCACACGGCTCCGAAATTCAAATTTAAAAATTCAATTGGACAAGTCAGAATTCTTTAAACATGAAACCCCATATCTAGGCCATATTATAACCCCTGAAGGTGTCAAACCCAATCCAGACAAAATTTCAGCCATTCTTAATTACCCTGTGCCCAAGACTCCTAAAGATATTAAAGCGTTTTTAGGTCTTCTCGGGTATTACAGACGTTTTATACCCGATTTTGCCCATATCACAAAACCTTTCACGGCCTGTCTAAAAAAAGGCGCGAAAATTAACCTTAATCCGGAATATTTAAATTGTTTTGAACATTGCAAAACCCTTTTAACAAATGATCCCATATTAATATATCCCGATTTCAACAAGGAATTTATTTTAACTACCGATGCATCGAATGTGGCCTTGGGAGCGGTTCTATCACAGGGCTCAATCGGCACTGATAAGCCTATTGCCTATGCTTCGAGAACTTTGAATGATAGTGAGTTAAATTACTCAACTATCGAAAAGGAACTCCTCGCAATAGTTTGGGCCACAAAATATTTCAGACCATACCTATTTGGACAGAAATTTAAAATTATAACCGACCACAAACCTCTGATTTGGCTCATGAACCTAAAAGAACCCGGTTCCCGTCTCACAAGATGGAAATTGAAATTAGCAGAGTATAATTTTACTATTATCCATAAAAAAGGCAAATGCAATACGAATGCAGATGCCCTGTCCCGGGTACAACTTAATCTCAATGATACCATGTCATTATTTGTTAATCACTCAGAAATTGCCGATTCAGATAGCTCCGCGACACTATCAGCCCATGGTAGCCCAATTCGTTCATCATCATCCACTCTCACTGCTCATTCAGATAGCTCCGCGACACTATCAGCCCACGGTAGCCCAATTCGTTCATCATCATCCACTCTCACTGCTCATTCAGAGTCAGTAGCACAAAATGTGGACAACAGAACACACGCAGAAACCATTCACACTAGCCAGGAGAACCCTATCCTTGAAATTCCCTTGTCTGACGAACCCTTAAATAAATTTAAAAGACAGCTCGTGATTAATATAAAAAACAGAAACCCGAAAACTAGGCCTACAATAACGGAACCTTTTCCATCTTTTCGTAAAGTCACTGCTGATATTAACGAAGATAAACTAGATGAAAATCTTTTAAACATAATACGAGAATATGTCGATCCAAACATTCGAACTGCAATTTTAGTAAACCCTATAGATAAGATGTTAAGTATAATTCCTATTTTACAACGAACCCTCATAAATGCCTCTGTTAACTTAGTTCTAGTAAAAACCGAAACTTTAAATATTAACGAACAGTCTGATCAGTTAGAAATAATAAAAAAATATCATGAGGGAAAAACCAATCACCGAGGTATCAATGAAACTTACTTATCTCTTTCACAGCGATATTTTTGGCCAAAAATAAAAGCAGATATAACTAAATTTATAAATGAGTGTTCTATATGCCGTTGTGCAAAATACGACCGTAATCCTATACGGCAGCAATTCAGAATCGTACCACCGCCCACCAAACCGTTTGAAGTTGCACACGCGGACGTTTTAACTATCGAACAAGATAAATACCTAACTATAATAGATTCATTTTCTAAATATGGCCAAGCCTATTTTATATCCGATTGTACCGCCCCTAACATCGTTAAAGCGCTATTGAACTACAGCACTCATCACGGTTTTCCTCTGAATGTAACAACGGATCAAGGAACCGAATTTAGTAACCGAGTTCTTACTGAATTCTTCCGTATGCATAAAATACAGCACCATATGATAAGCGCACATGCACCAAACGAGAACGGTCTTATAGAACGTTTCCATGGTACAATCTTAGAACATTTGCGCTTATTAAAGCTGCAACATAAAAATGACTCGGCGCGTATCTTAATTCCATATGCTTTGATTGCGTATAATAGTTCTGTTCATAGTCTCACTAAATGTAGACCGTTTGATGTAATATCGGGCCATTTTGACCCTCGCGAGCCTATTGAATTAAATATGTCGGACCGATACGTTCAAAATTATATGCAAGAACATCGTGGTAGAATGGAAACAATCTATAAAATTATACATAACACTTCATCAGCTGATCGCGAAGCCATTATGACTCGGCGTAACGCGAGTAGGGAACCCGTGTTAGACTGTCAGACAAACCAAGAAATATATATCAGAAACCCAGCAGCAGATAGACAAAAATTAGCACCTCGCTTTACCTCGGACAAAGTTATCAGTAATTTACCTATGCATATATATACGGCAAAAAACCGCGGGCAAGTAGCCAAATCACGTTTAAAAAGACCACCTAAAAATTGAAACTCTACATGTAATTGTTACAGGTACTTATTCATGGTTCCTGTTATTGCCCACGGGACCCAGAACATACAGCTTGATAGCCTGGATAATGGACCGGGTATCCTTCCGTTTAAATTAGGGCCTACAAAGATCATCTCGCATTTTCACACTTTTCTTCAAGACATTAATTTAAAGGAACTAGAATCTCACATTCAAACTATTAAAAGCCAACTTAGCGATATAACTACCTATAAATTATCTCGTCAGGACTATTCCTTTTTCAAGTCTCAAATTGATTACCTAAACTTCAAATCGGACAAAATTCTAGCACAACTAGATACATTCAGGTCATCCAGAATTAAGAGAGGTTTAATCAATCCTTTAGGCACAATTATTAAAAGTATTTCTGGAAATTTAGATAACGAAGACGCTCTGAAATTTGAACAAGCTTTTAAAATTTTGTCAGAAAATGATAAGCGTTTGTCACAATCTTTTAACAATCACATATCCTTGTACAAGGAAATGACTGTTAAACAAAATCAGATACTCAGTAATCTTTCTAGTAATCAAAAAAAGTTAGAAAATGCCCTTTCGTATGTCATGAACATGACTATTAACGATAATGGACGAATGCTTCATTACGCTTACCTAGTTCAACTTTTCGCTGTTTTAAACGAAAATGTACAAGAACTTATGAGCGAAATTAATAAAATAGAAAATTTACTTGCTTTCAGTAGGAATAGGTCCATTCACCATTCAGTGCTTTCAGTAAAAGATCTTAAAAATATCTTAGACCACCTAAAAAGTATATATAGTTCCGACGAAATTATAGATATAGATGTTAGAAGTTACTACGATATTATTAGCTTAGCTACTTATTGTACTGGCTTCAAGGTAGTTGTAGTTTTAAGGTTTCCAATTTCATTTCGTACTAACTATCAGTTATACAAATTATGTCCCATACCTAATAATAATAGCTTAGTCATAGTACCACCTGCACCGTTTATAGCAATTAATTCTCAGGAATTTGTGTATATAGAGGCAGAATGCCCGAAGGTCAACTCATGCCATATATGCGAGCATAAGACTACACATCAAATTAGCACTAAACAGGACTGTATTCATAGACTTATACAGTCACAGGAGATAGATGCAACGTGCGAAAGCACGCCTATCTCACTGAATAAGGAGGCTCTTACCGAGCTGGATGATCAGCATTACGCAATATCATTTCCTAGGAGTACCAAAGTCCAACTATTCTGCGGTATGGAAAAACATATCGTGTTACAAGGAAGCTTTTTGGCTACTGTTCCTCGAGGATGTAAGTTAACCACTAAAGAAATCACTATTATCAATACAGAGAACATATTAAACGGACAACCCTTACAAATAATGGCTTTACCCCACTTCAACGGATCCGGAAAAACTCCCTCTTTCAATCTAAAAACTACGGACTTGAACAGCATTCATGATATACAAAATCAAATTATATTGGAAGATCCTGTACAGCTTAGCTCAGCGGATGCAATTGGCATATATCACACAACTATCCCAGTATATACACTGATTGTACTAAGTATAATTGCATTGATCGCATTTTACTTAATTCGTCACCTGCGAAAAGGAAAACGGAATTCAGCAACGAGTTCCCCTCCAACTAATAGGGAGAACATTGAAATGTCAGAACTGGAAAGGAGAAACGCAACTTTTGCTGTCAATGTCACCAAATAGTTGCTCATCTGGCAGGGGAGGTGTGACGAATCCTCCTGTGAAACCTACGAAACTGCAAAACTTACAAATCTCAGATATCCGAGAATGGTGTGAGCGCTCGCGCTCCCACGATAAACGGCACTTCCTACCTCACCTCGGAGGAAAGTCCTCGTTACTTTAAGCATAGTTAAGTTCTAATTAAGAAATTTTGTGGAAGTTAAATAAATTTTATATTCATTTTCTCTCAAATAAAACTTTCATTGAAGAGTATCCCCGACAGGCCACCCAACATCCGTAAGTTGCAGGTAAATGTTATTGTTTTACATTAAGTTTGTGTAGTTTATATCACAATAATGTTATATTTTCTGGTTATAGTTAAAGTTTTTAGAAAATTCTATTGATTTAAGTGTAATTTCGATTTGATTGAAGGCCGGCGGAATACGTCACAGCTATTACGTAACGTGATGTATTAAAGGAGCTCAAAATGTGACGTATTGGAATTCTTAAGCACTGTTTAGATTGCTAATATTTAATCTGATATGATATTTGATTTTAAATATATTATACTGGATATAATAAAGATTTAAACTGGATATAATAAAAATGCTAATTATTTTTAATTGCATTATTTTTAGACTTGTAGAATGGCTTTGACGGCTGCAGAGCGAGCCAAACGGTACTGACAGAAGATCAAACAGAATCCAGAAAAATATGAAGAACACAAAAAAATGAGTTGAAGAGGTTGGAAAAAACTCAAAAAAAAAAGATTTAACTGACTATGATGATATGATATGATGTCTAGCTCAAAATATTATAGACATTAATCTTTAATAATAGTTACCTACCTACCTCTAATTTATTTAATTTAACATAATTTAATTAGCACGGTTATCACCAATTACACTTTTATTAGTAATGGTTCTTAAAGGTATTGAACGATCTTTAATAATAAAATTGTCATTACTCTAAACATTATACATATAGTTCTTGTTTATTAGTTAAGTAATTCCTATATAATGTGAGCTAATTTTAAACACTTGTGGCCTAATTATTACTTAAGAAGAGTTCGTTTTGATAATCAATTTGTTTATACAATGGAAACCATGCCTTATATTTTCCATACGTAACGTCATCTTCCATTACCGTAACATGTCCTATTTTGGATGTGCTTATTAAATAAAATTTTCTGTTTAATGATATGAATAATGTGCAATGTAAGATATTAAAAATAAGGACTAACACAACATGCTTTCAAAGTGTTTATATAAATATGTCATACGTGTGTGACGAATCCTCCTGTGAAACCTACGAAACTGCAAAACTTACAGATCTCAGATATCCGAGAATGGTGTGAGCGCTCGCGCTCCCACGATAAACGGCACTTCCTACCTCACCTCGGAGGAAAGTCCTCGTTACTTTAAGCATAGTTAAGTTCTAATTAAGAAATTTTGTGGAAGTTAAATAAATTTTATATTCATTTTCTCTCAAATAAAACTTTCATTGAAGAGTATCCCCGACAGGCCACCCAACATCCGTAAGTGGCGCAGTCGAAAGTGTTCCGGTGTAAAGTCAAATCAGTGCGCGTTTTGGACTAAAATCGAAAGTGTAACCCTGATCGTGATCGTGAATACGCCGCGTACGACATATCCCGGAAGAAAAGAACCTACGGGAGACCTGTCCTGGAAGAAGCTGAAGCAGAGTTCCACCCATCCAATCATCGATGAAACGAAGCTCGCCAGCTATGTTACTTATGTGAGTACATTAAATCCTATTATTGATTGCTATATTTTATATGCAAGGTGTGTACTATAATCTTTCAAAATTTTTCACCCACGTAGTTCTAGGGATTCTAGCCCTGATAGGCGAAGTCAGCTCCGCATCGCGCAGACTGACATCATTCGCAAATTAGGAAATTGTTCAAAGGAAAGCGAAATCATGAATGAGAATAGTAATCTTGGGTCTGATTCAACTCAGATGAATTTAATTAATAATATATATAATTCTCTTAGGTTACTACCGGAGTTTGATGGTAACTCTAATGTTTTAACTAGATTTTTAAAAATGTGTGATCAGTTAGTGATAACTTACATGAAGCCGACGCCAGGGTATGAACTATCAAATTTGTCTTTAATAAATGGGATTTTGAACAAAATCACTGGTACTGCCGCAAGAACTCTAGCAACTAACGGCACTCCCGGTGACTGGAAAGGTATACGTTCTACGTTAATTAATAGCTTTTCAGATCACAGAGACGAATCTTCCTTATACACTGATTTAACTCTCTTAGTTCAGGGGTCTGAAACAGTTCATATTTTTTATGAAAAAATTCAAAATTTATTATGTACCCTAGTGACATATGTGGAATTACACGAAGACATAGCAACTACCGTAGACGCTAAAAGAACGCTTTACAAAAATTTAGCATTGCAAACCTTTTTGAAAGGCCTAAATGAGCCACTCGGGTCTAGAATTCGCTGCATGAGACCCTCCTGTCTCGAAGATGCTCTAGAATATGCTCAAACCGAACAAAATATAATATATTCGCAAACTAAAAATAGATCTTCTTTGGCAAAAAATAATTTATTTTTATCAGAACAAATGGGTCACCCATTCCAGCCACAAAGACAATTTAATTCGTATAGGGGACCTAATATTCACCCAGCAGTTCAAACATACCGAAACCCTCAAAGTCACCCGTCGGGATCTTACTATCCGTCATATACACAACCTCAAATACCTCCGTATAGGCCACTATACACGAAACCTTCTCGAACACAACAGATGTTCAGAGCTCGTCCGGATAATGTATCGACTGGATTTCGAATTTCACCTCGCGAAGGACACCATTCTAGATATGTGCCCATGAGTGGCATAAGTCATCCCGTGGCACGTACATTGCCACCTACTAAATTCGGTCGACAATACAATAATTTCTCAAGAGATAAGGAATTAAATGTCAATGAATATTACACCGACGAATATTATGATATTAACCCACATAGCTCGGAAGATAACCACGTTGAATGTCCGGAATACTTGGTAACGGAGCCTGACCTTGAATTTCAAGAAGAGGACCCCACTATCGTTAAATCGGATTTTTACCCAGGTCAAGAAAAATCTTACCCCGGATAGAATTAAATTTAAATAGTAAGCGCCATCTCCCATATATTAAAATAAGCAATCCATCTCTAAAATTTTTAATAGATACGGGAGCAAATGAATCATTTATAAGCCCAAATGCCTATAAAAAATTCTTTTCAAATATTCAACTTCAATATGATCCCTTTTTAGTTACAAATACCCACGTCACTACCAAAAATTACTATTCCTTAACTATCCCGTGTTTCAACGAGCTTAAAGACCCGAATCCGTTAAAATTATGTGTATAAATTTCACAAGTTCTTTGACGGACTAATAGGATATGAACAACTGAAAAAATGGAACGCAAAAATTGACCTTAATACGCATGTATTAGAGACCAAATTCTGTACGATACCTATAATTTTATATCAGTCTGAACGCCCTAAGTCGCATGAAGTCATTATTCCGGCGCAAACTACACAGCAGATTAGATTTCCAACAAATGTTGCACAAGGCGATATCTATATCGAAGAGCAATGCATTTCCGGTTGCTTTGTTACGGAATGCGTATCATCTGCTCAGAATAATCATACTTTTGTACAGATTTCAAACCCTACGGATAACGACATAGCAATTCCCATACATAAACCTATATACGCATATACATTTAACGCACAAGCCACACCTGTTACTTTGAAACATGACACCTTTAATGCCGATGCTCGTACGAAAGCTGTCTTATCGCAATTGCGCATAGATCATTTAAATAAAGAGGAGACAGCCAACCTTTTAAACCTATGCAAAGAATATGCCGATGTTTTTTACCTTGAAAATGAACCGTTAACTTTTACAAACGAAATTAAGCACCACATAAGAACAGTAGATGATGTACCAGTTTATAGCAAAACCTATAGATACCCTTATGTACATAGAGCCGAAGTGCAAAATCAAATCAAATCCATGCTGGAACAGGGCATAATTCAACCGTCTTCATCGCCGTGGAACGCTCCGGTATGGATAGTACCTAAAAAAAGCGACGCTTCCGGCAAAGAAAAGTGGCGATTAGTCGTGGATTTCCGTCAGCTAAATGCAAAAACTGTAGATGACAAGTATCCTATTCCTAATATAAACGATATTTTGGATAAATTGGGAAAATGTATGTACTTTACAACTTTAGATTTAAAATCAGGATTTTACCAAATTCAAGTACATTCCGAAGACATTCCAAAAACGGCATTTACCGTTGAACAGGGTCACTTTGAATATAGACGTATGCCCATGGGGTTAAAAAATTCCCCTGCGACTTTTATGAGAGTTATGGATCATGTACTCCGCGGATTGCCTAATTGTGTCACTTATTTGGACGATATCTTAGTATTTTCAACTTCTTTACAAGAACATATCGTTAATCTTCGCGCAGTACTCACACGGCTCCGAAATTCAAATTTAAAAATTCAATTGGACAAGTCAGAATTCTTTAAACATGAAACCCCATATCTAGGCCATATTATAACCCCTGAAGGTGTCAAACCCAATCCAGACAAAATTTCAGCCATTCTTAATTACCCTGTGCCCAAGACTCCTAAAGATATTAAAGCGTTTTTAGGTCTTCTCGGGTATTACAGACGTTTTATACCCGATTTTGCCCATATCACAAAACCTTTCACGGCCTGTCTAAAAAAAGGCGCGAAAATTAACCTTAATCCGGAATATTTAAATTGTTTTGAACATTGCAAAACCCTTTTAACAAATGATCCCATATTAATATATCCCGATTTCAACAAGGAATTTATTTTAACTACCGATGCATCGAATGTGGCCTTGGGAGCGGTTCTATCACAGGGCTCAATCGGCACTGATAAGCCTATTGCCTATGCTTCGAGAACTTTGAATGATAGTGAGTTAAATTACTCAACTATCGAAAAGGAACTCCTCGCAATAGTTTGGGCCACAAAATATTTCAGACCATACCTATTTGGACAGAAATTTAAAATTATAACCGACCACAAACCTCTGATTTGGCTCATGAACCTAAAAGAACCCGGTTCCCGTCTCACAAGATGGAAATTAAAATTAGCAGAGTATAATTTTACTATTATCCATAAAAAAGGTAAATGCAATACGAATGCAGATGCCCTGTCCCGGGTACAACTTAATCTCAATGATACCATGTCATTATTTGTCACTCAGAAATTGCCGATTCAGATAGCTCCGCGACACTATCAGCCCATGGTA
Organism: Thymelicus lineola; assembly: GCA_963932265.1. Lineage (NCBI taxonomy): Eukaryota > Metazoa > Arthropoda > Insecta > Lepidoptera > Hesperiidae > Thymelicus > Thymelicus lineola. The sequence goes on from OZ010707.1 coordinate 10,227,541, forward strand.
GCCCAATTCGTTCATCATCATCCACTCTCACTGCTCATTCAGATAGCTCCGCGACACTATCAGCCCACGGTAGCCCAATTCGTTCATCATCATCCACTCTCACTGCTCATTCAGAGTCAGTAGCACAAAATGTGGACAATAGAACACATGCAGAAACCATTCACACTAGCCAGGAGAACCCTATCCTTGAAATTCCCTTGTCTGACGAACCCTTAAATAAATTTAAAAGACAGCTCGTGATTAATATAAAAAACAGAAACCCGAGAACAAGGCCTACAATAACGGAACCTTTTCCATCTTTTCGTAAAGTCACTGCTGATATCAACGAAGATAAACTAGATGAAAATCTTTTAAACATAATACGGGACTATGTCGATCCAAACATTCGAACTGCAATTTTAGTAAACCCTATAGATAAGATGTTAAGTATAATTCCTATTTTACAACGAACCCTCTTAAATGCCTCTGTTAACTTAGTTCTAGTAAAAACCGAAATTTTAAATATTAACGTACAGTCTGATCAGTTAGAAATAATAAAAAAATATCACGAGGGAAAAACCAATCACCGTGGTATCAATGAAACTTACTTATCTCTTTCGCAGCGATATTTTTGGCCAAAAATAAAAGCAGACATAACAAAATTTATAAATGAATGTTCCATATGCCGTTGTGCAAAATACGATCGTAATCCTATACGGCAGCAATTCAGAATCGTACCACCGCCCACTAAACCGTTTGAAGTTGCACACGCGGACGTTTTAACTATCGAACAAGATAAGTACCTAACTATAATAGATTCATTTTCCAAGTATGGCCAAGCCTATTTTATATCCGATTGTACCGCCCCTAAGGGCGCTTTCTCATTAGGTCGCCAGTAGTGCGGCAGCAGCGCGACAATAGCAGCGCGACAGACGCGCGGCTGTCGCGCTGCTACTTCTCTATACTAAAAAGAGCAGCGCGACAGCCGCGCGACACGTGATTTTCATAGTGGACGGCAGCGCGGCAGCCGCGTGCGATCAGTCGGCTTCAAGCCAGTGTTGCAATCGCACGTTCGAACACTTCGAACATACACAATGAGCGAATTTAACACAGAACAATTTATCGTTGAAGTTCAAAGGCGTCCTGCTTTGTGGGATTCGAGGATCGATGATTTTTTAGTTTTAGCTCTGTGCTAGATTAAATATCTGTTAAAAAAATAGACGATAAATATGTCTAGTCAAATTTGATAACATATGGTTAAATGTCTTTTAATTTTAGAGATATGATTTTTTAAGTAATGAGGTAGCCACTGTCGCACCTACCTGCCCTTAATAAGAAAAACAATATATAAATAGGGTGTTATGAATTCCAAAAATAGGATAAAACCCATGGATGTATTACTCTAACTGGATAAGTAGGTAATTTTGTAGAGGTACCTGAGGACGGATGACGTCATAACCTAAGGACCATTTTTCTATTGTGTCCATGTTATCTATAGTCCCAGGAGATATGATTCGATTATGATTTTTTATAATGGTATAAAAACATATACATAGGTAAGATGAATTTTATAATAAGTAACGTAATTGTGGTGTAGTTTGCAACACTACGAAAGACTTTCTTGACATTCGGACGTAATTAAAGAATTTTTTATTACTACCATATTTCAACACTTTGAATACTGTCACATAATCACTATTCACATGCCGATTTCGAAATAAAGGATCAATCCAGTAAATCCTTTTTTTATTATGAATGCGACGTCGATGGCGCCGAAGGAGAACCAACAAAAGCAGGAGCAACAAAGATGTTTCCCCTTTGGAGTCCATTATTTCAATAAACTGGCCACCCTGATCTAAGCAAGTCGCGCGGCTGTATTTGTAATGAGAAGGCATCCGCTGCTGCCGCGCTGCAGCCGCGCTGCTGCCGCACTACTGGCGACCTAATGAGAAAGCGCCCTAACATCGTTAAAGCGCTATTGAACTACAGCACTCATCACGGTTTTCCTTTGAATCTAACAACGGATCAAGGAACCGAATTTAATAATCGAGTTCTTACTGAATTCTTCCGTATGCATAAAATACAGCACCATATGATAAGCGCACATGCACCAAATGAGAATGGTCTTATAGAACGTTTCCATGGTACAATCCTAGAGCATTTGCGATTATTAAAGCTGCAACATAAAAATGACCCTGCGCGTATCTTAATTCCATATGCTTTGATTGCATATAATAGTTCCGTTCATAGTCTCACTAAATGTAGACCGTTTGATGTAATATCGGGCCATTTTGACCCTCGCGAGCCTATTGAATTAAATATGTCGGACCGATACGTTCAAAATTATATGCAAGAACATCGTGGTAGAATGGAAACAATCTGTAAAATTATACATAACACTTCATCAGCTGATCGCGAAGCCATTATGACTCGGCGTAACGCGAGTAGGGAACCCGTGTTAGACTGTCAGACAAACCAAGAAATATATATCAGAAACCCAGCAGCCGATAGACAAAAATTAGCACCTCGCTTTACCTCGGACAAAGTTATCAGTAATTTACCTATGCATATATATACGTCAAGAAACCGCGGGCAAGTAGCCAAATCACGTTTAAAAAGACCACCTAAAAATTTAAAGTCTTCATGTAATCGTTACAAACATCCATACTTACATCCAGAATTAAGAGAGGTTTAACTAATCAATCCTTTAGGCACAATTATTAAAAGTATTTCTGGAAATTTAGAAAACGAAGACGCTCTGTAATTTGAACAAGCTCTTAAAATTTTGTCAGAAAATGATAAGCGGTTGTCACAATCTTTTAACAATCACATATGCTTGTACAAAGAAATGACTGTTAAACAAAATCAGATACTCAGTAATCTCTCTAGTAATCAAAAAAAAAAAGTTAGAAAATGCCCTTTCGTATGTCATGAACATGACAATTAACGATAATGGACGAATGTTTCATTACGCTTACCTAGTTCAACTTTTCGCTGTTTTAAACGAAAATGTACAAGAACTCATGAGCGAAATTAATAAAATAGAAAATTTACTTGCTTTCAGTAGGAATAGGTCCATTCACCATTCAGTGTTTTCAGTAAAATATCTTAGACCACCTAAAAAGTATGTATAGTTCCGACGAAATTATAGATATAGATGTAAGAAGTTACTACGATGTAATTAGCTTAGCTACTTATTGTACTGGCTTCAAGTTAGTTGTAGTTTTGAGGTTTCCAATTTCGTTTCGTACTATCAGTTAAACAAATTGTCCCATACCTAATAAAAATAGCTTAGTCATAGTACCACCTGCACCATTTATAGCAATTAATTCTCAGGAATTTGTGTATATAGAGGCAGAATGCCCGAAGGTCAACTCATGGCATATATGCGAGCATAAAACTATACATCAAATTAGCACTAAACAGGACTATAGACTTATACAGATACATATATCATCATAGACTTATACAGTCACAGGAGATAGATGCAACGTGTGAAACCACGCCTATCTCACTGAATAAGGAGGCTCTTACCGAGCTCGATGATCAGCAACGCAATATCATTTCCTAGGAGTACCAAAGTCCAACTGTTCTGCGGTATGGAAAAACATATCGTGTTACAAGGAAGCTTTTTGGCTACTGTTCCTCGAGGAGGAGAAACGCAACTTTTGCTGTCAATGTCACCAAATAGTTGCTCATCTGGCAGGGGAGGTGTGACGAATCCTCCTGTGAAACCTACGAAACTGCAAAACTTACAGATCTCAGATATCCGAGAATGGTGTGAGCGCTCGCGCTCCCACGATAAACGGCACTTCCTACCTCACCTCGGAGGAAAGTCCTCGTTACTTTAAGCATAGTTAAGTTCTAATTAAGAAATTTTGTGGAAGTTAAATAAATTTTATATTCATTTTCTCTCAAATAAAACTTTCATTGAAGAGTATCCCCGACAGGCCACCCAACATCCGTAAGTCGTGTCTTATAGCCATATAAAAAGAATTGTTGTGAAGTGATGCGTACATAAAAGTGACGTAATCTTACATATTGGACTTAAATCACATTTATATGACTAGATAAATCTCAATGTGATACATTTATCAAGACTGATTTTAATAAAGATTCAAATAATAAAAGCTGTTATTCAAATACCTGGCCGGTATTTATTTGATAACAACTTGATTTAGTGACGTAAAGGAACCCCTCATTGGCAGAGTACAACTTTGAGTTTAATTTACCGGAAAATATATACATATTCCTGGTAAAGATTACTATTTTCTTATAATTTAATGTATTCTTAATCAATTAAAAAATAACTTCCTGCAAATATTTCATTTTTGAAATTACGGAATTCCGTTACATAACGAACAACTTTTGAGAAAAACGCCCATATATATGAATAGAAAATATACCGTAATAACTCATTTTTGGACCTGGCAATACTGACTCCAATTTTCCCAATGTTGGGGAGTGTTGTTGCCTCCAATTTTAATTACCCCATTGTGTCATCAGATTCTGGTACATCACGTCTATGGATATATTACTATAAATGGATATATAACTTCGTAGAGGTACCTGATGATGGATGAAGTCACAACTCACAATGGAATGACATATTATTCGATTGTGTTAAAATATTTTTATACGTATTGTGCACTTAAGTAATAAATAATAGTGTTTCATTTCATCATTACCTTACACAAAAATAATCATATAAAAACATCAGTTTTCATGATATAAGGATAATTTTGAAGAAATTATAGTAAAATGTATTAATTACATATTATGATTTTTTACCACCAGAAAAATGATTAGAAGATATTTTGTTGAACCATATCAAAATAGCCCTACAATTATGAAGAACAAGCTCAATTCGGTCTGTCATTGGTTGAATTGTCATTCCATTGTGACGGTTTTCATGTAACTTTACTAAGTTATATATCCTGTTAAAGTAATATTTCCATGGTCACGTCTATATTCAAGATACCGATATTGATAATGTATTATAATATTTAGGATACCGGTATTTTCATAGCAACATGAAACTATGAATCTTGGTAAGTGGTATGTAAAATGATTAAAATTAAAACCCTGAAGATGAAAACTTGTTAAAACTATGTTTTCTTTGACACATTGGTTTATATTACATAATTAATTATTTTATTATAATCAATTGTCTATGCCTATTAGTGAGTATGGCAACCCGAAAGCAACGTGGAGAAGAAAAAACTTTTTAGTCTATTCGCCATCAAAATGGCGTCATCGAAGGAAACCTATTGTTTGTGTGGTCAACCCTATATAAATGGACAATTTATGATAGAATGCGACTGCTGTCGCGAGTGGTTTCATGGAAGGTAAAGTGGAAAATATATAAATTTCGGTGTGAAACATGTGTTGTGTGTGAGAAAAAATATTTAAAGTTTGACAGCGTTGTGGTGTTCGGCCATCATGTAAAAAGGGAATGTTTTACAAAAAAATCGTCGGTTTCTTGTGTGTCGTAGCCTTTGTTACAGTTAATTTATCATATATTTGGTGTTACAATAGTTTTGCACGAAAGAATTAAAGGGTTCTCCTTTTTATTATTTGTTTACATCTTCAGTCGCCATGGTACTGATAAGTGCGACGCCGTATTATTCTTTGTTCGGTAGCAAAACACCATAAATTACACCATAATTTGCCGTAATTACTTGCATTTTGTAATTACTGACCGTATTCTATTTATTCCTTTATCTTGAATGCAGCTGTGGCATAATTCTGGATGGTAATGTGTGATTACCATCGCCATGGAGATTGACATTGTAATAGATTTTGTTTTCTTTTCAGTTGTGTTGATGTAAAAATATACCAATCGGACGACATAGACAAGTACCACTGTCCAAAATGTGCACAAACATACGGACCTTCAGTATGTAAGTAGCATTTGTAAAAACAATCATTTGCTAGAGGTATCTATCATTAAAGTTTTTTGTCATGTGGCTTCTCTATACATTATTTGAAGTGTGCCATAAAAAACGTCCTCGACATAGTCTTGATTTGTAGTGTCATTATTTAGAAACTAAAAATACCATGGGCAGATTCTCCATACAATACGATAATGATTATTTGAGAATTTTAAGTATTTCATAATGGTTTCAGATTATGTATAAAAAATTTTGTTTATTAGTGTATGATAAACTTGAGCTATAATATTCCACTGGTCGAGAATATTCCACCACCCTGTTCCAGTGTGGATCATGCAGGTTTTAGTGGCCAACCCAAGTGTAGGAAGTTTTTATGCTATCTAATCTTCTGGCAGTTACCCACATACAAACATCATACAAAGTCATGGCCCCTTTATAATAAGGATCTTGGTAACATAACAAATGTTATGGGTAGGTATGGGCTTTGTAAGTGTAAGCACCAAAAGCATTACCGACGCATTGTCACCCAACGATACAAGAAAGAAACTCACACATAAAAATACACATTACAGTAAAAATTGCCACAAACAACCACCGCGCGGACCGCTACGAGCTGAGCGCGGAGACCAAGCCGTCACAGGTGGGGACTCCGGCGTGGGTGCGCGGGCTGGCGGCGCGGCCGCTCCGCCCGGTGCAGGCCGCGCTGCAGCGGATGCGGTCGCACCACTTCACCGAGGAGTTTGTGAGAGATAATGGTGGGTAATATCTTTTATACTCACTGTCTCGCAGCTCTTACAGCTTAAATTTTTCAGTTTAGGATTTATTGATTGGGAGTATTGATAAAAATTGTTAAATGTTTGATTCTAAATGTTCCAATAATATGAATGATTAACTTGGTTATATTAGGACAATAAAAATAGTTATTTTCGAACTGACGCAGCTGAGCAGGGCTCTTTTTGTCCCTTGAATAAAAATGGCCAACTTCAAACCTTACCGAACTGACTTTCAGATGCAGGAGTCCCAAATGTTAAACAAATATTTATGTGTTGTAGGGTTCAATCGTCCAGTATTATTCCACACTCCAGAGGGTCTGGATATGAAGATGCCCAACTCCTCCACATTCACAGTACGCTCTGTGCTAAGATTCTGTGGTGCACAGCTCGAGGTATTATTATTTATTTACTCTACATTACAAAGAACATAAACTCATGTAATCGGGGTTGTTTTAAAAGCCTAACATTCGGGGAACAGCAACAAGATCACTTCTTTTTATTTGTCTGTTAATTCACATCTACCTTCTATTTTATTAGAAAACTAAAATAATTACTTATATTGTTGCTAAGCAATAGCCTGTTGTCTAGCAATTTATAGTCCCTTTTCATCTGATGTTTCTGAGGTTAGAGGGAACAGACAGACACATAAATCATTATTATATTTATTTATTGTGTTAATAAGCAACCCCATTATACAGTTTCTATTAAATATCTTCCATGTACAGACATAAATACCATAAGTTGTATTACATGTATATTGATTGTCTTCACTTAGGATACATTAATTACATAATAACCATTATAGTAACCAAATACACTTGTCATTAGGTGGAGGTGATAGACGTAAGGAAACAGATCACCCTCCGGATGCCGTTGGGGGACTTTGTGGACTATTTCGAGACACCACCAGAGCACAGGGATGAGAAAGTCCTTAATGTACTCAGCTTGGAGTTCTCTGATACCAAGTAAGTTTGAATCGCAAGTGATCAATCGTGGTAGCCCGATAGGCTTTCTATTCAAAATATTATCCAAAGTTCGGCATTAATATGACTTAAGTTGATTTGCATGCTTAGGCATATTGGCAACTTTGTTTATGTAGCTTCATTGAAATTTCAGTATTATTGCTATACCATTAAGGCATATATTGTGTCATTTTGTCGGATAAAATGTCTAAGCATAACATCCAAACAAAGTTTCACATTTATAATATTGTATTAATAGGATCAAAATATTTTCTCTTCTATTCTAGTTTGTCTCCCCTCAATAAAATATTTTTCGTGTATTCCAGTATGGCCCCCCTCGTAGAGCCACCAGCTATAGCCCGTCAGCTGGACTGGGCGGAGCGCGTGTGGCCCGCGGCGGAGGAGAGGCCTCCGAGGCCTGCGGTCCAGAAGTACTGCCTCATGTCCTCCGCTGGGTCCTATACTGACTTTCATGTGGACTTCGGTGGTACCACTGTATGGTACCATGTGATGCATGGGAGGAAGGTGAGTGACTGAGTTGTCATTGAGAAGTTTATTTAAGAATTAACGTTAAAATTATATTATCAAATCTTGCGATGGTTTATTTCTATGGTTTATTTATACAAAATTATTCTGCTATATCGTAAATGCTTTCATTCTTATGTCATCTATACTAATATTATAAAGAGGAAAGATTCGATTGTTTGCATTGAATAGGCTCCGAAACTACCGCACCGATTTGAAAAATTCTTTCACTGTTGGGAAGCTACACTATCCCGGGATGACATAGGCTATATTATATTTTTTTTTAATATTTTTCCCTAAGCAAAGTAAGGGCGATTTTCTAGTAAAATATAAACAAAGAATAAGATATTTTTGTAATAGCTTTTAAAGCAACAGTTTGACCACTTGTTGGTTAGTAACTTAGAATGGGTCATCTGGTAAAAAATAGGTGAAATTAAAAAAAAAACAAATATGGTGGCTGTGAGATGCCATTGTTTGAAGTATCAATAATTGAAAATAAATCGTATAACGCAATATGGGTATCAAATTAAAGAGCTCACCATAAGGATTTCAAAAAGGTATATCATCATAGCTTTTTTTTATACCAGGTGTTTTCTTTTTTAATTTTTAAATTGATACTATTAACAAGTTAGTATCAAGTATTGAGTGTGAGATATAAAATTGTGTTTCCAGATATTCTACTTGGTGCCTCCCACGTCGACGAACCTCGCGTTGTACCAGCAGTGGAGCGCTTCGAACAATCAAAATGAACGCTTCTTTGGCGATATGGTGAGACATGTGTTGACTGTTCTTTACTTGTTCTTTGTGTAACGTTTATTTTGACGCCAAGAGAGTATAAGTTTGACGTGTTTGTGTGTCTGTTCGTGGCATCGTATTTCCTAATCGAATGGACCGATCAAGATGCGTTTTTTTTATTTGAAATATCACGTCAGCTTTCAAATAAAAAAATTATGAGATAATAATGAATAATAAATAAAAGAATAATAATAATAGAAGAATAATATATTATTTGCTATAGTTATTTTTTTTTTCATTACTTATTATTGAGTGCACGCCATCTACCTTTCTGTCACTTCTCCAGTCGCAGGTCTGCTGGAAGAAATTTCGAAAGAGATAAGCAGTACCTTTGTACAATATATCTGTTTTTGTTCTCCTTTAATATTTTATGTGTACATGAACAATATATAAAATAAATAAATAAAAAAAATAAAAGAATGACGAGATGATTCTTCGCTATAATTTATGAAGATCTGGCGGTCTATTATGAACTCTTAATTCCAGCCAAGTTCCAGTGTAAACGTCAAATTCGTGTTACGAAAGCGGTCACGTGACCACTTTTTAGCCAATCTTACGTCGTTTAAAGCCCGAGAAATGAATTGCCTGGAACATGAATGGTTTATAAAAGTTCATGATAGGCACGCTGTTAGTCGTGAATATTGAGGTTCTATCTATAAAATAAAATTGAATCCTAAAATTAGTCAACATCCCTATTGTCAGTTGTTCTGTACCACTGGTTGTACCAGTGTACCACCTGGTTGGTTGCAGGTGGAGTGGTACGGCACGGCGGAGCTGTGCGCTGGCGAGACGCTGTTCATCCCCACGGGCTGGATCCACGCGGTGCTGACGCCGAGCGACTCGCTGGTGTTCGGGGGGAACCTGCTGCACTCGTACGCTATCGAGATGCAGTTGCAGTTAGTATTAATATTATGTCATATGATCCTCTTATTATTGTCTAGTTGATAGCGAGGCATGCGAAACGAGGCGGGTTCGATTCCCGACCGGGGCAGATATTTGTGTATGTGACGGATAAATATACAGGGTGTTATTGTAATCTATACTAATATTGTACAGCTGAAGAGTTTGTTTGTTTGGTTGAACGCGCTAATCTCAGGAACTACTGGTTCGAATTGTTTTTTTTTTGTTTGAAGTCCATTTATCGAGGAAGGCTATAGGTTATATAACATCATATATTTTAGTAGTTAATTTTTTCCACAAATTAATACGGGTGAAACCGCGGGACACAGCTAGTGTGTTATTATATATATATGTCGTCCATGTCACCCGCCATACAGGTACCTACTGCGGGGGTATGAGTGTTTAAGCATTACTATTTTATTATTATTATTGAGAAATCAGTAGCACCACCATCTCTCGTCCCATTGTTTCAGGATCTACGAGATAGAGAGTCGCGTGGAGACGCCGACGATGTTCCGGTACCCGCTGTTCGAGGCCATGCACTGGTACGCCGGCGCGCACCTCCTGGCAGCGTTGCGGCGCCATAATGAGGAGACACAGGTCAGCAGAGCAAACCAACAACCCGTACAACCCATAGGGTGCTTTTCCACCAGAGATGTGCTATGTTACGTTGCTATGGATGCGTTTGAAGTCCACCAATCATATTCATTGGTGGAAATCAATCAATTTATTGAACCAATCATATTTATTGGATTTCACATCTTTGCAGCATAGCTGCATAGCACATCTCTGGTGGAAAAGCACCCATAATAGGGATGTTGACAGTAACTGTAAATTAATATAAATTTATGTTTAAAGTATTAATGGTAACATTTAAACACCTAAAATATTATTCTTTTATCGAAATCAAACACAATAAATTAAATATCATTAATTTAAAATGTTAAAAATCGTACTTACTATCACATAACCTCGAAACGCCATTTTGAGGTTATGACGTCATTGTACGTATTTTATAAGCAAATTCAACGAACTTCAATAGACCGCTAGTACTGAATATTGGTTAGTGACGTCACGTGACGTTTTTGGTGGGATTATTTTTATTAATTATTATTGTTTATCAATTTTTGATTTTAAATTGAACACTTATTGTTATAATATTTTGTTCGTGAACATTATAGACCAGTGCCGATAATTTTTGAAAACAAAAAAAATTATAATAGGATGAAACCTATTGCAAAAGGAAGAGAATATAACAAAAAATAAAGGAAAAATAATTTACGGGCGATCTGAGGTCGGGAAGTGGGGGGGAGGGGGGGTTTAAGGGTAAAAAACGGTTTATCTCAATTTCCAGCAAAACTATAAGTCCTATGGAAAAAAGTTAAATGGCAAAGTTATAGGTAATAAAAAGGTCTACAATTTTTGCATTTACACTTTTTTACATAACCTCAAAATTTATGTGAAAAATTCAAATAACCAAGTTTTTGGTTTTTTATTTTAACCTTTTACAAAAATATTTCTTTTTCCACGAAATTTTGTGAAAACTTACCTTTCTATGTCCCAAACATACTGTAATTTTTTTGATTTAAAATATTTATTTTTCCACCTTATTTTGACTTAATATCGAAACAGCACCCTAATTTTTAAACGAAAATTCATCCGTCAAAATATTCGATTTTTTTAAAAAGTCGGTGGGCTTTTTATTTGTTGAAATCTCTACTTTCTGATGGTATATAAATAAATATACACTGCCATGTTAAATTTTCTCAGAAAATGCAATGAAACGACAACTATTTTCACAAAAATTATTCGAGTTCGAGTTTTTAAATATATATTTTTAATATTTATGTACAATTTTGAGCCATTTATTAAAATTTACACTTTAATTAATCGAAAAACGTCAAAATCCATGTTAAATTAATAAGCAAAAAAATTACAAATCCATAAAGATTGCAAGAAACATGCAAAAATAGTTGTCGTTTCATTGCATTTTCTGAGAAGATTTACCATAGTAACATATTTTTTTTTTTCACCATCGGAAAGTAGAGATTCCAACGAACAGAAACCACACCAACTTTTTTAAAAAAGCTGATATTTTGACGGGTGAATTTTCGATTGAAAATTAGGGTGTTTTTTCGATATTAATTCAAAATAAGGTGAAAAAATAAATATTTTTAATTAAATAAATTACAGCGTATTTGGGACATAAAAAGGTAAGTTTTCACAAAATTTCGTTAAAAAAAAAATTTTTGTAAAAGATAAAAATAAAAAACCAAAAACTTGGTTTTTTGAATTTTTCACATAAATTTTGAGGTTATGTGAAAAAAGTGTAAATACAAAAGTTTTAGATCTTTTTATTATCTACAACTTTTCCATTTGACTTTTTTCGATAGGACTTATAGTTTTGCTGGAAATTGAGATAAACCGTTTTTTACCCTTAAACCCCTCCTCCCCCCCACTTCCCGACCTCAGATCGCCCGTAAATTATTTTTCCTTTATTTTTTGTTATATTCTCTTCCTTTTGCAATAGGTTTCATCCTATTATATTTTTTTTTGTTTTTTTACCGTTTTCAGAGGTATCGGCACTGGCCTATTAAGGTTCTATCCATTAAATAAAATTGAATCATAAACTTAGTCAACGTCCCTATTGTCCAGTTGCTGGGCTCGAGGTCACCGTTGATGGAACCTGGTACACCATGAATATTATAAACCGAACAGTTCTTCAGAACATTCCCCATTATACAGATGGTAGACATAGGTACGCATAGGGAGCCTACGTCTATCCTCAACTTAAGCAACTTGTTAATTCCATCCATCCATCCATTTTTAACTCCAGGATGAAGACTTCATATTGAGCGAGAGTTGCGCGGCGCCCGCACCCATCCAGCTACCGCCGCTGCTGCTCCGTGGGATCAAGATCCTGGCCAATGCCTTGAAGGAGTGGCACGCCTTGAAGAACGTGAGATATTCATGCTTTGTTTCGTCTATTTGTTTTTTACGTTCTACAGGGTGGATTCGATCAAGTTATAAAACGTGTTATGAAGCGATAAAACGTCATATTTCATTATTGTGTACTTCAGTTTAAAATTTCGCACACGTGTTCTTTTTATGACGTAGGCATCCACTAAGGAAGGATTTTTCAAAATTCAACCCCCAAGGAGGTGAAATAGGGGATAAAAGTTTATATCTTATGCAAAACATGTTGCAGAACAACATCTGCCGGGTCAGCTAGTTAGTCGATACGATTATATTTACATTAAAGAAATAGATATAAGAAGATATTTGGTTGGAATTCATTGTTCCTAGCACATTTGTTACCGATTTTTATAATCCGTTATCCCTTTCCCTGATAGAGTCTAGAAGTAGATATTTAGTATAGAAAATACAGTGATTATCGACCACACAATAAAGTTGACGTGGTGAACGTTGTGACAGACGGACCCAGCCAAGCGAGACAATGTGCCCAAGTGCCTCAACTCGGGGCAGCTAGTCCGGGAGCTGTGCAAGGAACTGCGCACGTTGGAGAAGAGAACCGGCAGTAATAAGGATAAGGTAATTACAAATACAATAACTCAAAATATAATACAATTACTATACAATAATATTTACAGTAATTTTTTAATGTCCGAAAATCTTTTTAACTATCTGAAAAACATGATACACAAATGATCACTGTCAGCAATACTATAAGCATTACTGTAAGTTGGTCAAGGAAGAAGAGAGAACAAAGATACGTCTATTGCATTATTTCTTTTTTATGGAAATAGCCGGCAAACAAGCTGACGACCCACCTGATGGTAAGTGGCTATCGTCGCCCATGGACATCAGCAACACCAAAGGCATCACTGATGCGTTGCCAGCCAAGAAAGAGAGAAGAAAAAGAAAGCAAGAACTGGCTCTCAAGCCCCCAGCCAGAACACGACGAGTCGTTTGGCGGCTGACTCATGTTTAGGGTAGCTATCCAGGTTAAAAGAGAGGTGCTTTTTTACCTCTTGTCATTTTGAAAAGTGGTCTCATGTCAAACACTTCCTTCGATTTTAGTTATCCTATTCTCATTTTTTAACATCCACTAAAACAAAACTCCTATTCACAGGAGCAGAAACTAAAAAATCACTCGCCGACCAAATCAAGTTCAAAAAAGCAGCAAACACCGAAAAAGTCCATCAAATTGACTCTACCGAAACCTATAATGCACATGGGTCAGAACGGAGAATTTATTGAAGAGAAATTATATGCTGATAAATTCTATATAGATAATAAGGAAGTGGTGTATACGGACAATAGATTCATAGCCACAGACGTCAAATATATAAATCAGGTTGCTACAGATGTTAAATATGGTAACGGACTGCCAGATGTGAAATATATTGAAACTAAGGAGACGACAATGTTGCCCGAGAAATATGCATATCAGAGTTATGAAGAAATCGCTGGGTATCAGGATGCAAATGGATATGTTGAACGACCGGACAAGAAGACTGTACTGAAAATTAAAATGAAGTAAGTTGAATCATTGCTGTATGAAACAAAGTGTGTTGGTTTTAATGTGGTGCTTTAGAATACTGTTGTACGAATTTTAATGAGGTTTGATCTATTTCATGTGAACGGTTAGATACGAGAGTTTAACATGAAACACCTGATAAAAAATTCGGAACAATTTCTCACAGCAAATATAATACAGCTTTTGTAAATATCACAAACACTGAAATTTTCAGTTTGTGGCTTATTAAAGTGGAATATTTTTTTTGATGTTATCTCTTGGTAAAGAGACTTTTAGGGCTCCCACACAAAACTGCGATGCGATGCGATGCGAATTCGCATCGCAGGAAGTTGCGATGCGAATTTCTGCGATACGATTTAGTGCGGCAAACCGTTTGGTAGGGCGACCATTCCTTCAAGTGTAGTCAGCCGTACTGGACGTGTTTTTAGGAAACGTAAGATGGATCGCAAAAAGATTATTGCACTGCTGTTATTGTTAAATAGATATAAAAGAAAAAGAAGATTCTGGGTTCATCCATTTATTACGATTATGAACTCTGATGGGAACTATTTTACTCAAAAGTACTATGCGTTGAGAACTGAAGAAGATAAATTTTTTGATTATTTTAGAATGAGCATATCTTCATTTGAAGAGCTTTTGAAAAGCGCCGCGCGTCTTTCTCTAAAGCTGTCTCAGAGCGGACTAAAATGGCGTCACCAAGGATGACGTAATATCGCAGGAATGTGCGATGCGAAGCAGATCGGAAATTCTTGCGGTGCGTTCGTGCGAATTCGCAGATATTTGCGATGCGATGCGAATTCGCGGTTTTGTGTGGGAGCCCTTAATTCTTACTACTTCAGGAAATTCTCCAGGTCTCGTTAGACTCTAGTTTTGTCTGAGCATTATCACAAATTTTATTGGGTTGTAATGACTAGCTTCCACCTGTAAATAAATAAAGGGTCTATTAAGTTTTTAAGAGGGTCTTTTATAACAGAATTAGGTCCGTGGCCATTAAATACACAAAAATAATAATAAGAAAAAAATCCAAAAGAAACAAAAAAAAAGGAAACAAACATATTATTAATATTTTTCAATGTTACTCCCCAGCCATTCTCCCTCATCATCACAAGAAGCGCCTCCACCATACAGCCTGCCAGAACATTCCATCCTGAAGTCCCACCTCATCAGATCAGACCGGAACCTCAAGCCCATCCAGCAGTGGACCATCTCTAAGAAGGACATCGGAGACTACCACGAGGAACAGATCCTGTTCACCAATGAAAACCTTCCGACCGGCATCAGGATCGAGGGACAGGATATGAATTATGGACCTGGTGGGTTGGGGTTTAATTGTACTATTGACTTCACAAATGGACCGAATGTGCATTAGTCATTGTTTTGGTGCTCTAAAACCATCTTCGTATTATATGCATTGTTTTAGTTGTTAGAAAAGTTAGTTTAGTTGTTACTAAGTTGTTAGTGAAAGTCCCATAAAGGTATAATTTAGTTTTGTTAAATAGATATCAGGTATTTTCACAAACAAGTTTCAACTTGAACATTCGTACATAACGGATGAGATGTATAAACCACGCTTAGGCTTTGCTCGGACAGAAATAGTCGGAAAATAAGAGTCCTAAATCTATTTTAACATTAGCCATTTCATGACTTTTTAATTTTTTCTTATCTATATATACTTAAAAGGCAAAAGTGATTGACTGATGTATCAACGCACAGGCCAAACCTTAGGGCTAGAAACTTAAAATTTCGCACACATCTTATGACATAGGCATCCACTAAGGAAGGTTTTTTCAAAATTCAACCCCCAAGGAGGTGAAATAGGGTATAAATATGATAAGCATTTATTTCCGCGTGAGATCTCGGTAGTTATTAACTGAACAAAAAGAATGGTCCTAAGCCAATCTTAATGTTGGAAATCTTAATGGTCAATCTTAATGTTAACAAAGTCTCAGTTTTGACTGTTGTCCTAGCCTACGTGCAGTATAGATCTTACCCTAACACATACATTTTCTCCCTCACCAGGCATGTACTCAGCGGAGGACATCCAGCAAGACTACCAGTACTCGGAGACAGCCAAGCCGGGGTCCTACCACCCGGAGTTCGCGTACCAGCCGGCTGCAGACATAGCGTACACTGTGGACGCTAACGGCTACCAGCGGTACGAGGAGGTCGCTATACCACATGTGCAGGTGAGGGGTTAGAGACCGAGGATCAAACCCATTCAATGGCAGTCCGGTATGAGGACTGCCATTGAATGCACATGGGTCGTCATCATGAATTTATGTAGTATTACTATGAAATCGATGGATGTAAACATGTGAAGTGTCAATATGCAATGTAGGCCGCGTCCAGTCGGACGAAAAAAAAAGATCATCGGTAGTCAGGGTTGCCAATGCCAAATTTTTAAACGGCATTGGCTACTCTGACTGCCGAGGACCTTTTTTTTTCTTTCGAGCGCTAAACCGAAATATAGGCAGTTAGTAGTTTGTCGATTGTTATTCGACAATCGAATGCGCAATGGCGCAATTTTCGATTCAGTCACTTGTTTTTTTTTTGCAACAATCGCCCATTACTAGTCTAGACGTCAACGTGTGTTGACGATTAGCACTGTGCGACCTGAATTACACTTTATTGTGTTGGAGCAAAGTCGCTATTTATTTAAATAATTTTACGGTGATGGAAATGATGGTGATGGTGACGGAAAGGATGACTCTTCTGTACCAATATTCTGTGCCTTAACGGTGTGCGCCCGTCCCCCAGACGGCGACGTACAGCGCGGCGTCGCCGAGCGTCCCTCAGCCGCAGCCGCAGCCGCAGGCGGTGACAGCGTACGCGACGCACACACAGCTCCCGTCGTACGACGCGGCCATCGCGCACCAGTACGGCGCTGCTAACTATGTGAGTTGTTTTTGTGAGCAGAGCTGGCGTTTGGCAAGGTGGGGCGCCGGGTTTGGGGTGAGGAGCAAAAAAAAAAGAAATTCACATTGGTTCAGCGAGGAATTTTTCGAGCAAAAAATTTTTTGGTTTTCTTATGTGGGCGGCACAATATTCTTGCGTGGGACGTCAGTCATGGCTCTGACGCCGCCACTGTTTGTGAGGATAGTAAAAATAATGTGCCTTCAACTCAAGAGTGAATAGGCTTTTACTATAGTGCACTATATCATCCATGGCTTCATTTCTGCTTACGATTAGATGGTAAGCTAATGCTTATTCTGTTTTAAAAAATAATAATAGGAGTGTAGGAGGGATGGGGAATACTAACATTCTTATTAAAAATCACCAAACTCCAACAGGACCTACTTAAATACTAACCGACTACTGTCCCTCGAGGTTTGTCATAGATGTCCACGAGCGGCAGGGGATGGTGGCATTGAAAAAAAAAACGGAAAAAAATAAACTACTTTACTCGCGTTACTTTAATCGCTCCTTAGTAAATAATCACCGTACAAATTCTGCACTAAGGAGCGATTTAAGTAAACGTTAGTGACTCTGAGTAACTCCTATCCCATCGCACACCAGGTGATCCAAGAGCCGAAGACACCGCCGTCAACGGAGGCGTTACCGACGGGCGTGCGGCGTTCGGAGCGCGCGGCCCGCCGGCGCGTGTCCAGTACGTACGAGTACGAGGACGGCGATCTGTACGTGGACGCGCCGCCGACGCCGCGCCGCAAGCGAGCCGCGCGGCCGCGACCGCAACGGCATAGGCACGCGGCGCATGGTGCGTGTAGTACGTTTATTAACCCCCGATCAATGATATTAAACTATAGATACGTTATGCCCTTACAAATCAACCAAACAATCTGTTCCGACCGAGCTACAACACACACACGTTTATCTTTTGTTTCACTACACCAACCACTATTATATTGGTAAATTATGTAAAAGGGATGGCACTACTAAAACCATAATAGTGAAAAAGATAGCTAGACGGCCTCACTCAGAGGCAGCTATCAACTGTCTGAATTAAAATCGCTACACTTGTCTAAATTCGAATGACATAATTTCAGCGCCATCTTGGCATATCTTGTATATAATATCATTGCCCCCGATGAAAACAGAGGGATGTTAGAGACGTGTCTGTATGTCTGTCTGTGGCATCGTAGCTCCCAAACGGATGAACCGATTTTGATCTAGTAAAAACTAGATCAACGTTCCGTACGAAAATACGAAAAACGGAACCCTTATAGGATCACTCGTGCGTCTGGGCGACCGCCGTTCACAGCCAATTTACTCCGAAACTACTGAACCAGATTATTTGAAATTTGGCACTCATAAAATAGAAAAATAACGTTAAATACATAATCAACGTACGGAACCCTCTCCAAGCGAGTTTAACTCGCACTTTTCAAGTTTATTTTTTGTTTGAAAGGTGACTTAGAGTGTTTTTAGCTACGTTTAGTGTACATAAACTGTTGGGGGTTTCTTAAATTTTAATTTAAGATTAATGTTTATTTAATTGTCAGCAGCGACGAATGCGACGACGGCTGGTTACCGTCAGACGCGGCCGGCGCCCGTCAACGGCATCGAGTCACTGATCCAGGCCTCCGTGCTCGCTGAGGAGGAGCAGCCAGTTACGGAGACGTGAGTGCTTCTATAATATATCTGGCTTTGATTTGAAATAACTAACTTGGATTGTGCCCGTGACGGTGGGGGTTCCGTCCTCATGATGTCAATGGGACCCAGTTACTAAGGATTTGCTGTCCGTCTAATAGTTCTGTATCTCTTGAACTGTAATAGGTATAGGCACTTGATCATGGAGAACTTTTAAGTGTGCAGGTTTACTCACGATACTTTCCTTCACCGAAGCAAGTGATAATTAACTTGAAATACGAACATATCTTTGGAAAATTAGAAGTGGGTGCAAGATGCGTACTCAGGCTCTGCGTTTGGGAATAAACGTTTGACGTTTTTGCTAGTTCGTACTGACTTCGTGTGTGACTTATGGTCATAGCACACATATCAACTCGTAAACGGAACGTAAACGTATCAACTCTTGCATGTCAGTATTCTTTGTATGAAACTCCCTACTGTAAAGCACACTTATCGGATTCGTAACGTAATCGCCTCGCCTCGAGACAAGCTCACGAACCGCGGTACGGTGCGTGGACGACTTGCCGTACCCGCGCTTACGTCTCACCGTACGCTATCCGTCGACTTTCCGTTTCCTCGTGCACGCCCTGCGCCGCGGCTACCGCTGCGTCGGCGAACTGCTGTCATTCATTCCGTCAACCAGCGGCCGGCGAGCCGTAAGCGCGGCGTCGCCTAGCCGTAAGCGCGGCGTCGCCTAGCCGTAGCCGAGCTTACGTTAGGTTGACGGCGAGGCGATCCGGTGCCGATCCCTTTCCGAGTTGATATGTGCGCTACGACCATTAAACGTACCTGTTACGTATTTTTTTTTCATAATGGTCTTTCGTTTCATGATGATCACGTATCAGCGAGGACGCAGCAGTGGAGGGTATGCTGAGCATCAGCGAGCGGTACGCGGCGCCGCAGCGGACGTTTGGGCTGGCGACCGATACGCCGGACACACCGGACACGCCCGAGCGGCCGCCGAGCGAGATGCGTGTAGACAGGTGAATATCTCCCTCTCGCTCCCTCTTGCACTACGACACCGTGGTGTCTCGCACGTGTCAGCGAGCGGTACGTTCGACCGAGCGGCCGCCGTGCGAGATGCGCGTTGACAAATGACTATGTCCCTCTCGCTCTCTCTTGCACTGCGATGCCGTGGTGTCTCGCTCGTGTCAGCGAGCTGTATCTCGCGTCACAGCGCACGTTTGGACTAGCGGTCGATGCGTGTTGATAAGTGACTATCTCTCTCTCCCTCTTTCTTACACTGCGACACTGTGATCTCTCACGTGGGTCTCCCATGTGAATGACATTATGCAGATAAGGCCATGAATTAACGCGCAAAAAGAGGCGTGGTCGTGCTAATGCCGTTACACATTATGTGATAACTCGGGCTGCGGTTTCTTTGGCACATCAAAGAGTTTATATTAAAATAGAATTAATTTTTATATCCAAGGCTACGACACGAATACAATTAAAAGTAAATTTATAGACTTAAAAAGATCACAATAAAGAAAACAATTATAAAGCAAAGACAAAACAAAAAGTAAAACATACAGCTGGTTACAAAATTATTGCTACATTATGCTCGCATGTGTCCAAGTGGCCCAGAAAAAAGAGCTTACTCAGCATAACGCCGTAGTGTTGACTACAGCGCTGATTTTCGGTGAGTCCTAATTACACTAACCAGGGTCATTATGTTTGTTTGTATGACAGCACGACTGCCAGCAGCAGCAAGCGGCCGCGGAAGGCGCCCGCCAGCAGCGCTGATGAGGACTACGCCGATGAAGAGGATCTCATCAAGGAGGTGCATCGAGACGAGGAGTACGGTGAGTGGAACTCGGTTTTGTTATGTTACTGCTACAAACGAGCTGATGATCCACTTGGTTGTAGGTAGTTACTGCTGCTAAAATATCAGGCAAATCTCAAACTTGACTCTAACGTGACAAAACTTCGCTTTTGCCATTAGCGATGTCCCATCGAATCGCCGAGTGACCGCTTCTTCATCATAAATGTTTCATTTCATGCTATTAAAATATCGCTACTTGGCCGATGGACACACTGTATTATGTATAGATTTCGTGTCCGTGAACGGCTTTTATTGTGTTGCTCGAGCGCGCTATGTATAAAGTATATGATCCTTGTGTGTGCGTGTGTGCGTGCGTGCGTGAGTGTGTGTGTGTGTTGCAGCAGTATTGTAACAGTGGTCTGTATTGTCAGTGTACCCGTCGCTGGAGATGAGCTCGGACGACGAGGACGGCTGGTCGGGCACGCGGCGGGGGCGCGGCGCGCGCAGCCGGACCGACAGCCGGAGCAAGGGGGACAAGTGAGTGCATTTCATATTTCCATAGCTTATAAAGGCTTATTTACCCATACATGACGACATAGAGCGACATATTCAGATGGTGGGAGTTTAGAGCGGCCCCCCACCACAACCGGTTTCCCTCGTAGCGACTGTTGTCATTACATTATACATGTATATGTATACAGTCATATATACATACATACGGTAGCAAGCGGGTCGGTGTATTGCTGATTTTAGTTTTGTAGAATGAAAGGCAAATCGGGTGAGTTATGACGGAGGTAAAAGTCTTAAGAGCCATTTCGCGGTTAGACGCGCGGAATGAAGAATTTGACGTCAAAAATTAGTATCATAAGAAAGATATTAATGCTGGCAAATGAACACATAAAATAGATCAATCCTTCATCTTGGTGTAATTTACCGGAGTTTTGAAAATATTAATTAGTTTTTGCGTACTTAAGGGCCTAGTCTCGTAGTTCACAAAATAAGAATCGCGTGCGGCTAGTCCAAACGTCAAGCGTCTGCACGTAGGCTCCCCGCAGTCCCCGCATTCATCCTACATAGCGTAATTATTTGACTAGTTCGGAAAGTTGCTCTACTAAGTATTTTTTTTTCTATAGAAGAGTTGTCTGTGTTTTTGTGTTCTATAGTATCCCCAATATAGAAAATCTAAAGGCTGCAGTCTTGCAAAATTCACTCGCGGCGAATTATTTTCACAACTTTGTACATTTTTTCATACAAAGTAGTGAAATATCATAAAATATTATTATTACACAAAATAACCATAATATAAGTAATAGCTGGTTATTTTAAGTTTTTTAAGTTCATCTAGGTGGATTTTGTTAGGTAAATCAATAGTTAAATACAGGTCTTTCGCGCCCAAAGTAATTTAGAGTTATGTTTGTGCGCTTACTTTATGGCAACAAAGAATTAATTTACAAATCTGTTCTGCTCATAATTAGCTCCACATTCTTGTCTTGAAAATTTACTGAATATTTTTTTCTAATTATCTTTCATTTCTTAATTCCGAGATCACAATTCCATCAAAATTCTCTGTTTTTTATCTCTTTACAAATGGTTTGTTTCATAATAAATAAGCATCCTATGTATGAAAAAATTTGATTATTTTAATGCCATGAGTTCAATAAAGCAAACACAAAAAATGCACCAAATGCAAAAAATGCATGGAAAATTGGGTGCCAACGTAGAAGTGATGAAGAGAAATAGAATCCAAAGGTAAGTAGTTATATTATTCATGTTTAGGGCCTAACTACAGGGGCAAAGCAGCCGGTATAGAACAAATTTTTGTATTACAGAAAAGAGCCATTAGAGCTATTTATAAACTAAAATCAAGGGAGTCCTTGCGAGTCAAATTTAAACAAATATAGACATAATAACTGTATACATATACATATAATAATAATGTATAAATATACATATAATAACTGCATATAAACAAAATTGTGATTTTTCAAATCGTCAAACAAGAAGGATGCATCAATTGGCTACCTCTTCGTACCGTCTTTCTAAAGTGCAACGTTCTTTTATGGGACTAGGTATAAAATTTTATAATAAAGTCCCAAAACAAATACGTGACTTACCAGTGGAATCTTTTAAGAAACGTGTAAAGGCTCAGCTCTTAGGCAAGGGCTACTATAGCATAAATGAATATTTAAATGACAAGGATGCTTGGAAATGACTAGCTAGGCAACCAGTTCTGCACAGGTTAGAGAATACCTATTTTTGTAATAGATATAATTTTTAGTTTTAAAAGATGTGCTGAGGAGTTTCTTTACGGCTTTTCTTCTCCTCCATGACAAAGCACCTTTCCGAAAAGCTGGTAGATTAAAAAAAATGACGTGCATAAGAGTATCAGTGATACCTACATGAATAAAGATTATTTCATTTCATTTCATTTCATTTCAAATTAAATTAGCTAGCGAAACTCCACAGACGTGATAGGTATATAATAATATGATAGAACTAGGGATTGCAATAAGGAAAAACGGATCCGGTAATCCGGCCGGGTCCGACGTTTTTTACGTATACCGGATCTGGTGGAATTTACCGGATACGGTCACACCAATTTTTGGTAAAATAATCACCTTGTTGCTAGTATAGATGCTTTGAATGCCTGGTATAGATGTTGTAATTAATCTAGTATTACAATCTGGTATTCTCAACGTTCAATAGGGGTGATAATATAGTACAGCGTGAAATTATATTTTCGTTGAAATCACTTCTTGTTTATAATTGGTAATATTTGCCCTAAATGGATATAGGTGTAAGCTATAGGTGTATATCAATTGAAGCGCAATAACATGACAACAAAAACCCCCTTTAAACATATTAAGATGTGTAGTTGTATACATGTACACTTGTTATGTACACTTGTTCTGTATGTTTTATAGTTTGTATAATTATTTATTTCCCACTTTATAATATTATATCCCTAATAAGTATCATTTAATCATATACACATAAAATTAAATAAAATAAATAATTAAGTTGTAAATTATCTTCAACTTTGGATTGACCTGCTTCTAAAATAATATTAATATACAATATTAATAAGATTGACGCCACATGTGAAACTACACGAAAAAGGGGACTACACTGTAAATCAGCAGCCGTGGTTGGTTCCTAGCCGCTCCATGGCACAGGCAGAGGGTAGTCCTTTTTCGTCAGGTGACATGGTACCCGCTAAATTTTCTATGTTTCATGTCAAGCAATAATTTAGTAAAGGGTTACATTTTGTTAGTACTTTTTCTTTCACCGTAGTTTAACCTTGTAACCCATGTACCATGTTATTTTCATGACGGAATAAATGTTTCTTTCTTTCTTTCTTATTAGCTCCTTCTTAAAGAAAATAAAGAGGAAAAAATGTAGGAATTGATATAACTATGTACTATATTTTTAGAAGACAAGTTATATTAACTATGAGTTCTACTAACAGTCTGATAACTATATAGTTATATAGTTCTACTTACAGTCTATAACGAACTAGTTGAACCGTTTTTAGGTATTTATATAGTATCGATAGCATTACTACTAATGTACCTTACTGGCGTGTTGATGCATATTGTTTAAGTTTACGATCCATATTGAAATCAAATAATTATGTACAAAACTATTACTGATACACAAATATTTACAAAAACTATTATTAAAATACAAATATTTACAAAACACGCAAAAAATTATAAAAAAAAATAATAAAGTAGAGCAACTTTCGATACACAATCTACGTCAGAGCCGGAGCAAGGTTAGAGTGAGAGGGAACAGTTTTATTCGTCGTGGACTACACGTCTGAACGCTTCGGCCGTGCATTGGCCACTAAGGAATTTCCCTCGCATTTCTTGTTTATAAACTCTTTTTTTGTAGGTCTTTTGAGATTATTATTATTGTTAGAGTAAGGTGATTTAGGTGCACTTTTTTTTTGTATTTGCTTTATTGAACTCGTGGCATTAAAATAATCAATTATTTACATACATACGATGCATAGTTATTATGAAACAAACCATTTGTAAAGAGATAAAAACCGAGAATTTTGAAGGAATTGTTATGTCTGAATTAAGAAAATGAAAGATAATTAGAAAAAACTATTCAGCGCATTTTTAAGACAAGAATGTTGAGCTAATTATGCGCTGAACAGATTTTTAAATTAATTCTTTGTTTCCATAAAGTAAGCTTACAAACATAACTCGAAATGACGTTGGGCGCGAAAGAGCTGTATTTAACTATTGATTTACCTAACAAAATCCACCTAGATGAACTTAAAAAAAATAACTAGCTATTACTTATATTATGGTTACTTTTGTGTAATAATAATATTTTATGATATTTCATTACTTTGTATGAAAAAAAAATACAAAGTTGTACAAATAATTCGCCGCGAGTGAATTTTGCAAGACTGCAGCCTTAACTGTCAATCTAGCATAACTATTTTTCAGCAAAAGGACGACAGAGTCAATTTCATACACTGATTTTCTTTATTAAATCTTGTTAAATTGAGTAAAAAAAAATGTCTAGAGAACACTCATATATTATATTTTGTATTTATTACAAGAGATATACGATTACTATCATATTCGTTTCCAAATTAATTCAATAACATTACCAATTTTCATGGTTTATGCCATGACTTTACCATCGATTTTTGTATTCAATAAAGCGTATTTCCCATCAAAAATTTATGTAGTAATAAAATATGGTCTTTGCCGAATATGACACGTAATTTTTTTTTTATCTTACTGCAAAAAATAATTTATTACAACGAATTTACTTTACCATATAAGAGCCTGTCCAGATGAGGCGTTTTACGCGCGAGCCGACTCGCGCGTAGTCACTCGCGCGTAACCGAGATACTAGAGCTACATACATCCCGTCCAGATGCTCTCGCGCGTTTCCTCACTCGCGCGTAAAACGCGTGCAACACGCCGGACTCTCGACTCGCGCGTAGCTCGCGCAAGAGACGCGCGAGTCGAGATACTCGGGCGCCATTGCTCCGTCCAGTACTACGCGCGTATCCGCAGCGAGTGGTCGAATTTCGTTCAAAATGGAGCGTTTTGATACTGAACTTTTTATCGATGAGGTTGAAAAAAGAGTAGGCATATGGGATATGGAATCTCCAGATTATTCTAATAGAGTCATAAAACGTAGAAACTGGGAAGCAAATAGTCGACATTTTTTTGCGAAGCTGGTGATTCCGAAGAGAAGAAAAAAACTCTGGCCACAACACAACTGCTTTGTCTGCCTCCATGTTTATAACTAGTCCCTTCCAAAAAACTGGCGCGCAGGTACGCGCGTAAAACGCGACATCTGGACGCAACACAAAAGAGTAGCGCGCGAGTCGGCTCGCGCGTAAAACGCCTCATCTGTATAGGCTGTAAATAAACGAATTGGCGCGAATCAAATCAGTTAGGCTCGAGCCCTCTTGGACGTCGGACCTATGTCAATTTTTGCTTTAGCCATCTAAGGAATAGATTTCGTAAAAGTAACGTAATTATATTGCCATTGAACAGTCTTAATCATGTGAGAATTTTTAGTTACAGTCAATTGTATTATTTTTAGTTTTCTATAATTTTCAGGGTTTTGTAGTCAAATCGGAATCATGTCTAGTCCGTTCGTTATTTCAACCGGCCGGCTAGCCCGTCCGGCCGTCCGTCCTTCCGTCCGTCCGTCTGTCCGTCCGTCTGTCCGTCCGTCTGTCCGTTCCGTATGATTTTTTCTTCGTCTACCCCTTAATGTAGGGTATCGTTGAAAAGGTCTTTCAAAAATATTATAGGTTTCAAAAGACCATTTTTCAATTCAGGGGTCCGTTTGAGTAATATTCTGCTTTAAACATCTTTGGTTTGAAGAAAACAATAGAAATTAAGTAACTATTTCTTTCCAATTTATGTAGTGTAAGTAGTAACGGAGAAAATCACGAACATACATAATTATGTACAAAATATAACTGTATCTATACTAATCTATACTATTACTATTGTAATATTATAAAGCTGAAAAGTTTGTTTGTTTGTTTGGTTGAACGCGCTAATCTCAGGAACTACTGGTTTGAATTGAAAAATTCTTTTTGTATTGGATAGTTCATTTATCGAAGATGGCTTTAGGCTATCGGATTTTTGGAAATTCAACCCCTATTGGGTTGGAAGTCACTGCTGTAATTTGAAATAAAACATTGTCCGTTTTTAGACATTAGTTTCTGTTTACAGTATTTAGGTTTTTTGTTATATGTGTAAATTACATATTTAAAGAAAAAAAAATTAATAATTATAACTTGTATACACATACCCTTTATTTATACAACTTTTAGATCAATTTGTACTTTATAGGGTTCCGTACCCAAACGGTGTCAACGGGACCCTATTGCTAAGCCAAAATGTTGGAATGATAGAAGCTCCGACATTAGTCAGCTATAGTCACTTATTATTAGTCAAAGATAATACATTCGTTGTTTGGAAACTCTCGTGCACCCAAGTTCCGTCAACTCCCCAAAACTCACGTATCTCAAATACACAACACCCTTTACCCTCTCTCACCTTCTCTCTTCACCCTCTCATTTTTTCCCTTCACAACCCCTCGCCTCCCCCTATACCCCCCCCTCAGTTCTTCACCCAAAAGTGGAATTTTGCGTCGGGATAATCTGGGAGGCATCCGGGCAAATACCGCACTCATCAGGTAGGCGCGGATCGGCAGATCAGGATATCGGGATATAGATTTTTGGAAAACCGGAAATCCCGGATATCTCGGAGACGGTGCGTCCTAGACAAGTGTAGACGGAAATTTCGACCCCCTTTAGTAAAGCCCCAAACCTTATTACTAAATCTTACTGAACCCACTTTTACCCCCCCCCCCCCAAATTTTCCTAAAATACCATATATCTCCTAAACGGTACGTCCTAGACGATTTCCGACTGAATTTCCATCCGCCCTGTGGAACTCATACTTGCAACATTACCCAATCTTATTGGGCCCAACCTTAACCCCCCCCCCCCCTCCCAAATTTTCCGAAAACTCCTTATATCTCCTAAACGGTGCGTCCTAGACGATTTCCGAAAGGATCGAATAAAAGTTGTAGCCCATAAAAAGATTGACATTTTATGTGCCATACATTTTTCTTGTAGAGCAAGTGGTTTGGGAGGAAAGTGCGAATTTCGTTTCTCATAATTTATTATACTAGACTATTGTCAATATTTTGTTTTGTAAACCAACAGAAAACAATAAAGAATTCGTTTTTAACATTCAAAGACCGCTGTCAATAGTGTTCTGAATATCTTCTTTTTAAAGCTGTAATCATTTTTGTGTATGGATTGTATTAACCTTTATTTTTACGTTATCTTTTGTATCACGGTATGGATTAGGGTATCGAAAACCGGTCCTGTTTTAAATTACCGGGATTTTCGGTACTCGCCTATGCTGGAACCGGGATTCCCGGGATTTTCAGTTCTTTCGGGATTATTTTACCACGGCTTTCCCCGCGTGAAAATGGTTAGTATCGCGTTTCCTATTTTATCTCTCAGGAGCATTAAATAGGGAAAAACTGTTTTCTACCCAAATCCGTATAGTCGTTTGCCGTGATTGAGTAACCATCATACTATTATACCTTACATGCAAACATAAGTTTCGTATTAATTGTATGAAAGCAACACAATTGTATTGCACAATTCAGCACTGCTTGGACGAGAAAAAAGAGTTAAATCATCTTCATTTATATTAGAAAAATATCGATCTGGGTTGTGTAAATAATATTATATTAGTATAGCTGCTTCATGTAGCCGACGTTCTGAATCGACGTTCTTTTTAAAGCTGTAATCATTTTTGTGTATGGATTGTATTTACCTTTATTTTTACGTTATCTTTTGTATCACGACGCGACATATTTTTATTTCCCAAAAGTTCAGAAAATCCGGGTTCTTTTATTTTGTTTTCCGGTTCTTTTATTTTGTTTCCTGGTTCTTTTATTTTGTTTCCCGGTTCTTTTACTTTATTTCCCGGTTCTTTTGAAAAGTACCGTATTCCTTTGTAAATCCCGGGATTTTCGGTTCCGGGATTTCCCGGTTCTATACCTTCCGATTGATTTGAATTTAGGTATACCTATGTATTTCGACGCGCTGCGAATATCGTAGGCAAAATGGACGCATATTGCATTTTATAGATCACCTTGAAAAAACGTGATTTTTAATTTTTCACGTTGATTTGCCAAAATATTGATTTTTGCAATATGCATCTATTGACTTTTTATTGCAATATGCATCTATTGGACATCTTTATTGTGATGTACCTAAGTAGGTACCTAAAATGTATTATGTAAATAAGTTACCGATAATGGTACTACTACATTGTACTCTTAATTGTTATATAAACTTATATTGTCACAAACCAGATACATGTATGTGGTCACAAAGTGTATAATTAAAATTATATGTTCATAATTTTAAAATTTTTACGATTGAAAGTATCAAGAAGATTACTCGCACAGAACTGAGGTCAAGCGCGACGCGAGCCGCGCGAGGCAATATCACGTCTAGGAGCCGCTTCAAATACCTATAGTTTATCAACCGAGTTTTGCGTAATGGCTCTTAAGGCTCCGTGCCGCGATATCAACAATTTCAGTCAATTTTAATCACTGTTTGTGTGAACAGGATAAAGAGATTAAGCTTTGTTTTTTGTAACTATAAGAGTCTAATTCTTGTTCTTACTGATAGCGTAGACGAATTTAACATATTATTTATAATAATGGCAAATCACCACTATTTAAAACCCTTCTTTTCCGAAAAGTAACGAGCAAGTGATTTTTGTCTTCGTTTTACAACGAAAATACAAAATATTCCAAACATTAAAAAATATAAATAACATGAATATACGGTCTATTATTAAGTAGCCTAGCCAGTTTTTTAAATTCCTATCCAAATATAGCAGAAAAAATTTTTGAAATAACGTAATTTCGTTCGAAGTAAGTATTTTTTTCTATTAATTAGAAACATTTTAAGGAAATTTTAAAAAATACACATTAATCTTAAGTTAATCCTTTAATAGAATCAAAATTTTATTTTATGAAAAAATAATGTTTTCGTTTGTTAATAATAGTTGCAAACTGAACTATATTATGGACCGCATTAAATATATTGAACCAGTACCGCCAAGGCTATCAACGCGTGAGGACGTATTACTTTTTTTCCCGCGACGCTCGCGTCTTTTACGTAAAAATTTACACAAATTGTACGCCGATTATCACAGAACATCTAATAATTAGTTAGAAAGGAATTGTGGGCAAGGTAGGCGCGCCAATACTGTGATCAAATGCGCACATCGCACAAAAACACGCGATTGCGCTGTTTAGTGACTCGCAAACTCCAACGGAGAAAAGTACTGCAAAATACTGCGACTTAATTACGTAAAAATGCCTTCATGTGCGGTAATTGGAAAAAACTTTGTTTCGGAGGCCATGATGAAATATGAGTCTGTCGACGGAGTAAGTAATTTCAATCAAAAAGTATAAAAGTATATAATGAATAAGTATACCTTGCGAAAATAAATACCGATAAAAATTTATCTACAATCAATCCCTAGCTACAGAGTCACGCCTACTTCATGCACCCATAACAATCCTCGTGCGTATTTGTTCATTTTCGTTAGTAGTGTTTATTGAAACGGCGACAGCGGTTCCCATACAAATTACGTGCTATGCCCCTTCTAACTAATTATTAGATGTTCTGTGCCGATTATCACATTTTGATCCAATTATTAAATTAATTATTTTTTATTTTAATAACACCATGCATCATCATGTTTCTATGTATTACAAAATTGGCTGTTCGAAGGGGGGTGGGGTAGTTATAGTAGTTCATATAGTTAGGAAGAAGATGAATTTACTGAATTCAGCGAACATACCCGAGTGGGGTATCAAATGAAAGGGTTTGATTTGTGTAGTACTAAATTGACTGTTTAGGGGGGGGGGGGGGGGGTAATCAACAAGGGGCCATCCATAAATTACGTCACACAAATTTCATGACTTTTTGACCGGAGGGGTCAATCCATCGATATCACCCCTAGTGTGACGTCACATATTATAAATTTTACTCCTAGAAATTATTAAATTAAGTTCCATTTTTGTTTTTCAACTTAGTAATTCACTTAGTAGTACTTCAAGTGTTTCAACTTACATTTTGAAGTGAAAACTTCTTTAGTACGGGGGTAATTTGAAATTCGATGAAACGAAACTGTCCAGTAAAAAGAGACAGACACATAAATTCTAAAGTGAGATAGGAAGCATTGTACAGGGGAGGTTGAGGGGAGTTGAGTTGAGTTGGCGCCGCTGTGGCAAGGTTGCGCTCCAAAAATACCGCCCCGGGTCCCGATGGTGTTTCGGGTCGAGAGCTGGTTTCCGCCCTAGACGCCGCAGAGTCCCTGGAGTAGCGACTAAGGGGACTCCTGAATGCCTGTCTCGAGCAGGGAAAATTTCCTAAGGCGTGGAAAACAGGACGAAAATTGGTCGTGCAAATCCAGCAAACAATTAATAATAATTACCGACGTACGTCAAGCCCATTCATGACTTTTGCATCGTGCATCGTGCATTGCCTTGGCGGGACGGGCATTACAGCATGATTGGGCGTGTATAAAAGGTTTAAGCTCTGAGTCTGAATAACCTGCTTATGTTTTGCGGCGCAAAACTGAATGACCTGCTTGCTTATGCCCGGTATTTATGGGTACGCAGACGATTGCACAGTGGTAGAGAGATACCTACCAAGTCTCAGGGCCAGTCAGGACGAAATTCAGTCTCAAAGAGAGGCCATGGTGGCTCGTGTGAATCTCACACTTCGGGCTGTGTCCGAGTGGGGCGAAGCCAATCTTCTGAGATTCAACGCCGCTAAAACGCAGACGTGTCTATTTACCGCCAAGAGGAGACCGCTTACCTTGGCTCCTACTTTTCGGAATATGCCCTTGGATTATACCGACTGCCTTCAGTTGTTAGGGGTAGAGATATCCTCGAAACTCAACTTTGGGCGGTTCATTGAGACCAAGGCTAAGACTGCTGCAAGGAAACTTGGTGTCCTTGCAAAGGTGCGGCGGTACTTCACACCGAGGCAACTTTTAACCTTGTATAAAGCTCAGGTTCGGCCGTTTGTGGAGTACTGTTCGCATATTTGGGCAGGTGCAGCCAAATGTCACCTTTCTGCCTTGGACTCGATGGAGAGGCGTGCGAAGAGGCTCATTGGTGACCCAGATTTGGTTGAGACCAATCTGCAAAGCCTCGAGCACAGGCGTAGAGTAGCCAGCCTCTCGGTTTTCTACAGGGCACATTTCGGAGAGTGTGCACAGGAATTGTTTGATTTAATTCCCCCATCTCCATTTCTCCATCGAACGTCACGACGCACGGCGGGGATCCATCCTTTTGTTGTGAACATCCCGCCGGTAAGGACGAGGCGGTTTGCCTCGTCATTTATTATACGCATCGCCAAAGACTGGAATAAATTGCCTTCATCGGCGTTCCCGCCTGCCTATGATGTGGATGTCTTCAAGAAAAGAGTGAATAGGCTTTTACTAAGTTAATGTGCTTACCACCTTGGACCACATCTTCACTTAGGGAACATACCAAAACCACGTGCCTTATTTAGGGGGGGAGGGGGGTCTTCAAAACACCACGATTGGTCACAGAGAGGAGGGGGGGGGGGGCTTAGGTTTTTGTCACGTAGTCAATATTTTAGCAACCATTGCGCCACAAGTCGTCAAATATAAGCAAAATTATTATTTTTGCAAAAAAGTATTGAAAATCGTATTTATCATTTACCACGTGAAAACTAGGGGGGAGGGGGGGTCTTCTCATATACTACGAATGGTCACGAAGGGGGGGGGGGAGGGGGGTAAAAAGTTGGAAAAAATGGGTTACGTGGTTTTGGTATGTTCCCTTACCATCAGGTGGGATTGTGGTCAAGCATTAACTTATATGTAAAAAAAAATCAACAAATTAAACCTTATGATCATATAGGTAGGGTTGAAAATATTTTTAAGTATAAAACTTAAAGTAAAAATTTAAAAAACCCCAACCCAAAAAAGAACAAAAAGTCTGAATATGTAAAAAGTCATAAAATAAATTTTCAAAAAGTCATAAATAACATGAATATTACAAATGTACTAGCTGACCCGGCAAACTCTGTACTGCCTAACAACTCACCCCTCTCGAGGGAGACCTCGAGCCCCATCTCCCTTCTCTTTCCCCTCTCCCTCTCTCTCGACTGTCAGTTATGAAATAAAAAAGTTAGATATGTCGCTGATGGTTACATTAGAAAGATAATATTATGGTCGTTAAGTTTTCAAAGAAATCAGACCTCATACTACAGCTATGAAACAGACAAATTTCTGAACGCACCTATAAATATCTGACAACCAAATGACAATTTGACAAAAGATATCAAATGTTTCACAGCTAGGAACAATTTTTTTGTTTTTAGTATTTTCCATTACTTATTATTCATACATTCATTCATTCCAACTCGGATGGGCTGCGTTCGGGAAACTGCGTCATATCTTGTCGTCCAAAACACTACCTCAGTGCCTGAAGTCGAAGGTGTTCGAGCAGTGTGTGTTGCCAGTGATGACATACGGATCCGAGACGTGGTGCTTTACTATTGGCTTAATCCACAAGCTCAGAGTAGCGCAGCGGGCTATGGAGAGGGCTATGCTTGGTATTTCTCTACGTGATCGAATCAGAAATGAGGAGATCCGTAGACGAACAAGGGTAACCGACATAGCTCAAAGAATTAGCCGGCTGAAGTGGCAATGGGCTGGCCACATAGTGCGAAGGACCGATAACCGTTTGGGAAGAAAGGTCCTTGAATGGCGCCCACGTCTCGGAAAAAGGAGCATAGGACGCCCCCCGTCCAGGTGGACTGACGACCTGAAGAAGACAGCGGGTATCCGATGGATTCAGAAGGCTCAGGACCGGTCAGAGTGGCGCAAATTAGGGGAGGCCTATGTCCAGCAGTGGACCTCCAAAGGCTGATGGATGGATGATGGATGATTATTCATATTTTTCACCGTTTACACCTTCCCTGAAGTTTCACAAATATTTCAAGATCAAAATTAGCCAAATCGGTCCAGCTATTCTCAAGTTTTAGCAAGACAAACGAACAGCTATTGATTTTTATATATAGATTATTTAATTTAACTAAATAAAACTTTGTCGTGTTGGGGGACGGCTCCATATTAAAAACCCATCCATCAGTCTTGATAGGTCCACTGCTGGACATAGACGACATTTTTCCGAGACGTGGGCGCCAATAGATTACATTTCTTCCCCAACGGTTATCTTCGAACTGTGTGGCCAGCCTATTGCCACGTCAGCCGGCTAATTCTTTGAGCTATATGGGTTACCTTTGTTCGTCTACGGATCTCCTCATTTTTAATTCGATCACGCAGATAAATACCAAGCATAGCCCTCTCCATAGCCCGCTGCGCTACTCTGAGCTTGTGGATTAGGCCAATAGTGAAGCACCACGTATCGGATCCGTATGTCATCGCTGGCAACACACACTGCTCGAACACCTTCGACTTCAGGTACTGAGGTAGTTTTTTGGACGACAAGATATGACGCAGTTTCCCGAACGCAGCCCATCCGAGTTGGATTCTACGAGTGACTTCTTTCTCGAAGTTGGACTTACCCATCTGGATCAATTGTCCCAGGTAAATGTATTCGTCTACAACTTCGAGAGCAGCGCCGTCAACAACAACCGGTATGGGTGTGACATGGACATAGTTTCCGAGCATTGTACCAAGTTCCTCCAGTGAACCCGCCAGGATAACTATAAATCATCGGCATATCGTAGGTGTATGAAGTATTTACTATTTTTATATACCAGTTTTTATCAGAATTAAAATGTTGAATAACTTTATAAAATGACTGATGTAATGAAAACTGGCCAAGTCAAATCTAACCTACTTTAAGATCTCACATATTTAAATAACAGCAATTGTTATAGATATCCAATAAAGCAAAGAAATAGAGTTTAATACTTGTTCACAATTTTATTTTGTTCCTATAAATACATATTTCGATTTTGCATAGAACTTTGCACTCATTTAGATCTCCGTTCTTTTTGCGGCGAAGCCCACAGCCAAGCTTAATTTTTGTATTGAACTTGACTCTCCTTTTTTACATATTTTTTTGGTGGGATATCATTACTTTTTATAAAGAAAACTAGGCAATGCCACGTGCCGCAGACGATAGACCGTTGGCCGGTTGTTTAGCGCATATTACAAGTTTTTTCTGTGATGGGGACACCACTTATTTTTCGACTTTTTTATTTTTTGATTTTTTCCTACGCTTACACACAATTACCGCGCTGAATTCCAAATTTGATCCTTCTAGGTCATCTGGAAGTAGGTTTGATTTAGGTACATTATGTCAGTCAGTCAGTCAGTGCTAAAATTTACGACTTTTTGACCTTCATATCTTTATAACCGTTTGAGCTAGCTTCATGAAATTTGGGCTTCTATATGTCCTTATGAATGTAATTAAACACACGTAGTTTTATGTGTTTAGGTTTTTGTTATAGAGGTTTTGAGTTATAGAAGGGTCAAAAGTGGCACCAAGTGGTTCATGTAATATTACACTCGGCGCTGGCTAGCCAGTTCCTTTGCTTGAACTTGGCTTGACACGCTGCCGCGTGTATAGGTTTATTGTATGATTTTTTTACTTCTTACCTAATCAGACTTTTTTGTTTTTTTGAGTCCGGGTTTTTTAAATTTAAGTTTATACAGGGTAGCATTTTAATTCGTGGGAATTTTTTTATGGGATGTTTGGCTCGCGATGAGATCCCGAATAAACAAAGAAATAAACTAAAACACTCATAAATCACAGAGATAATAATATCAAACTAAATACGAAAAATCTCAAAACGTATGGACGCCCTAGCAGCGCGTCGCCCTCGCAATCTAGGTGAATGACCTATGATTCGTTTTCCCTTAAATTCTTAAACCCTGGGTTAGGACGCAAAAAATTTAGGTATCTACCTATTAAGCAAATATCTAACATAAAATAGCCAAACATTTAATACAAAATTGATTATTTCTGGCATACTTTAAAAATTGGAAATGGTATTTAAAAACTCACAGACTCGGACCAGATAGTGTGCAGGCGCTACGTCGCACAGTGGGACGAAAATCGGGTTTCATAGACTTAGGATTTTTATGTTAAAATTTGTTTGTTTCTTGTCGCAAACTGACGTAGAACCTTTTTAGAAGCCACAAAATTATCATATTTATGCACCGCAGGCGACTATGACACGAAAAAAATTTTTTTAAATTAAATTTGTATGGAACACAACAGAAAAACCGATTTTATTCGAGACTGAGGAGAGTGCCCCTAATTCCCTCTGGTACGATTATTGCCACTATTTTTCTCTATTTTTTGACATATCGCACGTTGCGCGCACTCGATAGACTTTGGGTGAAAAAAAATGAAATATATTTTTTATTTTTTTTCACATTGTGCACGTTATTTTCTATGCTTAAGGGCCTTCAAGGCCCTATTTGGTACTTGACACGTTGTCTAAAACGAGCTACTGCAATGCCTAACCTATTTAATAACAGTTTATCGACTAACCTGCCCTTGTATAATAGGTTACATGGTTATTTAATCAGTTACTAATGACGATCCCTGTGTTCATCAATTTAGTCAATGAGCTCGACTTAATGTTGTCAGTACTCGGCTCATTATTGTTACTATTTTAATTATTATTGCACCTACTTATCAACCATTATCTCATAGTTCCAATTACTTTATGATGGGCATTACCTTACAAATCCCATTGCCTTTTAAGGTTTAAAATTAATTACCTACAAAACTACAAATGGTCCTACTTATATAATCTACAAGTTATTCACTAGGTAAATTACTACAACAGGCTAAATTATGTATGGTTATTTAAAGTTGGTCCCAAAAAGTTCATTTCTAAAATCTTAAGATATAAAAGCTAAGGACCGTAGTAACAACACAAGTGACTATGTTAGAAAAAAAAAATAAACACATTGATACAACTACCCATCCATTTCGTATTCTGAATCGCTATCTGTTTGAGGATCAATGTTAACTACATTGAAAAATTATATTTCAATATGTTCTGTACAAAGTTTTAAAAGTCCTAGGGCTTAACTTCCTTTGAGCTGCATCGAGTACATGTCTAGTGGAAGAAATTAATGGGTCAGATGAAAGAAAATTACCAAGGGGCCATTTTCAGTATATTAATGGTTTATATACTTTTTAAAAGATAATAAGTTATTTTAAGTAATTCAGTAGATTCCAATACAAAAACATATAAAATATTTGAACCTGACTGTACTTCAAAATATGAAACAAAATATGAAACCACATTAAGCTCATAGACTCGACGTAACGAGACTCGACGTAAAGAGACTCGACGTAAAGGGAACCAACTGAAGGATCATGTTCAAAAGATCTTGGTTAGTATTAACTCTGCTAGACTTCCGAGAATGAAACTCCCTGTACCTGCGGAAATCTTTATTTCTAGCTTCTGAGGCTTCTTCGGAAAGTTTTCCGATGGGTACAATTGCTACATTGTCTATGTCAGCACCATGCATAAGGATCTTATGTACCGTTGCTGTCATTATAGTACCAATTGTACAGCTCGATATACCTTTCCGTAGTTTTTCGAGTATATTCTTTGAATTTTTCTGTCAATAATTTCGCCCGATGCTATCACTTGTAAAATTACTGCAAATCTTCGTATGAGCTCTTCATCTAAGCCAATAATGGCAGCAGTTTTTTTGAAAACTCAAAAAACAAAATTCTTGCTGTGTTCCCATCGTTTGTTGCTCCTGATCATTGTTTTGCTTTATTGACCAGCAAACCTAATTCTTCCCGGAATTTAGATTGAACTTCCTTTTTCTTTGCCTCTAATATAAGCTGGTTTTCTCCTCTTATACGAGTTGACAAAGTTTTCAAATATAGTCTGTATGAAATATGAAGCAGCCATTCCACACAATTGATACGAGCGTGCAGAGAAGATAATTCAAATTTGTAGAGATCAGTTTGCACGTCTTTGCGAAACTGTCTCCAATTCATTGATTTCGAAAGGTTTTGCCAAGCACAAATAACAAGTTGCAGGAGATTTAGCATCTGAAAGATAGGTGCATACCTCCCCATCGATCGTGGTCATTGTGACTATGAGTGATTTGATTATTGACGTATTGGGTAACTTTAAGGCTCCTCATTTCGTCTTCCATTTTGGCCAACTGTTCTTGCACTAGAACTTTAGACTCTTTAAGAAGGGGAACTGTATTGGACGGCAATACGCCGAACAGGGTCCCGGGTTTTCCCATATGACTTCTTCCGCAACAGTAAGTTTTAGTGGAACTAAAGTTGTCATAAAAACTGATTAATCACTGTCACCGCTGCTTTTTCCCCCTTCGATCTTTTGTTTATAGCCACTTTGAAATCAAAATCATACACTTGCCTTTAGTTTCTTGTGGTTAACTTTGTATAATTCTAGCAGCAGTAATATGTAAAAGTGCTTGAAGAGACACTTTGGCAATTATGTCTGTTATCATTTTTGCTTATTTTGGAGGGTAACAATCCAACTTAGCTTGTTAGATTTTGTAATACGAAGGATATCTATCTGTGATATCTTCACGAAGAGTAGATTCCCTCAAAGTCATATACTGCCACTACTAAATGATTTAAGTGATATTAATATGCCGAGTGCTTTCGCAGGAGTAAGTGTAAACTTCTTCGTTCCTTTTGTCTGTTGAACAATGTTATCAGCCTCTTTTGGTTTTTTAAAAGAATATCTATTGCTGCTGCCAAATTATCTTTACCTTCTTGTTTAAATTTAGCAAATGGCATACGCCAATTCAAAGCCTTCTCGATCTTGATATTGTAAATTTTCAATCCTTCGTATCTTGTTTCGTTCCAATATCTGTAAAAGGTTTACGTGGACTTAGAGTTGAAAGTTGGTGTTCCAACTGATGCACTTTTAGAAGGTAGACAAGAACCGGGTTCACTCGTTACTTGAAGTCCAGTAAAAAACCACTGTGGCCGTAGATTTTCACGTACGCAAATTGGCCATTCAATGTTCTATTCCAACCAATCTGCGTAATGTTTTCGGAAATAGTCTGTGTTAAATTTCGCCAACTTCCATTTCTTCAATACAGACTGGCTTATTCTTCAACAGAATTCCTGGAGAATGTCTGTATCTTCTTCTGGCAAACTTAGACTTAACTGAGACTGAATAGTCTCAAACATTCTTAAATAGTTTCCAAGCTTTCCAGATTGCTTCAGTATCAAATATAGGTCCAAATTTGTTTTTAAAATAGAAGTTTCCATATTCACAATTTTATTAATACTGGCACAGTTTTACAGAGATTAATTAAAATTTAACTAAAGTAAATATACAGTGCTCCCTGTATTTATACTTGTTTTACCCATCATAATGGGACTGGGACTATTAGGGGATAGGTTGATAAGTAGGTGCAATAATTAAAATAGTAACAATAATGAGCCGAGCTCATTGACTAAATTGATGAACACAGGGATCGTCATTAGTAACTGATTAAATAACCATGTAACCTATTATGCAAGGGCAGGTTAGTCGATAAACTGTTATTAAATAGGTTAGGCATTGCAGTAGCTCGTTTTAGACAACGTGTCAAGTACCAAATAGGGCCTTGAAGGCCCTTAAGCATAGAAAATAACGTGCACAATGTGAAAAAAAATAAAAAATATATTTCATTTTTTTTCACCCAAAGTCTATCGAGTGCGCGCAACGTGCGATATGTCAAAAAATAGAGAAAAATAGTGGCAATAATCGTACCAGAGGGAATTAGGGGCACTCTCCTCAGTCTTGAATAAAATCGGTTTTTCTGTTGTGTTCCATACAAATTTAATTTAAAAAATTTTTTTTCGTGTTATAGTCGCCTGTGGTGCATAAATATGATAACTTTGTGGCTTCTAAAAAGGTTCTACGTCAGTTTGCGACAAGAAATAAACAAATTTTAACATAAAAATCCTAAGTCTATGAAACCCCTATTTTCGTCCCACTGTGCGTCGTGTTGATAACACATATTTCTGTGATAAATTAACGGCACATCGTCTAACATTTCATCCACCACACTTGTTAAAATACCTAATAAATCATTAATGATGCACTATCAAATCTTCCGTCAGTACGAACTTAATAAACAGTTGTTTAAAACACTGGTCTACACACTGACGTGTGACACTAAAACGGTTGTTACACAACTTCTTTAACAAATAAATAAATCGCAATACCAGTAATTAATATCGCACGCACTGTTGCGCTCACGACACGCGACGGTACGACTGTTTGTGTACAACTGTACATTGCTTTCGCACGGCAAGACGCAGGGGGCGGGACAGCGTCGAAGCGTGCGGTGCGGGCGGTGCGGCTTTTACGAAAAGCCGAAAGGCGGCGTTTACCTTTGTAAACGCCGGCGCGGCGTATTATGTGGCGTGGCGGTACCTTTGGCGGCATGATCGCGGCGGTGCCATAAAACCTAACTTCGTTAATAGCGGGGAATACAAAGCATTGCGAAATTCATTAATGTATCGTAAAATAAGGTCGATGCTTGCTCGACCACGGTGTCTATGATTACTGTATTTTAAAGGATAATTTGCTTAAAAATTAAGGCCATATTTTTTTTACATATTCGGGCTGAGAATCGCGAGATGAGTGCCCCCCTGAAATATTTCAGTCCGATTCGATTTCATGCTGTATAATACGCCAATTTAATAGGTTATGAATATGACAACATATTTAGTCCCAGAGCTCACAAAAATTTTTTATCGCCTAAAATTTTAATTGCATTTTCAAAAACATTTTTTATGAAATCAAGACTCGTTTGATTTTCGGGTAGGTACCAATGAAACATGTTAAATTTGTCTGTACACTCTAAGTTTATCGCAAACATAAATGAAATCTCTGAAGGAAAACACTGAATAACCTAAATATGTACCTAGTGTGTGTTTATCTAAAACTTTTTCATTTTGATTGTAATAAATATACTAAATTAATATAGGTACAAAAACATTCCAGACTTTTATTTCTAAATTGTTCATACTATGCATCCTAAAATTATTATCAACTAAAGGATCAAAATTGTTTAAGCTCGAACTTCAGCCAGGTGTGCGTGAACGATGCACACAGACATAGCTTCGCAATGAATATGACATAACTCTGTCAAATAAATTTTCGGCACGGCCTCTTAAATAACATCAAAGTTTATGTTGTCATAAATATGTATACAGAAAAAGTAACATAAAAGCTTTTACTTTTATGTTAAAGACTTTTCAAAAGACTCAATTTTGTCAGAGGTATAATGTATGTATGTATATGTACAGCCAGCTTCAAATAAAGAACACACAGCTGTCTATTAAAGATAGCAGAATATTTCCTCAATTGACTTTTACACTACGATTGTCTATGATTGCGTATTTTGTTACTCCTTATACAATATTTTCTATCCCCCACCGTTTTGTTTATTTAGCTCCTATTCCCGGGCAGTTATTTATCTATAAAAATATTATTGACTGTTGGGAAGCTACACTATCACCGGGTGACATAGGCTTTTTTACTATTTTTCCCGAAGCGAAGCGAGACCGATTTCCTAGTACATATTATTATAATTTCATGAACAGCGAACAACATGACGTCATTTTCACTCTTCACTCCACAGGGACGAGTCGTGGTGTCCCCGCGCGCGTCTCGGCCGCGTGGTGCCGCGTCTCCGCGGGCCGGCGCGCGCGTCCGTGCGGCGCGAGTGCGTGCGCGCCGCGCTACACGCCGCCGCACACACGCGCGCGCCGCCCGCGACGCCGGACCCCGTGCGACAGGTACGCACACACACACACACAC
Source organism: Thymelicus lineola (assembly GCA_963932265.1). Classification (NCBI taxonomy): domain Eukaryota; kingdom Metazoa; phylum Arthropoda; class Insecta; order Lepidoptera; family Hesperiidae; genus Thymelicus; species Thymelicus lineola. The sequence goes on from OZ010707.1 coordinate 10,269,127, forward strand.
ACACATACACACACACACATACACACACACACATTACACACATACTTAATTTTATTTTTATTTATGTATCTTATTTTGTTTTGTAAAAAAACTATATTTAGGCGACAAACATTGAGTGCCAACATTTATTAATGAAATATTGATATCTTGCGCCCGGCCTTGTCCCGTCCCGACCTCTTTATGCTTAACGCTTTAGAATTGGGACCATTTGCGAATAGGAAGTTGTATGCCTAACCCGGGAAAACCAGGATTACGTAAGAGCCAAGAGAAACAGGCTGGCTTGATGGTGGGGCTCGGGAAAAAAATGGATACAAAATACAAGTAAATCAGTTTGTAATTATTATGTTTTTTTCTTTTCTAAGCATACAATGACACTTTGTTTCATATAAGTAGTGTTTATATTTATTGTTTGTTTGTTTGTAGAATGCGAAGCGAGCGGTGCTGGCCACCAAGAGCAAAAGGCCGCCGCCGCCGGTTCATAACACGCCAAACAACAAGAGTGAGTTACTTTGTTACTTTATTCTGTAGACTCTTTTCACAGTAAAACCTCGTATTACTTTATTTATGTAGAATAGGGATGTTGACACTAATTATAAATCAATATTTTATGTCTAAAGTTTTAGTGGTAACATTTAAAGGCCTAAAATATGATTCTTTTATCGAAATCAATAACAATAAATTAAATATCATTAATTTAAAATGTTAAAATTGTACTCACTGTCACGTGACCTCAAACGCCATTTTGAGAATATGACGTCATTGGAACAATTTTATATGGAAATTCAACAAACTTCAGTAGACAGATAGTATTGAATATCGGATATTGACGTCACATGACGTTTTTGGTGGGAAATTTGATAATGATTTTTATTTATCAATTTTTGTTTTTAAATTGAAGATTATTATTTTTATAAGATTTTTTTCGTGAATATTGAGGTGCTATCCATAAAATAAAATTGAATCCTAAAATTAGTCAACATCCCTATTGAGTGTTTGCATTGTATTGTATTGTAACTGTCCTATCTTGAAGTATTTAAATATAATGTAAATATTTTCAGATATAAGACTGAAAAAGGGTATGAAGACGGCGAAACAACGCCTCGGGAAAATCCTCAAAATACACAAAATGATATATTAAATATATGTACCTAGATTAATACATAGCACTATATTATGTAATGTATATCTCGTAGCGACATGGGTGTACAGACAGACGGTGGATTAGATGTATATTTTATATAATATATGTATGTAGAATGGACCAATCCGTACTGTCTATGATATTGTTTCAATGCAATTTATTTATTTTTTCCATGAACTGTGACTTGTTTAACTTGTAAGGACTGTGGTTAATTTATTTAACAAATACAGTGTCGACAACACTTCGGCAAGAACTGTATTTTATTAATGTGATGATAATGAATGATCAAATATGATGTAATAAGAGTAACTATCTCTTTATCTCACAATGCGCTACATGCAATTGGACGGTCCTGACAAGTTAATATGTTTTTCGTATAAAATTGAAAACAAAAAATAATTTATTTGTGTGTAAAAAAACTATCAGTCCTGAATTAAAAGACAATTGACCCGTTTAAAACATCACGAATTGATCAGAATTCTTGTACGGTTTGTAAAAAATATACTGAAGTATAACTTCACTTCCTAAGTATTATTTTACTTCCTATATTGTGGTCAAAGTAAACAAAGAAAACGATAGTACTAATAAGATACTATATACAGTACAGATTGTTATATATCTTTCTCACTCACACACGATGTAAAGTGTGTGTGTACACACATTATGAGCAAGCCTTTTCTTGCTTCAACTTTTACGTTTATGAAATAAAAATTATATCGAAATGTTACATTTTCACTATAGTAATTTACTTTTTCGTGATTAAATTACATAGGTAATATGCAAATGAATTTCCCATTAATACTATATTCTTTTGAGGTTTAAATAAAATAATAATATGTCAGTATATTTATTAATTTCACCATTATGAAAAACTAGTTGCATAATTTTGAATATTACCTGTCTCCAAAATAGAGGCAACTCGAATATATTTTCATCAATTATATTACTGTTGTAAAATTATCTTGTATGAAGCATAATAAACAAATAAATTTATTTTTGTTTTCAATTTACATGTGTTCCTTCTAAATAAAATATCGTGTCTTACGTGATGTCACACAATAGTCTTCTCTACTGATAATGTTGTTGTTAAAACAAGAAATGTGATTTAAAATAAAAGAAATATGTTCTTTTCGCTCAGTTATACACTTTATAGTGAACGTGTTATGGAATTTCGCCTCAGTCATTATCGGTGTAAATCCAAATGCAGTGTTGGAATTAATGCGGATTTTTTTTCTTTAAATTTATCAAAATGAAAATATTTTTTTTGCTTCTGCAATGATTTACGATGTTGTGATATTGTAGAATAGACTCGACGATTCAGAGAAAAGAAATTAAATTGAGTGAAGGCGGAATTGGCAATGAATGCTTCTAACATTAAGTCAACCTTTTTTCTTTTCTTAAAACCCGAAGACTATTAATGCTAGAATACTTATAAATTAGATTAGATTTTTTTGACTTAATGATCTAGCGTAGTTTTGTTTATAAATGGTATTAATATGTTTTTCGGGTATGAATTAAACAGAATTTGATGCAACATAAGATTTTCACTACAGAAGACTAATTTATAGACACTATTGACATAATATTGTAAATGTTTAGGTGAAAGATCTGATTTATATAGTGATTGACATTGGAATGTAATTTGTATATGTATGATGAAAAAAAATGTATTTTGAATTGACGGATCTTGAGATTCTTGGAATTATATTTAGATTTATGTATAAATTTTCTGTATCTGAAATTGCTTGTATTTGAGAGATTCCTTGCATTAATAAAATTAAATCATAATAAATTTCAGTATTTTCTAATATTAAAGATGATGGTTTAAATTTTTTTTGTTGTCAATTTAAAAAATCCGAGAATCTTAAAATTCTTGTCAAATTCCCACGAATTTATTTGTATGTATTTCTCTAACCTTTGACTCACTGTTTTTCTATCATATATATTTATGTACTATGTATAAAATTAACTATAAATTAAGAAAAGACATACCTATTTTCTTAATTAAAATATCACCACCGATTCACAATATTAACAATTAAAATTATATTAAATTATTACCTAAAGCAGAGGTAGGTAGCTACCAGAGTTGTATGTAATCATGATTACGATTACATTTTGTATTTGTAAGTAATGATTTGTTCGTAAATAGATTTATTAATCTGTATTACATGAATGCGCTCAACTCTGGTAGGAGTGATAGGTACACTTTATGCATTAAATCTTTTGTTCAAGTTTCGAGTTTAAAGATTCAGTTTTAATTTTTTTTGCAAAAAAGTTTTTTTTTTTTGGATAATTTATTAGTATCACGATCGTGCGCTGTTGTCCCATTTCGTTAAAGTTTTAAGTGATAATAGTGTGTAAGTTAGTTTTTTCTACTGTTATATTTTTGTTGATTTGTATGAATAAAGTAATTTAGTGACAGACGCAAGAATAAATATTTTGATGCCTTTATATTATTATTATAGTTACCTGCATTAATATCAGCCACATACTTTGGGGTTCTTTGGATCGGGTGTATAATACCCTGTCAAATTCCATGTCTTAAAACACAAATTAAGTCAGCCACATACTTTGGGGTTCTTTGGATCGGGTGTATAATACCCTGTCAAATTCCATGTCTTAAAACACAAATTAAGCAAAATAGTATAATAAATAAAATCACAATTATTTTATGTTATGTTTGTACAAATTTAGTAATTTGTACTCTTTTTATTCTCAATAACTACAAAAATGCATTTTTTGTTTCGAAGTTTAAATTTTAATTTTATTGTATAACAGGGTGGTTAGTAAATATTATATAAAAACTTCATATGCCTTAGATGTGAATATTTTTCATGTCGGAAGCGAAAAGCTTGTAAAACGCCCCATGTTTTTTTATATGTATAATGTTTGACACGGGTAACATTATTTTCGGCCTCATATTATATTATTAATCAATAAATATTGTGTAAGTATAGTGGTAGGGTCTGTCAATGTGTGGTTGAGAAGCATTGACATTTATTACTATTTAAAATTAAAATACTGTCTAAAATAAAATACGAATATTATAACTGTGTCTCTGTAAAGTCATCTCCACACCGCGTGCGATTTTGTGGTGTAGCATTTTATCTGTCAATATACAGACATTGGCTGGGAGCTATTATACGCTTCCGACAATATCTCAAGATGTTTTCTCTTTTCTTCTCTCTCCCGGAAAAGATTTAATTACAAAAGATAGAGACAGAGGCACAGTTATAATTGTCTTTTCATTAACAAATCGTAAAATTGTGTCCTTTGAAAGTCCGTCCCTTGCATTGCTGTTTTTGTTTGAATTTTTGTAGAGAAGCTATTGCTACTTATAGTAAGATCTGTACCAATCTAAAACACTCAAGTATACAACCATGTTCTCTGTAATATGAGTCCATTATAGCCTCTCAAAATAATATTTCGTGTCTACAGTTTATCTGTAGTTCCGCATGGGGGCGCTGATCGCCTAGTAAAACTGATAACTGATAGATCTCTGAATACAAATTCATATTCCAGAGAGCAATGTATGCAACTCTTACCGTACAATGCTTCCCAACCATACGTCCTCGCTATCATTAATTATATACGTTTCGATTAACGCACTAGAGTTACTTCATCGTTGCTTAAGTGCATTAATATAGATAAAAAATAAGATTAGTAAGTGTAAATTTGTATCACATGTCAAATTTTTATCTCGTGTATAGGATCAAAGCCAATCACAAGGCGTTTGTAACGCCTCTCGTCTGTACACACCTTTATATTTATAGGTACTCTGCAATGGTTTATGTACTTCTTACTGAAGATAAATTATTGAATGATCACAAATAATATTTTTGAATGGGAATTGCAGACCTGGGATAAATACTCATGTTTCTGTTATACTCCATTTTGTGTTTTAGTGAGCGTGTGAATACAATAGTCACAAGTAATCTACTGGCACGTCTATTTAAACGATGAAAACGGGTTAAGGGATTAATAACTATGTGGGATTGATCTTATTACTTAAAGACTTATCTTAGTTGATGAATAAGGATAAAGAAAGTTTAACCTAAAAAAGAGATCAAAAAAGATCAAAAGCTCTTCATAATAAACAAAATATATTATACATAATTTAATCCTAGAGTTTATAACTTGGAAAATAATCTGAACTAATCCGTTTAATTTGTCAGTTGAGCTCAATAGAAGTACAATCCCTGAGTTTAGTCAGAAACAGCCACAAACCCAGTGAGGTATACTTAAGTAGCGCCATTTTATATTCACATTGGTGATATTATATACATACAAATGCATATGTTTTAACGATAAAGAAAATCGTAACATGAAACTTAGTTTTTCATTCTGGTTGGATAAATGGGGGAACGACCTTACATCATTTATTATGATTCATCATGGGGAACATTATTACCATTCTATAATTTTTCATCCTATACGCAGGTCTGTAGTACATGTATAAATAATTACATAGTTTTATACAGTGAGTGTATAATAAATAAAGTGTTGTATATAGTTAAAGTCGCTGTCAAAAGAAGCCGGATTGTACTATTGGCACAAATAGCGACATTGAAGGCATTTAGAAACAGAGGAACAAAGGTACGTTTCGCCTCTTATGACAGTGACTACATATTGAAACAAAGACTATAGGAAATAGATTATAACTTAAATGTCGTGGAATTTATTAATATATTTTAATGCGATAAAGAAGAAATGTAAGTATGAATCACGTAGATCTTTTAATATCAATGGTACCAATATATCGTAGATGTCATAGCGTGGAGCAAAGCAAAGTCGATCAGCCATTGAATGGGTGATAAGTAGCTTTTCTTTAGTGATAAGTTATAGAAAAAATCGCATTACTATATACAAAATAATTTCCTAAATGTTTTATTATCACAGTGTAAACTAAACTTATAAATGTGCCTAAACGGAGTATCTATTTAGTCGATGTAATAACACCCTTGTGATATTTAGCAACCAAAGGCCTTTTCGCATAGCTGGTTATATGTAGTATTATACATACTAGTTAAATATATTGGCCACGACGTTAAAATATCGAAAGGAAAAGGAATGCAATTTAATATTTAAAAAATCTTCAAGTTTCAGGGCATTTATATTTTTTCTTTTTTATGTATGTGCGCGGCGGCCATCTTGCGTGCGCGCACGTAACCAGCGGTGCGGACAGGACGCAGCTCCCCACTCTATGTTGTTCGGTGTTAGTGTGGATGTAACATAATTGTGTATGAATCATGGACGTATCTTGTGAGAGAACAGAGTTTTCTAGACGTACTATGTGTTTTATTTCGCACTCCATTCTTTCATGAGAAGTGAGTAGTAAAAATAAGTTGGCTGTGAAAGGATTAAAAATAATTTTGAACGTTCTTGGCTTAAGTCCTATTTATTGTCAATGATAAAGTTTTATCACAGGAGTATTTTTTGACAGATTGACTTTTTATAAGCCACCTACAGGCTACAGTAAACAAGTTGTGAAAGTATAATAATACTGAAGTAAAAATATCTTAAACCTAAACACTCGCTTAAAGTTAAAAAAAGCGTCTCGAGTTATATTAACGTACTAATTATAAGTTTTTCAAAATATACAAATAAATACCTAATCAAACCTTACAGCAACAAAACATTTCATTAATTATACCACTGGACTACTGCATCGTCTATCGGCGTTGTGCAGTTTCATGGATGTCAGGGATAGAGTGGATTTCAATTCCTCCGGTGACATTGGTCTGCCTCTGAACTCATCCTCGATTTCCTGTAACGTCCTGTCTTTAGTTTCTGGAAGGAACCACCACGCTATCATGACGCAATACCCCACAACGACGGTATAAAGGACGTAGGCTCCGTGTATACCGAAATTCTTGAACAAAACTGGCACAGTCTTTACAGTAATGAATAAATTGGAAGACAGGAAGAGGACGCTCAAACCACCGGCCAGACTTCTGTATTCTAGAGGGAAGACTTCTCCGGCGATGATGAAGGGCAGCGGCACAGTTCCGGTCGCAATGGAGAACATGTGGATGTGAATCAGCGCTATCCCGATGAAGGGGTGATCGAATCCCAACATGTCGTTAGCTTTCGCGTAACTGTACCCAGCCGTCGCTAGAAATGCAAAGAGATTGATCCCGACAGTTGCAAAGAGCATAGTTCGACGCTTAACCTTCTTGATGACATAAACTGCCATTGCATTCGAAATGATTCTCTGGGTGTCCAAAGTTATGATTAGCAGAGAAATGTTGGCATCGGACCCGATGACGTGATGGAAGATGTCTATGGTGTAAGCTGCTAGAATATTCGCTCCAGCCCACTGTCCAAGGGTATAGATATGAATCATGATAAAAATTGGCTTGTAGAACTCTTTCTTCTTGATTGTAGTTGCAAAGTATGCCATGTTAACCTTCATTCTTTTGGAAAAGGAATCCTGCACGCCTGCTTCTTCCTTAGATTCTCTGACAATCATGCTTGTCTCAATCATTCGCCGCAATTCCTCATCTTCGCCTTCGCCTCGAAGCCACTTGAAGACTTTCTCGCTTTCTTCATACCGTCCCTGGTCGGCTAACCAGCTCGGAGACTCCGGGGAGTATATGACTATGAGCAAATCGGCGAACACAATAAATGCTATTATTAGTGCTGTTGTCTGCCATGTCAAGTAGGAACCAAGGGTATGCACTGTTAAAACTCCGGTTGCTATAGTGAGGGAAATAGTGGTGAGAAATGCTCCACGATTCCTTGGACTCGTGTACTCTCCGATAAGCACAGGTCCTAGGGAGGCACTCATACCCATGGCGATGCCTTGAAGAAACCGGGCTATCAGGAGAGTCGTTATGTTGGTAGCTGTGATGATGCAGAACCATCCGACGATCATTGGCGCAATGCTACAGAGATTGGCAGTTCGTCTGCCATATTTGGCCATTATTGTAGGGACGATGAAATTGCCGGCGACAAGTGCAAAACCCAAAATTGAGGCTGAAATGAGAACAAAATTGGTTTAGGTACCTACTACATTTGGATGCGAATATGTTGCTTGATTCTCTTGATTGTATTTTTTCTGTATCATTATAAGTAATTGTTAACTATTCATTCATTCATTCGTTCGTTTCAGGGCTTGGATTCTCTCCAGTGTCGATAAGTGGCGAGTGTGAGTTGAAGAGTTCAAAATTACTAAACCTGGTCTTTCGAGCAATATGCGTCTTGAACAATATTGGTAGTACCGACATGGGCACTGCATAAATAGCCATTTGAACTGCAGTTTACCAGTCCAAATGATATCTGAGCATTCATTAAAGCTAATTAAATGTTTTTTCTTCTTCAATAAAGAAAGATTTTGTTTTGGTATAAATACTGTACAATAACGAATACGAGTATAATAACGATACGATTATTGAACCCACCTATCCAAGATCCCGAAGAGTCATCTATGGGTATGATGGAGTCTGGCTGCCGCAACTGAGGCAGGAGTATGGCCGCGAAGCCCATCACTAGTCCATGGCCCGCCATGTTGAGGGAAACCCCCAGGGTCACGAAACACTGAAACAAGGAACAAAGTTGTTATTGAAAGATTGAATACGATAGTGAGCAGAACCCTACTAAATTTTATGCTGCAGAGCACGAATTTCTCAGTAACTGAGGAGAGTATTGTATGCTGTATCAAAGTAATTTAGGGAAAGGTTATCAATCGGAGAATAATTTTATGCTGCCATAAGGTTTCTTATACTGCTTAATTATTGTCATGTAGTGGAAATAAAGTGGATAGTGCTGCTGTAAATAATATTTAACTGTTGCACTACCAGTAGTGAATCGCGATTATGCCACGAATAATTGGGCCGTTACCCGTGCACCCATTGCAACAAGGTCGCCCCATTCATTGTTAATAGGTATCTACTGAACTCAATTATAAGGAATAGCTGCAACTCATTGATGGGCTAGGGCACGGATTTTCACAACTGAGGAGGCCTAGAGCCAGTGCCGGATTAAGCAAGCGCGGGACCCGTACCAAATTCTTTCAAAGAACCCTTGATCTACTTTAGGTTCAAAGTATGAAGTTGTAAAAAAACAATTCAATACTCAATACGTTTATTTACCATCTATAGGTTATATCTTAATAAGTTCACTGAAAAAATTACACAGGCAGAGATGAGTGGGTTTAAATTATGTGAACTGCGGGGCTCCCTTTCGCGCGAGGCCCGTAGCAATTGCTACTCTTTCTACGTGGGTAATCCGGCACTGTCTAGAGCATTATTCTTCATTCTGAACTGGAGCGTCTGGAGTACTATTAGCCTGTATACTGCTCAACTTAGTCCCCCTACTATAATAACAGTAGTGGCGCTTTTATCTGCGTAGTGCAACGAGTAATTCAGCCTATCTCGTATAACTTGATAAACAAATCGTAGCGGCGATGCATGTTTCTTTTGACGATAATGTCAATAATATAATATCGCATTTTGTTATCATACAATGTGTTAGATAAAGGCAATAGAAATTGGATAACGACTGTCGATTTGTTACGCGATAAAAACTTGCAAGGTAGTATAAACAAGGGTGCCTACTGATATTATCCTTTGGCTATGGGAACCTTGAGGTTTAGATAAATTATATAATACCTACCTACCTACCTACCTATAGAGAATTAGAGATATTATCCAGATAATCACTGATAAGCCACTTATTTTCATTTAACAAATTACTTCGGTATCAGATAGTGGGTACTATGACTACCATGGACAAGAACAAACACACCCAGACCACAGCCCAGACCGAGAACAGAAGTTCAAATTCATCATTCATATTTCCGCCTCGCTGGGAATTGAACCCAGGAGTCAGGACCCTCGCGGCGGTCCTACATGGTAACAATTACGCTATACGGGTTGTCAAAAATTAACGTCGGTAAAGTCCGATTTACACGTATTAAGTAGATAACTAAATTTTAAGTAAATTAATACGTGTAGTAAACGGACAATTTAGTAACTTTTTAGTTAAAATTTAGTTATCTACTTAACTACTTAATACGTGTAAATCGGACTTTCAGCGGCGACGACACGCTCTGCGTTTAGTTTGTTTGTGTTGGGGTATATCATATAGTTTCAGGTGAACGATTGCGACCGTGATTTCGTCATTGGGGTTGTCTAGCCCATTTCTGCGCAGTCTATGTCTGACCCCCTGTAGGGACAAAGCACGGATAATTAAGGTCTTCTTTTCTCCGTTTGTTAATCATTCGTCTAGGGTGTTGGCCGCGGCTTGGAGGATTGAGGTGAATAGAGCGAATTCGTTTGGATTTCTTGGCATGTCGATAGTGTATAGTAGAAATGATGATCATTTAATGACGCGTGCAAATAATAGAGCCATGACATTGTAGCAGTAAAAACCATATTAATTATGATTCTTAGAACATCACTTTAATTTAGCCGCCATTTTAATTCCATATGAATCGTTTGAGATCTCCGGGGGTCAAGCCAGGGGCAATTGTACCGATGGACACTAAATTGATGGATCAATTTACACTGGTAATATCTATGTAACCTAATCCTCAGATCAATATATAAATAAAATTGATCTGGACCTTACCTAAAATTACCGTAGCCACAGCCGTAGCTATGTATTCTGTGACCATAGTAGGTATTATGGGCGGTCTAAAATTAAACCGATTAAGGTTGTTATAAGAAGATGCATCAGAAGTCGGCCCCCTGTGTAGTAAATACTCTTTTTCAATATTATCATCAGATCATTAATATTATTATTGGTATTGTTACCTTTCCGTGAACCTGGTCAATGATTGATGACCTTTAAAGTTGCTTCATCAACATGTACAAATAAAAATGTTGGTGTTAGAAAATCGAATATTTGGCAGACTGCACTCATGTCAGTAAAACGTGTATTTAATTGTGCTATCCGTCAAATTGAAAACACTGCCAACACGCAGAAATAATTTAGGGGAATTCCCTAGGAATAACAATGTTTATTCTGTGATATAACTTTCGAATTTCTCTCAACTGAGTTGCCATGATTAAAGTTGGGTTGCAACAATGATGTTTTAATATATAATATCATTGGGTTGCAACCTGTCATATTTATTTTGAAAATGGGAGATATTTTCAAAAGCTCAGTCGATCGAGATTTTCTGGTAAGGATTCGAGGGCCCCCTGAGCTTGAGGGCCCCGGGGCACTGCCCCGCCTAGCCCCTAGGTAGCTAAGCCACTGGATTTCATCGATATCGTTAGAGCCGTTTTCGCGAAAGTGTTTACAAATTACAAATACATAGGTAGGTACCTACTACTCGTTTAATAGCATACCATAAATAAATATTATACGTAATGTCCTATACATAATAATATATAATATACTATACCTATATTAATTGCGTATCTCGGTAGTACTTGAGAGTAAGAACCTAGCTAAGTACCTAGGTATTGTATTGTGTAAACACTATTACTACTTTGCGTCATACTCATAAGGAAACATTGTATTGTTCTGATAACGACATAGGAAAACTAACTGACCAACACTTCATCTTATAATCAGTAGGGATTAATTATACTTCTTTGCCTTAATAAAAAATAACATAATGTTCGTACTGCATAATTCTAACTATTTTAATAATATAATCGAGAAAAACTTAAAATTTTGTAAATAAAATATTTCAATGAAAGTTTTACACAAGCCAGTTTGTCAATGAACATAAGAAAAGGCTAAAGAGACCTCTCAGCACATTCCCATCACAGCTTTACAAAATAATTAAAACGATTTTATTTAAAGTCAGTCAGTCAAAACCCATAATTGTCCCACTGCTGGACTCGAGTTTCCTCTCACAATGTGTACAGGCCATAGTTTACCACGCTGGCCAAGTGCGGATTGGTAGACTTCACACACCTTTGAGAACTTTATGGAGAACTCTCCGGGCGCGGTGTGTAGATTCCTCACGATGTTTTCCTGCACCGAACCGAAGGAAGTGATAGTAGTTCGTCTAGCTCTAGGCCCTAGGGCAAGTAGTCGGTCTCGGCGAATGTCATTACAGTGTAAGTAGGGTTGCCAGATGGCAAGACTGAAATTAACTAGTTAGCTGCTATTAACAATAAAAGTTGTATACGCCTTAGAAGACAAATCAGTAATCACACTGGATGGATCAATTGTAACAATTTATTTACAAGTTATTAATGCATAGTGATAAGTTAATGATGTATCTAATAAAGATAAATAAATAAATATCTGGACAAAACTTCAAAAAGTTGGGATTTGTCAGAACAAAAAATTTTTTTTGGAATGGCCGGCAAACGAGCTGACGATGAAAAAAAAAACGGCTAGAGCGCGTGCGGCGATAAACGCGTTCTGACTTCTGTTGAATCGAGTGAATTGTCGGGATATTTTTTTTTTTGTCGGGACATCATGTGAAATGTCGGGACAATCCAAACGAATCCCGACCATCTGGCAACCCTAAGTGTAAGTAGGTCCTTCATAAAAACGAATGAAGAGCTTTTAATAAGCTCCTAATAGCCCGTACCTACATTCTATTGCCCGCATATTATTACATACCAAGTTCCAAGTAGTAACTACTATCGACTTCAATGCCAACAGTCTATAAACATCATTGATTAACTATATTGTATCAAAAATAAATCAAATCATTGACTCTTGGAACCGAAATGTTCTTAGTAAATTTTTTGCTTCCAAGAACTTTTTAAGTGCGTTGTCATGGAAAGGAAAGAAAGGTGTACATCTGGATTGAGACTTTGAGAGCCCACTTTTTTTGGAATTTTGTTAAAATTATATAAATTTCTTATTCGACTGGGTGAATCGATTTTGATGATTCTTTTTTTAATCGAAAGCTGGTGCTTGTCATGTGGTTCCACTTAAATTTGAGTGTGATCCGACAGTGGAATCCATGAGAAAAGCGTCTTAAATTTGCATTAAGTATGTGCGTGACAAATGGACGAATAACTCAATATCATGCCAACCGATTTCGATGATTTTTTTTATTGGAAAGGATATGTAGGTACTTCATTTGAAGTAGGTTCCTTTTTTGTTAAAATTTTAGATTATAAGGTATTTTATTATAGGTAGTTATTTAGTAATATTACTTACCGAATAATATTTATATTATGTATAATATTATGAATATATATTATGTATAATATTTGCATGCTTTTAAGAAGCTAAATGTGAGAAACGTGTAATATATGTATAACTACCAACTCGCAATGTACCACATTTATGGCCAATGATATTATAACTAAAGATACGTTATGCCCTTAGAAATCAACCAAAAAATCTATTCCGATCGAGCTTCAACACACACACGTTTATCTTTTGTTTCATTAAACCGATCACACATTGATAAATTATGTAAAAGGGATGGCACTACTAAAACCATAATAATAGTGAAAAAGACAGCTAGTGTTTGTTTGTCGCTCGAGGTCGCTCGCGTCACAGCGCGTCACGAGATCTATGACCAAATGGCACACATTTGCACACTTAGCACACTAACAAATTCAGTACGGAACAGTCAGTAAAAGTTAAAAGAAATATTCGATATTAGTACCAATATTTAACATAACGTTTTATGTACTTACCTATGGTATGTAATCCATCATTTTTATTAAATTTGGAGATATGATTTTTTCGAAATCTCAAAACAACTCGACATTTTGGTGAAACTATAGACGGCCCAAAGACGGCCTCACTCACGGCAGCTATCAACTGTATGAATTGAAATCGCTATACTTATGCACATTCGACTGGCGTACTTCTAGCGCCGTGTTGGCATGTCTTGTATATAATGTCATTGTTTATGGCAAATAAATGAAATGAAAAATGAAAATGAATATTATCTATGACGAGCTATTTAATGATAGGTACGGACCTATTTAACAATTAAATTTATGCAAACGGCAACATTTTTTATTAAAATAACTGATAAGTTAACTTCGGAAACGTGTGTATTAACGTTATTTAGTATCAAATATGTACCTATCGAAGAAAAAGTATTTTAAAATGTTGACAATATTGCACCTACTTCCCTAT
>OZ010707.1:10283493-10370286 GCA_963932265.1 Thymelicus lineola
GTAGTTAAGTAGATAACTAAATTTTAAGTAATTAATACGTGTAAACGGATAATTTAGTAACTTTTTAGTTAAAATTTAGTTATCTACTTAATACTTGTAAACCGGACTTTAAGAACTGCAGGCTCACAAGCTCATAGCCGGGACAGACGAGGACAAGGGTGATAACTGGTAACCAGCCAGGCACACTTCAGCTATAATGATGTTATGGAATATCAGTCTCACGCGGAGTTCAGGATTGATGTCATGTCTTTTAAACAAGCATCGTATTACATATGATAATTAAGCAGGAAAACACAAAAACAGTCGTAAATAGAAGTAGTATTAATTGTCTCCGCCTTTAGTGTTTAGACGACCATTGGCAGTGGTGAACAATGAAATGGTCTACCATCTACTATAACAGCTGTTCACATAAAAAACAACTTAAATCTAAAATTTTACCTTATCTTAAATTTTATCTTAATTTTTTTATAACCGACTTCAAATGACATCCTTTCCATTAAAAAAAGAATCATGGAAATCGGTTGGCGTGATATTAAGTTATTCGTCCATTTGTCGCGCGCATACTTAATGCTTTAAACTTATGTGGTTTTCATAAGGATGCCATTGTCAGATCTCTCAAATTTAAGTGGGACCACATGACAAGCACCAGCTTTCGATTAAAAAAGAATCACCAAAATCGGTTCACGCAGTCGAAAGTTCAAGTAACAAACATAAAAAATACAGTCGAATTGAGAACCTCCTCTTTTTTAAGTCGGTTAAAACAACAAACAACTCATAAAAAAAATACCAACCTGCTTCTTGAAAGGCGTAATCCATGTCGATTTTTTTCTCCATCTCCGAACGTACAAGTCACTACCACACTCTATGCATCACTATGTCCACTCGAGCGTTTATCAATCGCTTGACACTGATACTAGATCGATAAAATTCATCACAAACATTCGGCGAATAACCGGTAGATGGCGTATTGCCAAACTTGGAGCTAAAATAGATGTGAACGTACTCTGATTCCGACCAGCGTGTGATTCTTACTGACGCTATGACGGTTGCGTAAACGGTTAATATTCATAACAATTACTTACAGTGACGTATGTATTCACATATTCAACATTTTATGCATTACTTTAAAACATATTTCTCGGTAGGTACCTACTATATTTCTGTGTCAGGTCACATTGTTTAGCTAATTGAATTGAGGCTAAATAAGTAATTATAGTAATTACAGAAATTTTTATGAGTAAGTTTTGAATATTTTGGCAAAATTTAGTTCAATTCAAATATAAATCAGAAATAAAATTCGTGTTTGCAGGATTCATCACCATAGCGGAGGGGGGGGGGGGACGACTTTCGAGCCCCTTCTAGTGTCGTGTCAGCGGTATGTTGTACCGGATTCACATTATGTCGAATCAACCGGTCCACTCCCGCTGACTTGGTCCCAATTTTCAGAGGCTGGGTCCCTCTAGGACCCGCCCCAACGTCCGCGTTAAGCTGTAAAGGCCAGTAGGGCCAACAGCAACTACTCATTCGAAACAAAAAAAAATATATTGAATTAAATTATCTACTCGTGATTCGAGTATCTCACGTCACATGGTAGCCGTAGGTAAGTACTAGCCGTATCACATTGCGTTCAATACGCACTCGTCATTAATGTAATTATTGATACGATAATTCGGTCAATGTTTCATTTATATTATAGCCACACAATATTTACATATAAGCATATTAATAAGATAAGCGATGACCATATCATTTTCAGATTTTTAGCAAAAGCTCACTAGGGAACAGACTATAGAGGACTACCAGACGGTGAATGGAGTCAGACAGCCACCCATAGTCATAATACTAGAGGCATACTATATCATACACAGCTTACGGTGCAGGTGGTGGGACAAATGTAATTTTTTTGGCCGAGGAAGGGGAAAAGGAGATTTTTTCAGATGTTATACCATAATTTTGTAGAATGGTAGCTGAACGAAAGTGAACTGAAAGACATGGCCTTTCGAAAACGAGCTCTCTCGCTCCCCCTACCGCTTCCACTGTGTGCGTGCCCTTACTTCATCTCACAATCAATTCAAGCATTAAAAATACAAAAAAGAATCGTCATATCAATTTAATTATCTTAAATAGGTACCTACATAAGTAATTTATATTTTGCAACTGACCTAGTTATTCGTAAATTTTGATTTAGCAACCGTAGCCTAGCTTCAATGTCATTAAATAGCCGATATAGATAGCTACTACCCGTACTACCCTACTACGCTGTTCTGCTTTGAACTCAATGGAAACTTATTGAAGTAAATCATCTTGAAGATAGCATTTATTTTGTAGCTTGTTGTATACACTTATTTGCTATAGAAAGTTGTCTATATGGCGCTCGCTTAACAGCTTAGCATGTGGCAGCTGCCCGCAAAATGTAGACAGGTGTATGCTTACTAGTATTCTGATTTGTCCACCCCTGGGATAGAAGCTCGATAAGTTTCTATCGGAAACAAAAACTTACATTCACAAAACATCTAAGACGATCTCTTTACATTTCTTCATTTAGTGACAGGCGTTAGCGTGTCAAGGCTAAAGGTATTTTAGTCACAAAAATAAAATTAATTTTACGTCGCTGCACGTGATTTTTTTATTATACACAATTATACATATACTTTCCATGTGATCCCTCTTGTGTCGAGTGTCATCAAGTAATATAAACAGGGCTAGTCAAGTCGAATCTAATGAGCCCAAACTCGATGGGCTTATGTGTAGGCATTCTAGGGTTCCGTCAGACACCCTTCAGTTCCATCATCAGGCTTTACATCCTTTAGGGATCGAATCTCAGATTCCTTCATTTCCCTGCGATATAATTATGTATGTTAACTATGTCATAATAAAATCCTAATCTAAGCCTATCAAATCAGTCATCAAAGCGTATGCAACATTGCTATTAAGTTATTACAGGCGTTACACATGCAATGCAAGTGAAATTACTAACTATTTCACATTGTAACAAAGTAATAACAGTTAGAAATGTTAACTATAAAGACTAAAGAGGGGCTACTACATCTTCTATCAAGATTGTGGAGTTTCATGGAAGTTAGAGATAGAGTGGATTTCAATTCTTCCTGTGAACTCTGCCTCTGAACTCATCCTCGATTTCCTTTAACGTCCTCTGACAGTCATGCTTGTCTCCCGTACCGTTGGCCGTTTAGGCCGCGGCCTAGGGGCGGCAGCGTCCTAGGGGCGGCAGATTTCAGAAGATGAATATTATGTAATATTTTATTTTATTTATTTATTTATTTTATTTGTTACACCAACGAGATACACACCAGAAACAAGTACTTAAAACTATGCAATTATATAATACTAACATAAGTGTCACCTCAGTTATAGGTGATATATAATATGATTTTGTTATTAAAAAGCTTTTTGTCGCAAAAAATTGTAATTCTTGTCTTTTTCGCACCTTCTTAGTGGCTAATTCAGTGCCAATTCCTGACTATGAATGGAAAATTATTATTTTAGGAAGGTACATGGGGCGGCAAAAACTAATTGGCCTACACTCATAAAAAATATAAATCCGGCGCTGATAAATCGGCGAATATAATGAATGCTATTACTAGTGCTGTTGTCTGCCATGACAAGAAGGAGCCAGACGTATGCACTGTTAAGACACCGCCTGCAATATTGAGAGAAATAGTGGTGAGAAATACTCCACGGTAGCAAGGGCTCGTGTATTCTCCGATAAGCACAGGCCCTAAGGAAGCACTCATACCCATGGCGAAGAACCGGGCGATCAGGAGACTTGTGATGACCATCCGACGATCATTCGTACAATGCTGCACAGATTGGCAGTTCGTCTGCCATATTTGGCCATGATAGTAGAGACGAGGAAATTGCGAACGACAAGAGCGAAACCCAGAATTGACGCTGAAAGAAAACATTGAATGGATAACTCAGAAAAATATCTATTAATAATTTTGGGTGTTTTTTAAGACAAAAAAAAATTGAGAGGTGTCAAGGGACACCCGGATGGAACGAAGTTCCTTTCGATATTTCCTATTTTACTTATGTTAGGGCCAAAGAATCTCAACAGCGTGATTCAGAAAATTGTACAGCGCCATCTAGTTTCATATTGCTGAATCACACTGCTGAATCACGGCGCTGTACAACTTTCTGAATCACGCTGTTGAGATTCTTTGGCCCTAACATAAGTAAAATAGCAAAAAGTGTCGTGACAACTTTTCGTAAGAATTTTTCCGTCTAGCCCCCTTTCACAACGCGCGATAAGGAACTTCGTTCCAAAAAGTCAAAGCACCTATCCAAGATCCCGAAGAGTCATCAAAGGGTATGATTGAGTCAGGTTGGCGTAACTGCTGCAGGAGTATCGCTGCAAAGCATCACTAGACCATGTCCTGCCATGTTGAGAGACACGACTGCAGTCACGAAACACTGGAATATATAATAATAATATATTATCTAATCTATATATGTATATGTGACGTCACTAACCGATATTCAATACTATCGATCTACTGAAGTTTGTTGAACTTGCATGTAAAATACAAGCAATGACGTCATAAGCTCAAAATGGCGTTTGAGGTCACGTGACAGTGAGTACTATTTTTAACATTTTAAATTAATTATATTAAATTTATTGTGATTCATTTCGATTAAAGAATAATATTTTAGGTGTTTAAATGCTACCATTAATACGTTAAACATAAATTTATATTACTTTACAGTTACTGTCAACATCCCTATTGGTAAAAAATTAACAATCCGTTATTACATTCAGAAACCTAAAAATAATTATGTCAGATAGTCCTATTGATATAATATTATAATGATTAAAAAACGTGACGTCGCGTCGGTTGTGTCGGCACATATTTTAAAGAATAACGTCTATATTTATTATAAAAAAGAGGTAGATATGTCACTAGCACGCCGAAGATGAAGATCGTAAGAACGGTCAATTGACCTCTGCAGCTCTGTCTGCTCGTAGTCAATACAAGACAATATGCACGCTTTTGTTGTCAGAAGTGCTTGAGATTTGACATACAACGTTATAATGCCTTCGTGTATTATTGTAGTGTGATTGGTGTAGTGAAACAAAAGATAAATGCGTGTGTGTTGTAGCTCTTTTCGGAACAAATTTTTTGGTTGATTTGTAAGGGCATGGCGTATCTAAATTGGGTTAGGCGCAAAATGTCCTATTCGCATAATGTCCGATCGTTTTTAAACATCATTGTATAAATAGATTAAAGTTAGGTAAGTACCTACAGCGCCTATTTTGGTGTAATAGGATAACAATGAAAACTTATAAATCACAGTCATGATAAAAACGGATACGTAAGTCGTAAAGGTTGTTTCGATTCGAGTTCGTTTACAATTTGTGTGAAGATCATGTTTTCTGAAGAAACTATAGACTGTTGATTGGCATAATTCAGCTTAATGTATTGTGTAAATTGAATGAGATACCTATATTGCAGAGTAGATAAGCAGATCTATCAGATGTTTTATGTTACGTCAACAGTCAAAGGCTTTCCAAAGTTATGAACTGGTCTAACTACTGTTGTAATAGTTAAATTACACGAATTAACTCGCATATTTGGTGACAGCGGTCGGTTATACACGACTTATGATATTTTCACGCGACATTCATACTAACAACACAATTGAACAAGAAGCTATCGATAGCGCATGTCCAATATTGATTGGCGCATTGCCGTGTCAGAACTCAGCTGTAAAGGTGGCGGTTCGCACCGCGACAGAGACAAGCGACCGAGACAAGAGACCGAGACAGGAGACCGCGACAAGTGTCTCGGTCTCTTTAGCATCTACTGTGGGACGAGACCGAGACCGCGACCAAAGCTACAATTCATTCAATTTCAGAGTCTGTCGATGGAGTTACTTATGTTGTACTGTGCCATTAATTTACACTGTCTAATTAGAACTTCCATTGGAGGAAGAAGAAGGTTTTATTTATGGTTTCAGCTATGTTTTTCCAAATATTTTTCTTTAAATTTTCGTCTCTGTAGGACTCCAGTTGAGTATTGTATATCGGAGGGTGCTGTCTGATCAGTTCAATCAGCTTTTCACAGTCTTCGTCAGGAAAAGTAGTCATTTTTTACAATAAACACACGTTCAATTCGAGCGCGACACGACGAGACCGAGACACTACTAGTCCAGGGCAGCGACTGTCGCGCGGTCTCCGGTCTCGCGTCTCTGTCTCCTGTCTCGGTCTCGTTCGCGAACTGATGCCTATTCATTGCATATGGTCAAGTGACGATAGCGGTCTCCTGTCTCGGTCTCTTGTCTCGGTCGCTTGTCTCTGTCGCGGCGCGAACCGCCAGCTTAAGACCTATGGCTATTGGCTATACGCCTAGTAAACTACTTGTCTACTAAAAATTAACTTTGAATGGTACAGTATGTAAGGAGAATTGATTTCAAGGTTTCAGAGAGTATTACTTCAATTTTCATACGAAAACAGAACTGTCTTTCTATAGTTATTGTAGGTATAGTAACGCCATCTAGATTTGTAAACATAAACTTATATTAAAGCATTCCAGCTACCAGCCTTTATTAGTTTAGGCGTAGGCCACTTACCTACGTCACTATAGCCATTCCTGAGGCTTCTGAAAGCGACAGATGCCGCTGCCTTGTCATCATGATTGAGGATATGAGGGCATACGTACTATTAGCACCTTATGTCAAAGTGTGGTCGCCATTGGAAAACTTTGTATTTCCTACAGAAATAATCAGTTTTTCAGACTAGTTTCTTAAAAATCAATGTTGCACCATTCAGTTTTGATAATGGTATCACAGGATCACTAGATCAGTTAACTACCGTGAGTAGCACAGCATCACCTAAGACGCTGTCGCCGGACAAAAATTTCAGAAATTCCGAACATTTGGACGAAAGTTATATTTTCCCCGAATACTATTAAAAATCCCGCCCGGATACTCGTCGCACGCTAGTTGGCTGGATGGATGAAGTTCATGGAGCACCAAACTCAAGTTTATGGTTTTGTTTTTGATTCCAGAGAATGTGAACTAAGGTACAAAAGTATAATAAGATTGTGTAGAATCGCTACACCGCTCAATTTTATTACAACATACAAGAACAATTAATAATCAGCTAGCTCTCTTTGCGACTCTGCCCGCGTTTATCGAAAAAATAAGTGAGTACTCTTTATGTTATTTTAGATCATGTTCTTATCAAATATGGATAGAAACCACGAACCAGAAACTAGAAACCAAAAACGTACCAGAAATTCACTGCCATTGTTACAAAAAATGTTACAATCAGCTCCCAAACGGGTGATGTGACTTGAAATAAAAGTGTTATGAAGGATATAGATAACATTACGCTTTTCTTTGCTTCCTTACTAACTTTTTACAACTATTAATATAAACTTATCATAACATAATTTATAACTTTTATCTGAAAACTAATCTTATCCTGCCTACACGGGCTACAATACAAGGTGATCTCAACTTTCAAAGCTACGGCTAATTTACGAATGTGTCAACAACAAGTTTTTTATCCGACTGCCAGGTAAACATGCTAAACATATTTATTCTTTACTAGTTGATGAGATGTAATCTAAAAATTTACCAAAAAAAACCAACTTCAAATGAATTACATCCTTACCAATAAAAAAAGTATCATCGAAATCGGTTGGGGTGATATTGAGTTGTTCGTCCATTTGTCGCGCACATACTTAATGCAAATTTAAGACTTATATGGTTTTCTCATAGATGCCATTGTCAGATCTCACTAAAATTTAACAAGGACCACATGACAAGCACCAGCTTTCGATTAAAAAAAGAATCATCCAAATCGGTTCATCCAGTCGAAAGTTCTGAGGTAAGAAACATAAAAAAATACATTCGAATTGAAAAATTCCTCCTTTTTTCGAAGTTGGTTAAAAATTATACAAGTATTGTTTATTAGATTTAAATAACAAAAAATGCAGTCTAGTCTTTTTAAAATCGTTGAATGATTGAAGATGTAGATTGCCTGATTGCATCTAATTAATGAGCTGACGCCTTTTGTTGACGTCTAGGGTTCGAACGATACTTTCGATACTGAGTAGGTATCGATACTTTTGTTCGCGATACTCGATACTGAGTACTCGATACTCGTAGCTGGTAATTACTCGTAAGTACTCATATGAAACGTCGGTATCGAGTACTTTTAAAATACTGAGTACTTTTCAGTATTTTCATATGGAAAAAGATCAACTGTGGCCCATTTTAGCGCTCGGACTAAACAGAAAGTGACATCGGGACATGAAATTCACTGTCGACGACCTTTTTTTAGCTCTGAATGAATAAAGTTCGAATGAAGTTCAGTTTCGGGACCACTTAGTTAGTAAGGCTAAACTAGCTGGAAGAAAATTGGGAGTGCTCAACAGAGCTAAGCAGTACTTCACGCCTAAGCATAGACTAATGTTCTATAAGGCGCAAATTCGGCCACACGTGGAGTACTGCTCCCACCTTTGGGCCGGAGCCCCAGCTTGCCAAGTGGATCCGTTCAACCGAATTCAGCGGCGAGCCATTCGTCTTGTCGACGATCCCAAACATACAGACGGTCTGGATTCGCTTGAGTTGAAGAGAGATATAAGCTCACTCTGCATGTTCTACCGCCTGTATAATGTTCTGAAGAACTGTTTGGTTTAATCCCTGCGGTTAATTTTCGTCAGCGCACATCTCGGTGTACCAGGTTCCATCAACACCACCTGGATACCTGGTTTTCGTCCACAGTTCGGTTCTCGCGTAGTTTTCTACCTCGCACGTGTAAACTGTGGAACGAACTTCCTGCATGGGTGTTCTCTCCAAACTATGACATGGGGTCCTTCAAGAAGCGGGTCTATTGTTTTCTTCGTGGCCGGCAACGCATTGGTGACGCCCCCGGTGTTACTAATGTCCATGGGCCGCGATGATCACTTACCATCAGGTGACTCGTCTGCTCGCTTGCCTGCACAAGGCATAAAAAAAATCCTCGTGAGTACTCGATACTGAGTAGTATCGATACTTCAGAACCGATACTTTTTTGGTATCGATACCTTACCCATCGATACCACACGAGTACTCGGTATCGATACCAGAGGCCGATACTTCGAACCCTATTGACGTCGCGTCATCAATGTCATCATACTTCAAAGCCGCGTGCGCGCGTGAGGGCAGGGTAAAGAGAAAAAACATTAAATTGATCAAGGCTTAATAACGGCCTATTTATTTAATCTTTCGACAACTGTTGGTAATTAATTTAATAGTATCTAGGTATTTGTAGGGTACAAATAAGCTACAAATTGCAGCTTTTAATTTAATTTTGCGTTTTCAAAAAAAAATGTTCTAGCATCTTCCAATAGTCTAATTTCAATCATATCTTATTATTTTTATTGAAATAAACATTGTTCTATACCCTAATTATGTAATAAATATTGTGATGTAGACACAAGTTTTTACACAATAATACGATAAATAAGGTTCTAAGAAAAGGGTAAATACTGCAAATAGGCTTTTATTATGTTAGTACGCTGATCATTCTGAACTTCATCACCCCTTGCAATTACCAAAATAGTAAGTCCCTAAAGTATTTAGCTATTTATGTAATTTATCATATCTATTGTTAGGAGTAGGTTAGGAGACATCCTAGAGAATTGAGGGTACAACGTAAAGTTTTTTTATGAAAATAGCCGGCAAACGAGCTGACGATCCACCTGATGGTAAGTGGCTATCATCATCCATGGATATCAGCAACACCAAAGGTATCACTGATGCGTTGCCGGCCAAGAAATAGAGAAGAAAAAGAAAGAACTGTCTCTCAAGCCCCCCGGAACACGACGAGTCCTTTGGCGGCTGAATGAAGCAAGCTTGATGATTACACTACACTAGCAATCCCTACCTCCCCCCACAGTCCCCTTACTAACGAATAATTACTAAATCATTTTCTTACTAACACCCAATGCCTCGAAGCGTTCATAGCCCAGCGGCAGCGCGATCGGTAGTTGGATGGGTGACCGCTAGTGGCAAAAAATTCTTGAGCGTTTCCGTGCTTCGGAGGGCATGTAAAGCCGTCGGTCCCGGTTGTTATCATAAGATAACAATCGTTAAGCCATGTTAGAGGCCTTCGGGCGGTATAAAAACTTCTGACACTCGCGTTGGCCACTAACCCCAAACCCCTCCAACAATTATTCTTATTCTAAGACAGTCCTATTCAATATGAACGGCAGGGGATGGCGGCACAGCAAGCTCGTTTGCTATTTTTTATAAAAACACATAAAATATTATCTAAGAAGGGGGAGGAGGAGTCCGAAAAAATCTCACGTGCTCTTACATGCAGGTAGGGGGTGTCAAATTGGCTAAAAATTTAATTAATGAATGGCCCCATATCACTTAAAAAATTAAATACCTAAGATAGATAAATACGCACCTGCAGGCAGTAAATATACTCAAATTATCTTAGATAAATAAAAAAAGGTAGATATCTCACCGCCTTGAATTTGACTGAAGCCACAAAAACTATGCTACTTTCTTGTATTTACACGCAATACGCACACACATACGTAAAAACTATGATTGCTAGTTTTTGCTAGTACCTCCCGGGCTATCGTGCAGTCACTTACCCAATAAAAACCTCTGTAAAATTAAGTGGTTCAAAAACAATCCAACATCAATTAATACCACAGAAAAAATTATATAATATAGTAGTACATAATATATAACATAGTAATACCTAAGTCGAAAACTAAAATACTTACCGTAAACTACCTCAACTTTGCCTGGATTTTGAACATTTTGACCTATATCCGAAAATTGGCTGACTAAAAGTAAATTCTATATTATTAAATATAAAGTTCAAAGTATGTAGTTTTCAATATTATTTATACTTCTTACTGATCTTTGCAAAATTCTGTATTATTTCTAATTTTGTAAGCAGGCAAAGATGAGCTACGAAACCACATCTTTGCCTAGTTTCATATTAACGCTAAAAACGTATTAGTTCACAAAAACGTATACACTAAAATGATCCCTAATCTTCAGACAACTAGATTATTATTACTTTAACATTATTGAAGC
Source organism: Thymelicus lineola (assembly GCA_963932265.1). NCBI lineage: Eukaryota > Metazoa > Arthropoda > Insecta > Lepidoptera > Hesperiidae > Thymelicus > Thymelicus lineola. The sequence goes on from OZ010707.1 coordinate 10,294,567, forward strand.
CTTATTTCTCAGTTTAAGCGGCGAGGTAAAGTTAGGACAGCTTTTTTTAAAGTTTTCATACATTCGTCTATTAGTGCATAGGGCTGCAACAGAAAAAACATTAAAGTTTTGAATTATTTATTTTCCGATTTTTTCTCTTAAAACATTATAAAATTAAAAACAGTCAAAACAAGTATATTCTTGCAAGTTCTTTAAAAAAACTTTTATAAGCAAGGATTTTTTAAAACTTCTTAATTACCTATTAAAGTGCAAAAAATAATCATATAAATTGAAAAGAGAAAACTTAAAAACAATAATCAATACAAGCATATTCTTTATACTTGTAACATAGACTCAGGCTGGGTCCACCCATCACCGACTATAGTCTGCTCAGCGTATTTTTGCAGACTAATGTTTGTGTAAATGAGACACATGTGGACATGAATATTGAAGTCCGTGCACTTTTGTCCTCACGTATTATTTGCACCAACTTTAGTCTGCACAAACACGCTGCACAGGACTAAGTTTGTGCCGTATAGACTCAGCTTTACGTAACACTTATAAACTTCGGCAACAAACTTACTTTCATTAACCACATAATTAGATATAATAAAAACTAAACAAGGCGGTATCAATCAATCAGTGCGTATCAAAATAATCGTAAGTAAATTAATATAAAATAAAATTATTCTGTTTCTTTTGTAATTCTTATCAGGCACTAAATAAATAAAAAAATAACATTACAGAGGGAAGTATGAACTGCCGCACTCAGAGACGTGAATGCAAGTGATACCTTAGTGTAAATCAAGTCTAAGGAATCGCTTGGGTAACCATTAACATCTCTTGAGTGCGGCTGTTAGACTTACACGTCAATAGCTAATATATGTCATTGATAAGCACATCTAAATTACTAAGAAGAAATTTTAATTCGCCTCTACGCCCAACTTGAGGTTTTGATAAAACATTCTGTATATCAAGCCGCGAGACATCGGATACGTCGTCAGCCAAAGGCCATGAAAATGTGCCATTTCTGGTTTTCCTTAAATATTTTACAGTGTAGCATCTTTCGTCTTGTTTATATAATATGATCAAACCAATATAAAATTTTATTGTTTTACCAGTGAAAAACTTTACCAACACATATTTTCCCACGTCAGGTTCTTCATTTGTATCCAGTTGTTCTTCAATATTTTCAATATCAGAAGTAGCCATTGTCTCCGTGTCACTATTAGATTCCAAGAAGGGGCCGTCGAGTGAATCATCGTGTAATGAAATTGTGCTAGAAGTATCTGTCTCATAATAATCCATAAATTTTCTTTTTTTATTTTCTGTGCAACTTATATCACCAACAAATTCATCTTGGGTTTCTGATTCCGCAGGTTTTAACAAAATATTTGAAACAATGATACTTTCATCACTTGTTGAAGGAATATTACCTGATACTGAAGAATCTTGTTTAAACAAACTGCCATCATGTGAAATGTGAATATTTTTGGCAACATTTATTACTGTATTAGGGATCATGTTTTCTTTTGAAGAAGACTTGTTCGTCCTGTTAAATCGTGTTTTAACAGTCTTAGTGCTCGACTTAGTTAGTGTGTCTGTTATTTGCATATTTTGTATGTCTTCCGTTGCCACAGATCCCCCAGGTCTCGTTAGTAACTTGGAGTTCTTAAGTTTGGGTCGTTCAGAAGTTGGTTTTCTGGATTCCTTTAAATATTGAACTAAAGAAGCATCAAACGCGATTTCACTTGTATTCGTGTGCTTGTATTCTGGTACTTTGTACAAAACTTTTTGAGCGTTTAGTGGGTGAATTCCAGTTGCACTAAATCCACTCGTTATACTTTTGGTTTCATTGATTCGTATGTCTTCAATTAGTCTTTTTAGTAACTCAGGGAAAATATTCTTATTGAGGGTGTTTGAGCTTGGATGTCTTACTTTATAGTCAAGGAGTATATTCTTCCATGCTCTTTTCAAAGGTCTAAAGAAGGAAACGTCGAGTGGCTGTGTATCATGCGTGGAATTTGGGGGTAGAAAGACAAAACGAATATTGTTTTCTTGGCATTTAGCAATAATATTAATATTTAAATGCGATGATAAATTGTCACCGATAATCACTTTAGGTTCTTGAGATTTTCCAGCCCATGGTAATATGATGGTATCAAACCAATCCTCGAAAGTTACTCTGTCGAACCATCCAGATTTGGTTTTATTAAATCTGGTTCCCGGAGGTCCATTAGAGCACCAGTTTTTCCATAAATTGTCAGCCTTGTAAACCACGTACGGTGGCAATAATGCGCCATCCGCAGTTGCAGCAAACATAATAGAAATAGCTGTTTTTGAGTTGTTGAGCACTTTATTGGGATATTTGGTACCCCGTTTAAAAATACACCTCTGTGTGCCTGGGTTATCTGATAAATTTGTTTCATCGTAGTTGAGAATAAATTCAGGTTTTACTCCCTGTAAAGACACTGCTAAATTATCAAAGTATTCTTGGTATTCTTGCACAGTTTTTGTTGCTCGAGACTTTTTAATATTTTGCGTAGAACGCATGGTTAAATGGTCTTCATGGCGTTTAATAAATAACCGCGCCCATTTTTCCCCAGGCATTTTGTTATGAAATAAGTATGATCTATTGTTTTTAATTAAATAGTCATGTACTATTATACGAAGTTCTTGTAGAGTAAGAGGGCTGCCGTATTCGCCACAAAGAATGAGGGTAGTAACAATCTTTTTTTCTTCTTCTTCGGTTAACCGGGTAGGCGTTCCGACTTTATTAACATGTTTTTTTTTAATTTTGTTAACAATAGTTCGGCGTGGAATTCCGAACTGCTTTTCTGCTTCGTATGATGTCAAATTTTTGTTAGCTACCAAATCAACGGCAACTTGGAGCAAGCTTGGTTCGTAATCTTTATATCGACGAGCACCTAGCTTCCTACGGCTTCCCATATTTTTTTTACCTAAGGCAATAATACAAAGAATCAATTACCAGTTGCATATTATATAAAGTAAAACCCATGTATAAACTTTAAGAAGGCATAAGAACTGATGCAACGATTTTTCCGATATTCTCGCAAAATAGGATATTATCCAGTATAAAAAGTATCAAGTCTATAAAATATAACTATGTAAGAAATCACTTTCAAACTCAAAAAAACTTTGCATATTAAAGATGTTCTTTAAAAACACAAAAAAAAAATTAAAACCTACACATGCACAACTGACAACCCTATGTCAGGCAAAGATAGGATCTATGATTTTGAATACGTTCCTTAACTTTGCCAACACTGAATTTTATCGAATTCTACTCATATATGGCAAACAATAATTATCAAATCTAATAAAGAAATGTCGTAGGTTTAAGAATATACTAAAACTAAGTAGATAAAATAATAATTGTTCAACTTACAACTAAAGTTTCCGGCGCAAAAAAAATCTGTGCACTTCTAATCCAGTTCGATGGCTACTGACGAGAATTTTGTGAGGTTTTAAGAAATGGCGACAGTTGTTACGTGTTGCCAGGTGTATAATCTTTATAACTGTTATGATTTCGATTGCCAGATGTAAAAAAATAAAATGTTATTAGGATTTAAAAGTTTTAGGCAAAGATGGCTACCAAAGGCAATGTTGCGGTAGTTTACGTTACCTATTCCTATTATTTCTGGGGGATTTAATTGGAAGTGTCAACGCGAACGCTTCATTTACGTTCACATAGATATTCACATCATTTTCAAAACTGGTTACACTTTTTCTAGTTTTTTTTATAACGCTCCACATTAGGTTTTCCTGTGTCGTGGGTGCCATGGACAACACACAAAGACAACTTGCACCCAGAGTCCAGACCGAGAACAGAAATTCAAACTCATCATTGTTTCGGCCTCGCTGGGAATCGAACCCAGGACCCTTGGCGCAGCGATCCGGCATGGTAACCATTGCGCCACACGGGTCATCGGGTTTTTTATTTATCAGAAAAAAGTAAACATAGTAATCATAATAGCATGCTTGACCTTGCTCATTAGAATAAACCACGCCTTAAACTTTAAAGTATTCAGATGACCGTGAAACATTGATCCATTGACTTACATTTTGTTCATTCCTATGAAATTGTAGTTGATTTGAATTTGAATTCAATACCTTAAGGCTTAAGACGTCATGACAAAAAATACGCCCACAAATAATTGGACACGCGGTCGGAATCCTCGCTATAATATTGTTAATTAACCGTTTAACACGTCATAAAGAAGCCGATCACGCAATCAACGTCTTTGACATTTCTAATGTTATCAATAAATCAATCAATCAAAAATTTTATTTGTGAAATAAGGTACATAAAGATGGTAACATTAAGACATAGTTTGCTTACTCTGCCAATAATTGGCGTACAAAATTAATTATGGTTAATTTCTACAAGTTAATTCTTTATATTATCAATTAAATAAACATGTCAAGTAAATTACTATTGAAATTGAAAATGTCAGTAGGTATAAAATTACATTAGTTAAGTCAAAGTACAATAAAATTTAAAAATACATATAGTCAACTAATTAAAAAAAAACACGGAATTGCAGCTTAAATCATACGATTATTATTATTTTTGTCATTCATTAAAGTGATATTGTCACAAAACTCGCGATGGGTGAAGGGTACAAAAAAATTGAGCGCTTCCGTGCTTTGCAGGGCACGTAAAGTCGACATGTAGAGTTATCATTGCTAAATAATGTCGTTAGTAGTAGCTTATCTTATCTGACTTGATTTTTCTACTCACTAATGATGATGATGACAGGACCTTTAGATCTAACGCCATGATGTGACAAACGTGACAAAGCAAGATTTTTTCAACCTTATCGCGCGTTGTGAAAGGGGGCTAGACGGAAAAAATTCTTACGAAAAGTTGTCACGACACTTTTTGAAGTGATTCAGTAATATGAAACTAGATGGCGCTGTACAACTTTCTGAATCACGCTAACACTTTTTTTATACTACTGAATCACGCTGCTGAGCGCGTAAAACAATACTTAAATCAAAAGGAACTTCGTTCCATCCGGGTGTCCCTTGACACCTTTTATTTTTTTTATGAACACACTCATAGCCACACACAAGGATTCCTTATGTCATGGGTGCCATTGACAACACACAAAGTCAACAACTCACTCCCCAGAACAGGAATTCAAACTCATCATTCAAAATTTCGCCTCGCTGGGAATCGAATCAGGATCTTTGGCACGGCCGGCAAGGGCCATGTTGCTGTATGTTTTATTATTTATGCGAATGTCCGACAAGCGAGGGGACGTGACTTATGGCTAGTGGTCACCGCTGCTCATGGATCTCAGTAACACCAAAGGCTTCAACTGCATTGTCGACCAAGCACTAAAAGAGATGAAAGAAAGAAACAAAGAACGAAAGAACGAGAAAGAAAAAGAAAGAAAGAACGACGACATGGATGTGTTATATGAGTCGTCCATGCCACAGGGAAAAACCTGCTGCGGGGGGTATGAGTGTGTAAGCATTTATTTATTTATTGGAACGAAGTTCCTTATCGCGCGTTGTGGAAGGGGGCTAGACGGAAAATTACGACACTTTTTGATTTTTACGAATGACGACACTTTTTTTGAAGTGATTCAGAGAGTTTTACAGAGATGGCGCTGTACTGTAAAACTTTCTGAATCACGCAAACTTTTTGATTCTTACGAATGACGACACTTTTTTTGAAGTAATTCAGAGAGTTTTACAGAGATGGCGCTGTACTGTAAAACTTTCTGAATCACGCAAACTCTTTGATTCTTACGAATGACGACACTTTTTTTGAAGTAATTCAGAGAGTTTTACAGAGATGGCGCTGTACTGTAAAACTTTCTGAATCACGCAAACTCTTTGATTCTTACGAATGACGACACTTTTTTTGAAGTAATTCAGAGAGTTTTACAGAGATGGCGCTGTACAACAAAACAATACTTAAATCGAAAGGAAGTTCGTTCCCCAGAGGTGTCCCTTGACACCTCTCATGTTTTTTTTATTTATTTATTTATAGTGACGGTCCGTATGATCGACAATTGATCGATGATTAGGATTAGATATGACTTAATACTAAGGGAAATAATACCATGTCCAATTAAATTAATATAGGTATTATAGGATTTTCTTATGCTATCCCTCTACTATACTATAGTAATATAGTATAGTTGTACTATCTTTATAATTAGTGATTATTTCGTGATACTTTCGTGATTATTTCTACAAGAAAATACTCGTATTTCTTTTGAAAAATAATTTTAAAACTTATTTTCTTGTGAAAATAATAATGAAACTCATCTGTAAAGTATCTTGACAAAATGACGCTATTATTGGAAGGAAAGCTTCCTTTTCCGCGGTGAATTGCTTCTGCCCATATTTTCTGTTTCCTCATTATCCGGCATCCGGGGCGCATATTCGTAAATACCCGACGCTTTAGTCTGAAGGTGAAATTCATCCCCTTCCCCCCTGTCCTTCGAATGACAGTTATATAATAAAAAAATATGTTACTAAGGTTAAATTAGAAACGTTTATGGTTGTTTTCTTACATTTTCTAATTTTTCTCACAACTTTCTTATTTTTATTATAAGAACCTTCTCCTGACAATAACAAACACAACTAAGTAGTATAAATTTCAAAATTGAGCCCCCGTTCTCCTTTCAGAATCAAACGAATTCATTGAAAAATAGATAATAATAATATGTAATATAAAACTCATGATAATCCGTAGTTACTTTGCATGAACTTGACCGGAACAATGGCGCAGTTTCCTAGTAACTTTGTTTTTCTTGTTATTTCCCCTCCATCGCGAAAAACAGCGAACAGTAAAAGCAAACTTGCAATAAAAGATACGGTGTAAACAGTTATTAATAGTACTTAATGAATTTATTGTCATTATAAATTGTATCGGAGTAATCCTGCGCAATAAACAGACAGATAAACCCTGTTTTCTCATTTCGTTCCGATCCTTGGTCCGGGCGGAACGGATCCACAGTTCATCTTCCAAAGTTGCAAGGGTTTTGAAATGGTTTCGCCATTTTTGAAGCAGGTGAGTTAAGTTTTTTTATTTATTTGTAAAAGTTGAAAATAGGAGTTTATTAAATAATAATAAAAAAGGTGTGGTCATTAAACTATTGATGTAAATAATTATACTTAATTGGTTTAGTGTTTATTATGTTTAGTGTTATTTGTGTTTGACTTCACGTAAGCATAATATAATACAAAAAATATTAGTCTACTTTTTGCTACAACGCCATCTGTTGATTCCGACATAAATAATGTCAACGAAAAGTTTTATTAATTTTAACCACAAGTTTTACTTTTTTAAATATAATAGAAATTTAAATACATATATTGGACAATGTCTTTTGGGAGCCCTGATTAGGTAACCGTGAAATCGTCTCTTGACAACTCTTTTCTTTTTTGCAAGTTTTTTTCAAACTTTAGACATATGCGACCTTTTCTTCGTAGGTAGGTAGGATGTGTATTTTTCTTTGCTCTGCGTCTGTGCGTAAAAAGCCCATGTATATTTATTGTTTGTATATTATGTGTGTAACTGTGTACCTATGTATGTGAAAAAAATCATTTATTCTTATAATAACAGTACAATAACAATGTATATTATCGCTGTTTTTAAGAGACTTAAATTAATATGCATTTAAAAATAAAAGTCTGCTATAAAAAAAGCTGTCATGACACCTATACTTTTTTGAAAACCTTATGATGAGCTCTTTAATTTGATACCCATATTGCAATATTTGATTTATTTTTATTTTTTGATGCTTCAAACAATGGCATCTCAAAGCCACCATAGTTTTTTTAACGTCACCTATCTAAAATTACTTGACAATCCAGACCATCTGGCAATGCCTAATTTTACTTTAACTTCGGTTCCTTTAATTTTATTTGACAGAGCTAAAAGTGATGCATTTTTAGTTACTAGACTTTGATCAGTCTTACAGAAACCGGCGCGGCGGCGGTAGTTAGACAATAAATTTTATTAAAGAAGATAAGGCCTTATGATAAAATACCTTTGTATTCATGATAATTATGACAGTAGCAATCGGTTGCAATGCAATACGTTATGGTTATTATTATATAAACGGCGAATGAACACTGTGCTGTGAACTCATAATAGGCATGATGACAGATTTTGAAATACTGTTCTATAAAAGCAAAACAACAACCCATAATTGTCCCACTGCTGGGCTCGGGGTCTCCTCTCACAATGTGAGGGGTACAGGCCATAGTCTACCACGCTGGCCAAGTGCGGATTGGTAAACTTCACACACCTTTGAGAACATTATGGAGAACTCTCAGGTGTGCAGGTTTCCTCACGATATTTTCCTTCACCGAAGCAAAAGATAATTAACTTGTAATACGCACATAATATTTGAAAATTAGAGGTGCGTGCCAGGATTTGAACCCGGGCCCCCGCGCTCGGGAGACCAACGTTCTAACCACTAGGCTATCACTGCTCACTGTTCTATGTTGTTGGGAAATATGTTATAATTACAAGGTATATCATATTTCCGCAAAAATAAGGTTTAGTATAAAATAAACGAAGGAAGCGCTCATAGCCCAGCGGCTTGCGTCGATCTTACGTGATCGGCAAAGTTAAGCAACAGCGGGTGCGGTCGGTAGTTGGATGGGTGACCGCTAGTGGCAAAAAAAAATCTTGAGCGTTTTCGTGCTTCGGAGGGCACGTAAAGCCGTCGGTCCCGACTCCCGGTTGTTATCATAAGATAACAGTCGTTAAGCCATGTCGGAGGCCCTCGGGCGGTTTGAAAACTTCCGACAATCGGGTTGGCCACTAACCCCTCCACCAATCCGCACTGGAGCAGCGTGGTGGAGTATGCTCTAGGCCTCCTCAAGAGGAGAGACCCATGACCAGTAGTGGGCCATTAATGGGTTGAAGTCCATAGAATAAATACACTTCAATTCATAAGTTTAAAATTCGCACCAAAACACTTCAGTGTCATGGCGTCGCTTGTGACGTCACGCCTCAGTAAAGTAATAGACAAGATGTACATTATCAGTTTTAATTTGCCAATGTTCATTTGTTTACTGAGACGTGTCACGTGACGTAATTCGCACTGATTGAGACTGTTTGGCTATGGTTTGGCGTTCAAGGTATCATGGCGGCTTGCCGTATTTTGTAGTTTTATTTTATCAAAAATATTGCTAATCTAATCATAATAATACGATAAATGCGTTTTGTAATCCATTAATAGGGTTTCATTGATTAAATACATAATTTTAGTGATTTTTACTTACCTACTGTCATCATGCGTAGGTATTATTAATTAGGTATGCACGCACTAAACTGACAAACGATACAGGCAACCACTTCGTTTTAAAAACTTTAGGGTTTATCGTCTTCAAGCTTGTTTAAAAAATTTATTATTTTGAATGGGCGATTTTGATTAAATATAATATCAACTAAGTTTATTACATAATAATTTATATAATTATTTATTAAAGGAGAATGCCCATTTAGTATGGAGAAATGTACTGACTTTAACATTTTTGTGTCTTGATAAAAATACCTTTATTTAATTATGTTATCCTAATAAATTACACATACTAACTTTAGTCAATGTTAATAGTAGGAAATAAGAGATTTTAGACAAAATTAATTTGTATTTAGGTTATAGTAAACTCACAGTAATATGGACTCTATGCAAGCGTATTAAAGTCGATTGCGTATGTAATGTCGATCTTTTAAGTTTCAAATTCATTTGACAGTCCCCAAACACCATGTAGTTTGTAATGTATTATAATCACAGAACACTATTACTCCTGGCTGATTATAATAATTTTCTAATTCATTTTACAGTCCCCTTACGTCATCTAGTTTGTTGTCATGGATACTATAACTGTTGTATCATAATTATAATCGAATCAATGCAACCTATTGGCCCGAAGGATCTTAAAAAAATCCTGATTGGCCCTTATCCAAACATAAATGGCCCAATGGTTTTCTTTTGTAAAACGGAAGTAAAGTCACTTATTAATTTCAGAAAATTATTCCCAAAGAGGATTTTTTTAGGAAATAGGGTATATACTTGAAATATTTTAATATAATTTTTTTTCCAAAAATCATTGTGACACAATAATTTTTTTGAGAGTACTGGCTATGGGCATTCTCCTTTATATGATTAATTATTTATCAAAATAACTGAATTCTTCTCCAACAAAGACAGTTTCTTCTTCAGAGATTATTCCTGTTTTTAAGTTGTACTATGGCGTATGGAAATTCGAAATTTATTTTAAACTAGCGGATATCCGGCGTGTACTATACCTGCGCGCTACAAAAACAATGTTAAAATTAAATTAAAATTAAATTAAAAAACAATTAAAAAACTTTTAATTACATCTATGTAGGTACCTAATGCATTGTTTTAGTGGTCTAACACCATCTTCCCATTATTGTCTTTCTAATGAATCTGGTTTGGGGCACATCGGTTGCATAGTTTCAGAGTCTGTCTGCCATATGCAGGAACATTTTTTTATGTTTGACATAATAATATACCCATATTTGAAAGCCATGTAGAACGTAAAATGCAATATTTCGAAAATGATTCAGTGAAATATCATAGCACTATCATTTATCTTGTAATCAAATATAATCATTATAATTATTATGTAGATAAAAACAAACTTCATAGAATCGCACGCCCTAAAAATTAAGATAATAATATTATAACAAATTTTCCTAATGGTAAATTAATTAATTTCTTCATAAAATTGCCCTTGAAACTATAAAATAATAATTGATTCTATTGCAAATTGAATTCATCGCATGGCTTTTAGGGCATCGGATAAATGAAGAGTGTTTTAGTTTTTGTAATAAAATAATGATCTATAATACCGAGTAGTCACGCTCGTTGTTAATTATAATGATTGATTAATTTAATTAGGAAAATAAGGTGAGGCTAGTTACTGTAGTAGGTACATTGGTATCTTTAAATAGTCAAAAAGGTACACAAAACAGTACCTTTGTAAGGTATATAAAAAAGTCAAGCCAACATTTTAGTTCTTCACTATCGAAAGCAGCTACATTTTCGTGGACCCCCGCTTACAAATTGTGAACCACCATTTTTGTCACGTCAACGTAGACCCCCTTCTAGTCTCCCGTGGACCTCTGAGGGTCCACCTGGACCACTTTGGGAACTAAGGAACTAGATGAAAGTATGCTGGTTTGCAGTGCCGGATTTATATTTTTTATAAGTGTAGGCCAATTAATTTTCGCCGCCCTGTGTACCTTTCTAAAATAATATTTTTCCATTCATAGTAAGGAAGGCACTGAATTTGTCACTAAGAAAGTACGTAAAAAACAAGAATTACAATTTTTGCGACACTTTTTAATAGCAAAATCATCTAAAATATTCATCTTCTGAAATCTGCCGCCCCTAGGACGCTGCCGCCCCTAGGCCGCGGCCTATACGGCGTATTGACAAATCCAGGACTGCTGGTTTGAAAGCTTATAAATTAGTTAGTTATTCGAAGAAATTGGGCGAATTTTGACAATCCAATGATGTTTAAATAAATATAGATACGTTATGCTCTTACAAATCAACCGAAAAATCTGTTCCGATGTCCGCAAGGCACGCTTTATTGCTTTATCGCACGTCTTTATCGCTCTCGCGTCAAAACTACATCGCTATCTCTTTCTTCACCTGAATAAGAGTTCCCAATTGGGAACTTTTTGAGTCACACAACGCGCGCGCTTATGACATATCTGCCTCTTTTTAATATATAATATCATTGTGACAATCTGTAAGTAAAATAATAAGAGATTTTGTAAAAGTGAGATTATTAAAACAGGCGAAAAAAAATCGTTAGGTTTCTTGACATTGCCAAAATAAGGAATCACTCCGACGAATGTGTTCGATCATTTACAGGTCAAAGGTACTGGCACCATGACGAGCCGAATAAAAATGTCGTACCTATTTTAAACGTTAAATCGATTCATTATATTTTATGTAGGTAGGTATTACAATACAATACAATACAAATACTCTTTATTTGTACACCAGAAACAAATACATAGCAATAAAACAAGGTACGGTATACAAAAGGCGACCTTATCGCTAAAGCAGCGATCTCTTTCAGGCAACCCAACAGAAGAGGAGAGGATTTTTATGCTTTTAAGACTTTTAATATAAAATACAACTTTTTATTATTCATCATCAACTTAAATTCACAAACTCATTTTTGAATTTCTCTTTTTCTATTTAATATAATATAAAAACATAAAAATATGTCCGTAACTTTAAACTCTAATTTTACTTGTTTCGGTCAGTAGCCCAAAATCCCAGGCCTTCTCCGGATTTTTTTTAATACCCATTTAATTGCCCAGACTTTTATATTTTTGAGATGGAATTCTCAAACCCCGCTTTCGTTTATGATCGGTTCATCTCATCTCGTTTAATTAATATCTCAAGTTCAACTAATATTGCAGGATCTCTTTTGTTGACAGTGAAGATTAAGAGCTATTTACCTATAGGAAAATTTATCTCTAATTAACAGTATTACCTAGTAACGTGTTTAACTTAGGATTAGGTTAAATAAGTTTGTTTAAAGATTTAATATAAATGATTACTAAGAATTTTACTATAACATACTTTGCATTGGTATGTTTCATTCCGAACATTAATCTGTACTAATATTATAAAGAGGAAAGATTTGATTGTTTGTTTGCATTGAATAGGCTCCGAAACTATCGAACCGATTTGAAAAAATCTTTCACTGTTGGGAAGCTACACTATCGCCGGGTGACATAGGCTATATTATTTTTTTTTACTATTTTTCCCGAAGTGAAGCGAGGGCGATTTCCTAGTGATTAATAAATACTTTGCGAAATACTGGCAAATAAAAAAAAACCGGTCAAGTGCGAGTCGCACTCGCGCAAGAAGGGTTCCGTACCATTATCTATTGTTTTTAGTATTCGTTGTTATAGTGGCAACAGAAATACATCATCTGTGAAAATTTCAACTATCTAGCTATCATGATTCAATGAGATACAGCCTGGTGACAGACACACAGACAAACAGTGGAGTCTTAGTAATAGGGTCCCGTTTTTACCCTTTGGGTACGGTAACCTAAAAATAATTATATACGATATATACTTACATTAATAAATGATAAAGTTTTTTTTAATAAACAATTTATCAATGTTTCGTCACAGTGATACCACAATCCTCAAATGGCAGCATTTAGGTTTCTTACGAATCTTCGTTACACGCGGTACATATATCTATATGTACCTATGTGTCTGTAACATGGTGGAACATAATTATTATCGTAGTGAAAGCTCATCTCCAAGTATGTTCCAGGCATGGACGGTTTCTGGAGTACTGCTCAACATGCTGGGGCAAGGGATGCTGCTCAGCTTCACGACGTGCCTGCTCCCGGCGCTGCGGGACCCCAGCTCGCCCATCCAGGCTGACCTGGATACAGCTTCCATGCTTGGTACTCACTTTAGACTTGGCTTCAATCCATTAACAGTCCACAACTGATGGCCTCTCCTCTGTCCTCTTCAGGACTAAAGCATACTCCACCACGCGGTGGTGCAGATTGATGGAGGGGTTAGTGGCCAACTAAACTCTTAAGTTTTGTCTTAACGAATGTTATCTTACGTTAACAACCAAGCGAATCAAGTGTGAGAAGTTAGTTAAAAAAAAAATATTAACCTTGTTATCAACCAAATTCTTTCGACAATATTTTTTTTTATTTACTTTTACTACTGAAAACAGTGTCACACAAAACCGTCTAATGATTTCTCGTGTTGCTGATGACATAGACATTGGACATTATGTAGGTATATTGTATAAATTAGAAGACAAAAACCTTTAACCCGAAACATCTGCTACACAAAATATCTACCCCTGCCGAGATTCGCACCCAAAACACCTCTCAAAAATAGAGCTGAGTAATAAATGTATCTAAATTCGATAATAAAGTCAAAGTCAAAGTCAAAATATTTTATTCATATAGGTATCACTGATACACTTATGCACGTCATTTTTTGGCTTTTCGGAAGGTGCTTTGTCGTGGAGGAGAAGAAAAGCCTAAAGAAACTCCTAAGCACATCTTTTAAAAAAATATTACAAATAAAGATAATAATACAAAAGTATTTACTATTCTGAGCGGAACTGGTTGCAGAGCTGGTCATTTCCATGCGTCTAATAAAGTATTAAAATTAGATATCTACTGAAGATATTATGTAAATGACAGATAGGATATCTTAATACCGTTGTTAGTGTTTAATTGACATTATGATTACTTTCTATATCATTGATTAAAGTTATCATGAGACTATTCGGTCTAATCCTATTAATATTATAGATGTGAAAGTATGTGAAGATGTTTGGATATTTGTTCTTTAATTACGCCACAACTACTTAACCGATTTGTCTGAAAGGAATAGAGATAGCCTATACCCTGGATTAACATTTTATACAGTGGATAAACACATAGGCTACTTTTTATCCCGAAAGAATTCAGAGTTCCTGCGGGATTTGTAAAAAATGATCTCTACCGCGGGCGAAAGCGCGGGCAAAAGGTAGTTTATAATAAAGGGATTTGGTTAATAAAATTTTCATGCATTGTGAAAACGTGAAATCGTTTTAACCACAGGTTTTAACACATTAACTGACTTTGACTTTAATTGTGAAATACATAAACTATCGTAAGATTCTTTTTTTAAGATTTTCACACTCAAACACATCGTCACACTCAAAATGGCCAATTCGTTTGTCGGCTACCTATATAATAAAACTTTTAGTGTATGGTGCCCAAAATTACGAATTGCGACCATACAATACAAAACTTTATTGCACACCAGAATAAAATGTATAATAATATGTACATAACAACTACAATGGATAGCATACAATAGGCGATCTTATCGCTATAAAGCGATCTCTTCCAGATAACCCAAAGTGGAAAACTTATCTAAGTTGACAAATAAATGCTGGTAGAGGTGTACAGTCACGTGCAATAATATGTATACATTGTCACGTTTTCAAAAATATCTAAACTTGTAACAAACCATAAAGAAGTGAACGACAATTCGTTCAAAATGAACTAACCATTAAACAATGTCAAAATAAGGTATACACGTTTATTCCACAATAATGTAATCAAACCAAAATCATAAATAAATTCACACTTCGAATATCATTTTTAACTATCCATGACAATTTCTATAACATGTATACAAAATGTATACATGTTATAGACATTGTCATGGCTACATTAAAATGATATTGGAAGTGTATACTTACTTTTGCCGTGAAACTTACTAGAAACGTGCTAGAAACTATTTAGACCAGTGCCGATACCTCTGAAAACGATAAAAAAATTAAAAAAAAATAGTAGAATAAAACCCATTGCAAAAGGAAGAAAATACAACAAAAATGAAAGGAAAATAATTAACGGGCGATCTGAGGTCGGGAAGTGGGGAGGGAGGGTGGGTTTAAGGGTAAAAAACGGTTTATCTCAATTTCTGACAAAACTACAAGTCTTATGGAAAAAAGTTAAATAGCAAAGTAATAGGTAATAAAAAGATCTACAACTTTTGTATTTGCACTTTTTTACATAACCTCAAAATTTATGTGAAAAATTCAAATAACCAAGTTTTTGGTTTTTTATTTTTCACAAAAATATTATTTTCTTCACGAAATTTGGTGGAAACTTATCTTTTTATGTCCCAAACATACTGTAATTTTTTTGATTTAAAATATTTCTTTTTTCGGCTTATTTTGACTTAATATCGAAAAAGCACCCTAATTTTCAATCGAAAATTCACCCGTCAAAATATCAGCTTTTTCCAAAAAGTTGGTGTTTTTTTTGTTCATTGAAATCTCTACTTTTAGATGGTATATAAAAAAAATATACACTACCATAATAAATTTTCTCAAAAAATGCAATGAAACGACAACTATTTTCGCATGTTTTTTGGAATCTTTATGTTTTATGGATTTATTGCATAAAACATACGTTTTAATTTAACATGGATTACGTTTTTCGATTAATTAAAGTGTAAATTTTAATAAATAGCTCAAAATTGTAGATAATTATTAAAAAAAAATTAAAGACTCGAATCTGAATATTTTTTGCAAAAATAGTTGTCGTTTCAGTGCATTTTTCGTAGTAGTGTATATTTTTTATATACCATCAGAAAGTAGAGATTTCAACAAATAAAATACATTGTAACTTTTCGAAAAAAGCTGATATTTTGATGGGTGAATTTTCGATTAAAAATTAGGGTGCTTTTTCGATATTAAGTCAAAATAAGCCGAAAAAATAAATATTTTAAATAAAAAAATTACAGTACTATAAAAAGATACGTTTTCACCAAATTTCGTGAAAAAAATAATGTTTTTGTGAAAGATAAAAATAAAAAACAAAAAACTTAGTTATTTGAATTTTTCACATAAATTTTGAGGTTATGTAAAAAAGTGTAAATACAAAAGTTGTAGATCTTTTTATTACCTACAACTTTGCCATTTAACTTTTTTCCATAGGACTTGTAGTTTTGCTGGAAATTGAGATAAACCATTTTTTACCCTTAAACCCTCCCCCTCCCCCCACTTCCCGACCTCGGATCGCCCGTAAATTACTTTTCCTTTCATTTTTGTTATATTCTCTACCTTTTGCAATGGGTTTCATCCTATTAAATTTTTTTTGCTTTCAAAAATTATTTGCAAATTTTTTGGACCAGTATTATTACCTATTTGGTCTTACTATTGTCAGTGGTTGCCCAGACAGTAGAATCGATGAGAAATAATTGTTAACGTCAAGAAAAGTTTACACATGTCAAAGTTTCATATTAATCATAATGCGACGTTGCCAGCTTGAGTAAAGAGATTTGTATGAAAATGAAAAATAAAAAAAAAATTACAAATTTCAGCATTGAACCTATTATGAAAAATAAATAATAGTTAAAAATAACTAAAAAAACACGCTTTTATAGAAAATCCAACTAAAAAGAATAGAAAATAAAGGACCCCGCACTAATTGCATGAAAATTGTGTTTCAGCGGATTGGTCTGAATTTTTGGTATGTTGTAGCCCTAACCGTACTGATCAAAAGTCCCAATGGGCGTGAACCCGCCGAATACGTATTTTGTCTTCCAGGGGGCACTTCCCCCCAAAGTCTATGTATTCGATTTCAGCGGAATCATTCTGAATTTTTAGTATGTTGTGGTTCTAATCATGCCAAACAAGAGTCCCAATGGGCATGACCCCCATATTGCGTTTGTTCTCCTTCAGGGGGCCCTAACCCCCCCCCCCCCCCATAGTCAATTTATTTGATTTCAGCGGAATCATTCTGAATTTTTGATAAATTGTAGCCCTAATTGAATATGTCTCTGTGATCAGCAGGTTCAAAACCGGAAGCGATCACCGTCTTGTAAGAGGCACATTAAATATCGACGTGAAGCTGGAATGGTCATGCCTGATGAAGTCTACGCTTCGCCCAACACCTGTCCAAATCCAGGGATCCGAAAACTTTCAACTTGAGCTGCAAAATCGTTTTAGAATCACGCAAGTTGGTGGACGAGTTTAACACCAGGATGGTAGCAACTGTCCACGAGGTAGGGTCGAAGTATTTCAAGACCCACCCCAGTGGTAGATCTCAAGTTCTCTCAGAACAAACTCTCGGTGAAAAACTATGTGTGCAGTCTCCAACCTCTATGGCGGAATACCGACAGCTCAATGAACAGATCTCCATGTGCAGGCGACGCGATATGCGCAAACACAACGCAAATCGTGTAAAAAACACAATAGAGCGAAACCAGGGCTTCAAAGTGTTCGCCAAAGATCTGTCTATTGCGCAAAGTTCAGCTTACGAGGTTGAAGACTGAGTCCGGCACCATAGTTACGTCGAAACCTGAAGTTCTGAGAGAAACTGAGAGATACTACGGACGGTTGTAAACCTCCTCTCAAGCTCCACCTCCCAGTGAAGAGAGCGACAAGAGAGCTAAATTAACCCGACACTACACAGAGGATATCGCGGACGTCAGCCTGTATCAGATTAGAGAGGCTCTCAAACAACTTAAAAACAACAAGGCACCGGGAGATGACGGTATCACCGCCGAGCTGGTAAGAGCTGGGGGGAAACCCCTCCTAGTGGCGCTCATAGTGCGCATAGGCCATATAGTGCGAAGGACCGATAACCGTTGGATAACCTTGAACGCCCACGTCTTGGAAAACGGAGTATAGGACGCCTCCCGTCAAGATGAACCGGCGACCTGAAGAAGACAGCAGGCATCCGCTGGATTCAGGAGGCTCAGGACCGGTCAGAGTGGCGCAAGTTAGGGGAGGCCTATGTCCAGCAGTGGACTTCCAAGGACTGATGGATGGATGGATAAACTTCCGTTCTACAAAAGAAAACCATTGGGCCATTTATGTTTGGATAAGGGCCAATCAAAAATCCTTTAAGATCCTTCGGGCCAATAGGTTGCATTGATTCCATTATAATAATAATAATAATAATAATAATAGCCATTTATTCCTCTAAAAAAATTTTTTTACATTTATGGTTTTGGTCGCTATGCCCGTCACTGATTATTATCAAACATTTAGGTCCGTTTCTAGTGTAAGGGCACTTTAATTTTTATTTTTGAGGACCCCTCTTCGGGTAAAGGCCTCCTCTAGAGCTTGCCATTTTTCACGATCTTTTGCGGTTTCCTGCCAGCTTTTTCCAGCGATTGCTATTAACTCGTCTTTCCATCTTTCATGCGGTCTACCATTCTTCCGAGTACCGTGTGGCCCCTGCCACATTGTTGCAGTCAGGGACCATCTCATGTCCGTCATGCGAGCGAGGTGGCCAGCCCATTTCCACTTTAGTTTTTGTGCATGTTGGAGTGCGTCGATAAGCTTTGTTTCCTGGCGTATGTCTTTACTTTTGATTTTGTCCTTTAATCGTATGTTCATTATAATTATGATATAACAAACTAGATGACATAAGGGGACTTTCAAATGAATTAGAAAATTATTATAATCAGCCAGGAGTAATAGTTAAAGCAAGAAAGAGAACATGGAAATGTAGTCTTCATCAGGAACAATAAGCTCATAATAAAGGAGAAATCAGAAACTGAAAAAAGGAAAAGGGAATCTTCTACGTCACCCAACAATATACATACCCCACAATGCAATACAGAAAAAAATACTATTGCAGCTCCTTCCAAAATGCATAAAATTGACCGTTTTGCATATAAGAGGTCCTGATCTTCTATACCATCGGAAAAACATACACAACAAAATAAGGCATAGGAATTAATAGACACCGGAAACTCGAAGAAGATAAATATAAAAACCATACAAACAAGAAACAACAAGATCCCCAATACGGTTGGTCACCGCGGGGTAATAGACCATACCCCCCAAAAGCTAGAAGAAAAGAATACGAAGAAAACACCACCCACAAATCACCAGTCTAAACTAAACATAGTTACGCTTAACATAAGATCATTAAAATCTAAGGAATCTCTATTAGAATTAGAACACGCTTTAGAAACAATAAACTGGGATATTTTAGGATTAAGCGAGACGCGAAGAACAGACGAGAAAATTGAAGAACACGAAAATTACATATTATATTATAAAAATGAAACAGCTGGAATGTATGGAGTTGGGTTTATGGTGAAGAAATACCTTAAAAATAATATAATCGAATTCCAAGGAGTGTCAGATAGAATCGCCATTTTGAATATTAGGCTCCCGGATCAGGAACAAGTAACTTCAATTGTTCAGGTATATGCTCCAACCGAAATTGCCAAAGAAGAGATAAAAAATGAATTCTACTTCCAACTTAATAAAACTATCACAAATTTGAATAATACTGTAATCATAATGGGAGACTTTAATAGCCAAATCGGAAAAAGGAAAACAAATGAAGACAAAATAATTGGACTTTATACTACTGGCAAAAGGAATGATAACGGAAAAAAACTAGTAAACTTCGTTTTGGAAAATAACTTCTACATTATGAACACCTACTTTAGAAGGAAGTAGAAAAGAAAGTGGACATGGATATCGCCTGACGGAAAGACAAGGAACGAAATCGATTATATTATTACAAACAAACCAAAATTAGTCGCAATGTAGATGTTGTCAATCAACTAAACTATAATACCGATCATAGAATGCTCAGAGGCCAATTATACACATTAGACAAAAAAAACAAGAAAAAACATTCATAAAAGGAAAAAACCATTAACATTACCAATATCTGAAAATATTTTAGATTCTTTGGAAACCAATTTAACAAAATTACAAAACATACAAGATATTCAAGGAAAATACGATAACAAACAACATACAACAACAACACACAACATACATACGATACATTACAAACTACATGGCGTTTTGGGACTGTCCAATGAATTTGAAACATAAAAGATCGACATTACATACGCAATCGACTTTAATACGCCTGCATAGAGTCCATATTACTGTGAGTTTACTATAACCTAAATTCAAACTAATTTTGTTGAAAATCTCGTATTTCCTACTATAACATTGACTAAAGTTAGTATGTGTAATTTTTAAGATAACATAATCAAATAAAGGCATTTTTATCAAGACACAAAAATGTTAAAGTCAGTACATTTCTCCGTACTAAATGGGCATTCTCCTTTAGGTTTTTTCTTTCTTTCATTCTTTTTTTCTTTAAATATTGAATTGTCATCGGTCCTCGATAAGTCTACGAAGTTTGAAAGATTTTTTTTTGAAATGAAAGTGAGGTTTTTTTCTTTCTTTCTTTTTTTCTTTAAATATTGAATTGTCATCGGTCCTCGATAAGTCTACGAAGTTTGAAAGAAATTTTTTGAAGTGAAAGTTAGGTTTTTTCTTTCTTTCTTTCTTTTTTCTTTAAATATTGAATGGTCATCGGTCCTTGATAAGTCTACGAAGTTTGAAAGAAATCTGACTATTTAAAGCTAATTAAAGCGTGTAATTAGGTTTTTCTTTCTTTCTTTCTTTTCTTTAAATATTGAATTGTCATCGGTCCTCGATAAGTCTACGAAGTTTGAAAGAAATCTGACCGTTTGAAGTGGGTCAAAATGAAGTCCAAAGAGAAGTTACAAACAAACATACAGGTGAAGCTAATATAAAAAAATATATAAAGCGTTTAATTACCAATTTAATGGTCTGAATAACAGGCCGAAATTATTGCATAACCTCAGGAGTACGTTGTATAAGCTCTTGTTTTATTGCAAGAGTCAACCAAAGGCTGAGATGATGTTGATAAAATTATTTCGGTGGTTCGCAGATTGGCTTCAACCCATTAATGGCCCACTACTGGGCACGGGTCTCTCCTCTTGAGGAGGTCTAGAGCATACTCCACCACGCTGCTCCAGTGCGGATTGGTGGAGGGGTTAGTGGCCAACCCCAGTGTCGGAAGTTTTCAAACCGCCCGAGGGCCTCCGACATGGCTTAACGACTGTTATCTTATGGTTACAACCGGGACCGACGGCTTTACGTGCCCTCCGAAGCACAGAAACGCTCAAGAATTTTTTTCCACTAGCAGTCACCCATCCAACTACCGACCACGCCCGCTGTTGCTTAACTTTGTCGATCGCTTAGGATCGACGCAAGCTAGGCTATGAGCGATTAATAAGAGTAAAAAAAATATTTTCAAAAAATATATATTTTAATAATAGTTATTGATTCAATATAAATTGAATCACAACAGCTTGTTAGGGTATTATTAATTAAATAAGTAGAAAAATAAGTAGGTATCCTTAAAAATTAAATTGCCTATGACTGTATTCGTCATGATCACTGAATTCGAATAAAATAACGAGTAAAGTTACAAAAACGGCAAAAGTAAATATACACTTCCAATATCATTTTAATGTAGCCATGACAATGTCTATTACATGTATACATTTTGTATACATGTTATAGAAATTGTCATGGATAGTTAAAAATGATATTCGAAGTGTGAATTTATTTATGGTTTTGGTTTGATTACATTATTGTGGAATAAACGTGTATACCTTATTTTGACATTGTTTAATGGTTAGTTCATTTTGAACGAATTGTTGTTCACTTCTTTATGGATTGTTACAAGTTTAGATATTTTTGAAAACGTGACAATGTATACATATTATTGCACGTGACTGTACAAGCACAACTAACATAAGTATGATGTTCATGAGGTCTGCGAAACTAACATAATGCGAAGAAAGGGAAGGATAGAGTAAGATTGCGATAGAACATACATCCATCATTACAACAACAACAACATATATCCATACATTTTTTTAATAATTCATTTTTGCTTAGTCTTTTAATCTTAATTTTGAATCCATTTAATTTTGTTCACAGCATCATCTGTGGGTCTCTCTGGTATCCCTGGCTTCTTAATATCTTCATTCCTGATGGACTGGAGAGGTCGGAAATTCGCCCACTTTGTCATGGTACTTCCCGGAATAGTTGGCTGGATTATGGTATACTTCGCGAATGGAATCCCTGCTCTGATGATAGGAAGACTCCTCGGCGGAATGTCTGCTGGATCCACCGTATGTCTTGGAGCAGTCGTCATTGGCGAGTATACCTCCCCCAAGAGTAGGGGAATGTTCCTGAATCTCAAAACAGCATCTGTGTGCCTTGGAAGTATGGTGGTCCATATTTTGGGTAACTTTTTCACTTGGAGAACTATCGCACTGCAAGCGTTGGTTCCGCATGTAGCTTCATTATTCGTCATTTATACCTGGCCTGAGAGCCCGGCATGGCTCGCTTCAAGGAAACAATTCGAGAAGAGTGAGGATGCGTTTAACTGGTTAAGAGGAAACGATAAGGAGTCCTTATCGGAACTAGAAGAAATATTCAGGGCGCAAAAACAAAGAGACATAGAAGGAATGCCAGAAAAGTCTATTAGCGGAAAAATTGCTGACTTCCTTAAAAAGTTCACTAAAAAGGATTTCATTAAACCTGTGTTTATTATATTCCTCGGCGCCATCTTGCTGGAAGCGAGCGGCAGACACATATTCCCAGCTTACGCGTTGCAGATCATAGAGGAAATCACCGGTGACAAGTCTCAGTCGTTCTACTATACTCTGGCTATTGATCTGATCATCACATTGAGCGCTACTTTCTCTTCTGTTCTTGTTAAGTTATTCAAACGAAGAACACTACTTTTCTCAACTGGATTTGCAGCTGTTATTGTTTTATTGAGTGTTTGCGCGTACCTTTTCTTAGTATCCAGGCAGATTATAGCTGATGACCGCGTTTGGGTGCCAATTGCGATGTTTGTCTTGTATTTCATATTGGCTAATTTGGGTTGCACACCAATTCCATTAGCTTTGTTGGGTGAAATATTCCCTCTCGCTCACAGAGGAGCAGGTTCAGCCGTAGCCGGCTTCGTATTGTCCATTGGCGTGATGCTAGGTTTACAAGTGACTCCTTACTTGATGGTGAATCTCAAAGTGTACGGCACTTTTGCAGTTTTTGGCGTTACGATGGCTTTCGCTTTAGCCTGCATGTTCTTCATCCTGCCTGAAACTAAAGACAGAACGCTACAAGAAATTGAAGATTACTTCGTTCACGGAGAGTTCAAAGATAAAATTAGACGGCAAAGTGATATAGAAGATGTTAAAATGAAAATGTTAAAATAGGTTAATTTAATATTAAGTTATCTTATTGTTGGATGTAGATATCAAACCCGTGTAGCTATTAAAGAATTCTTGTTTGTGGGTGGTGTAGGATGACCTTTGGTGGGTATACAAGAAGAAATGTAGAAAAATATTGCAGCAATGGCAGCATTTTGTGAAAATCTTTAGAAGATTTTGTATCATTACTGATCAGTACCTACGCAAGTAAATTTACCTGCAACTTAGGAATAAGTTCGTCAAACTCTTTTCCTCAAAAGCATGTGTGATCAATGTGAAATAGGATAGATAGGGTTTAGTTTAAACATTAATCCAAAGTTAATTTAAATTTTATACATAGACTGTTATTATGTGACTTAGATGTAAGTTGTAAATATGTTGTCCTACCGTAATATAATTAACTTAATAGGTTACTTTTTTATAAAACTATATACATAAATTGTATTTGCTTGGCGTTTCGTCCCATCTGAAAACAATTTTTTAGGTGTGGTTATCCAAAAATTTAATTATCCTCGTCTCGAACCATATTATACTCGTGTTATAATAATATTAACTCGTCTCGACACATGATTATACAGATAATGGATGCCATACACGATCAAGAGTACTTGTTAACTTTGCAGTATGACTTGACGTGGCATCCAGTTTGCATGAGATAGCTTTATAGCCAGATAGCTACACCGTGGCCATACAACGTCAAGTATACTGGATGCCGCGTCAAGTCCGCTGCAAACTTGACAAGTATACTTGATTGTGTATAACAATCTATGTGTATAGCCATCATTATAGACAAAGGTTACCCCCTATAGACGTCAGTTTTTGCGAATTATCAGACCATAAATGAGAGATTATTGTCCCTGATATTAATATCTTTATAGTTTTAATCATCTGTGATTAATGTCACATTTGATGTTATTGATAAAATATTTTTAGTTATCCAAAAGGATTATTTGGATTGTGAGTTTAGTTTTGTCTTCGCAATAATTTATTAATGTTCAATGAATTTGGTTTAATCCATTATCTTATAATCTTCTGAAAGACTTTCTGATTGGGTTAACTTCTGATTTCTATTCACTCTTCTGTAATTCAAGATTGAACACAAGTATTACGTATCATGTGATAAATGCGTGTGATCGTGGAAGTTTCTGATCAGCTGCTAGCTGCTTCTAAATTCTTGTAAGTTAATTGGATAAACCTGTCTGTTAGAGAGTTAGCAAAAGATCTCCGCTAACTTCCTAACAGTCTAGATCTAGATGCCAATAGTTTAATAGTTAATACTTTTTATCGATAATAATCTCGAGTAATGCCTTTTGATAAATGCTATTGTCAATTCAATAAGCACATCGGCAATATTTATTTGCAGCCGATATAAGATAGAGTAACTGATGCCCCGTAATCCGTTATCCATTTTCTAGATTTTTCTGAAGATTTACAAAGTAGACCACGGTGGTGGATAAGGCTACTAGCCGTTAATGACCCCTTACAGATCATGATTCACGATAATCCAATTTGACTCTAAAGAAAGATAGTGGTAAATACAATAGGCAAATCTAAAGTTCTAATCCTAGAAGACTAAGGATTCAGAATTAGCTAACGAAATTTTCAGAATTTGGAAATTAATTCTGTTCCACAGTTGTGCAAAGTTTAGTAGGTTGCAAATGAAATGCTTAAAGTATCAATTAGTTACCTATTTGGTTCCACTACAGTGAGCACTCCTGAGAAATTATTTAAGCTAGATTGAACCTTTTACTAGATTCCACGGTTTTTTAAGGTGGATGATAAGTTTTTGTTGATGATGGTAAGTGGTAATCGCCACTGTGCTTTCTGGCGACATTATGTCTGGATCAGCGGAAAAAAGTGAAAACTATGGAATCAGCTACCATCCAAGGTTGTTCAAAAGGTTCCGCATCGGGTTCTCCAAGAAAGGCATAAAGAGTGCTCTCATTCAAGCACAAAAGCACAAGAACAAGAACATGACTCCCTATTTTAATTGGCTCTTCTAGGTAACAGAAGCAAGAAAAATATTTTACCTGATTTTTTAAATCGACTTCCTCATTGCTTGACTCACAGACATGACATGTATTGTCTATATTTTAAATTATTTAGGGACTCCACAACCCTCAAACCTAAGCTGATCTCTCCTAGCTACCACTGATGCATATTGATGATGTTGTAAGGAACCTATTGCTTGAAGTTCTATAAAGAACAAAATGCATAAGAAGTAAATTGAAGGCGATGGAAATATCTAAATGGATTACACCAATAACAAAGCAGGTAAAAACAAATCATTTCTAGCTGTATTGGGGCATCTTAGAATACTAACCCCAATCCCACGCCGGATGGGTGTCGTAAGAGGCGACTAAATCCGGCCCGCTGGTGGTAGGGCCCCTCGAGGGATTATACTGGTAAAATAAAATTTTAATTGTTAATTAATACCATTATTACTATTATTATTTTTCCACGGGGTTCGCCTGGATAGCTACCACCCCTGAGCATGAGTCAGCCGCCAAACAACTCGTCGTATTCCAGCTGGGAGCTTGAGAGCCAGTTCTTTTTTTTCTTCTCTCTTTTTTGGCTGGCAACGCATCAATGATGCCTTTGATATTGCTTATGTCCATGGGCGACGATAGCCACTTACCATCAGGTGGATCGTCAGTTCGTTTACCGGCTATTTCCATAAAAAAATCATTTTATTGATCATGTTTTGCAGATCCTATAATACAACCAAAGAGTTTTTTCTGTAGTTCAGGTAGATATTTTTATAGTACCTTGCGAATAGTGAAGTCCTGTATTTAAAGCGCTAAGTAAAACTCGAAATCAAATTAGTGTCAATGTACTAAAATCCATTCAATTCTCTTGACATGTTTTTATTTTCCAGTGTTTCGTCACTTTGGGCGTGTCTTTGAATATGTCTTCTCACGGCGTTGTCATGGGCTTCCCTTCCATTTTGTTACCGCAGCTGATGGGTCCTCACTCAACGATTCCAATAGACATGTCTTCTGGATCTTGGATAGGTGAGGAAGGACTACGTAGTTTGTAGCATTTGTATAAGTCGAATCGTAAAATGAAATTAAATTTATTTTTTCAATTTATACGAAGTTGTTTCTTACAAACACCATTTGAAAGTCAAACTACGTCAAAGCTTAAATAAATTTCTGTCGTGAGCGATCTCGGAACATCAAGTAGCAAGAAACTTTTAAAGTCTTTAATCGTACCAATAAACTTTTCTTAATTTAATTTGTACAATAAATTAATAAGTAATTTTTATCTTTCAGCCTCAGCAACAGGCATCACTCTTCTAGCCGGCAACGTATTGTTACCAATCGTTATGGCAAGGTTTGGCAGAAAAAACGCAAACCTTATAAGCTTAGTTATTATAATCATCGGCTGGATCTGCATCGTCGTAGCATCCAGTATTCCAGCGCTGATCTTCGGAAGACTTCTGCAAGGTCTTTCACTTGGCATGTCTGCTTCATTGGGTTCAGTGTTAATTGGAGAGTATACGAGCCCTAGAAATAGAGGAGCTTTTCTTGCTTCAATATCCTTCGCGTTTACTATTGGTGTTTTAATCGTCCATGTGTTTGGAACATTCCTCAGCTGGAAGATAACTGCGTTAATATGTACCTTTATTACTTTCGTGAATTTGATAATAGTAATTTATTCCCCCGAATCACCAAGTTGGCTGATAAATAAGGAACGGTACAATGAAGGTCAGAAAGTTTTTCGATGGCTACGAGGTGACGAGGAGGAAGAAGAATTGAGAAAGATTATTGGCGTAAAAATGGCTGAAATAAAATCAGAAGGAGTAGAAGAACATAAGAAAATCTCACAAATACTCAAAGAGAAAGCAGCGTATCTACAAATCACGATGAGAAAAGTTGAGTTTTACAAACCTGTACTGATAATGGTCCATCTTTATGCACTAGGACAGTGGTCTGGTGCGAATATTTTGGCTGCCTACACGGAAGACATTTACCGTAAAATAATCGGAAATGATGTAAACGTAGGACCAATAGTAATAGGAGTTGATGTACAGAGAATTGTTTCAAATGGCATAGCTATTTTTGTGATTAAGAAAGTTAGAAGACGCACAGTACTGGCGGTTACTACAGGGATGAATGTGTTAGCTTATTTACGACGAAGTGACGACGAAGTGACAACCGTCGTCAACGGCTAACGGCTAAACAACTTTGCTCCTATAATTTACTTTAAATAATATAGAAATCAACCGATAATATTAGTTAAAAGTAGTGTTTCACAGTGATTAGTGTTGTGTGGACTCAATAAAATAATTGTTTTACTTGCAAACCAAGTGAAAAGTGTATTTTATAAGCATTTTGAAAATAAAATAAACTTAAATCAATTTGGTGGAGTGATATCTCTAAACGATCAAGTGTACGCGTAAGCGACGCATACTGCACGGCGCTTAAGCTCTTTTTATCGCGAAGTCTCTCAGCGATACTATACGGACCGACTTTAACAGCCGAGCTGTTCTTCAATTACCTTCTCGCTAACATTTAATAAGTACAACAGTCATGGCAAATACTACAGAATGCGCTGGGTGTTTAACCGCTTTAAACGATGCTCCAGCAATGAATTGTTCACGTTGCAAGGCAATTTATCATTGTTCATGCCTGAATATCACAACAAAGGACTATGATACAATGTCCAAAGAGCTCAGATCGCAGTGGATTTGCACTATGTGTCGTAGTAAGGACCGAAAAGGCGGCAATAATACTAACACTCCGGTGCGCGCCACGCTCTCTCCTCAACAAGAGTTTATTACTCACCGTGTTAAACCACGTAGTACTACTGCTGGCGCGAGCAACTGCCAATGCTTGTCGGCTCAAAATGTTCGTGATATTATAAGACAAGAACTTCAAACGTCATTCAAGCAAATGTTTCAACCGCAATTATTAGAAGTTCAAAAGGCGATATCCACTCTCGAATTATCTTTGTCGCACCTTAACGAAGAGCTCGAAAAAACAAGATCGGAGCACGCAGTGCAAAGTATAGAGATAGGCAACATCAAAAAAGAGAATGAGTTATTAAAGGCCGCCAATCAAAGCCTTTCTTCGCGTATCGCAAAACTGGACCAGTATGCTAGATGTACAAATGTAGAAATACAGTGCGTTCCAGAAAATAAACAGGAAAACCTCGTGAATTTAGTACAGCAGATTGGTAAAACAATAAAATGCCCCGTAAGCGAGGCTAATATTCATTACTGCTCAAGGCTGGCCAAGTTGAACGCTGCTAGTCCTCGTCCGCGCGCGATCTTAGTTAAGCTCAGCAGCCCCCGCCTCCGTGACGAGTTCCTTGCGGCGACTAGTAAGTTCAACAAGCACAACAAGGACGACAAATTAAACTCTTCACATCTTGGTATAGGATCAGAGAAAAAGAAACCGATTTATATTGTTGAGCATCTCTCTCCCGAAAACAAGTCTTTGCACGCCGCCGCACGTAGTAAAGCGAAGGAATTAAAGTACAAATTTGTCTGGGTACGCAACAGTCACACTTACATGAGAAAAAACGAAGAATCTAACTACATACATGTAAAAGATATAGATTTTCTAAACCACTTGTCATGATTTAGCTAAATTTGCTTTTGTTACTTAAGGGCATGTTAACCAATGTAAATATATATTATCAAAACGTCAGGGGCTTAAGGACAAAGACGCTGGAATTGTATGGAAATGTTATTTGTAGCGATTATGATGTAATAGTTTTCACAGAAACATGGCTGAACAGCAGCGTATCAGATAATGAACTGTTTGATAGCAGGTATAATGTGTATAGGCGGGATCGTGAAAATAGCGGGTTTCACAGCAAAAAAGAGGGAGGAGGTGTACTGGTAGCGGTTTCTAAGCGGCTTAAATCTTATCGTTTACTTGATTTTCAGTCAGACTGTGAAGACCTCTGGATTAAAGTAGAGTTAGATGACGTGAATAATAAAAGGGCCTATTTGTATATCTGTGGTATTTACATCCCCCCACCGGTCCAGAAACATATTTTGCAAACTTTTATAGACAATACAAATCGCGTTTTAGAAAAACATAGTGGGGAGACCATAGTCATAGGAGACTTCAATTTAAGCAGTATTACTTGGACAAATTCAAATACCAATAACCAACTCACAGCTCAAACATCAAATAGCTTACTCAGTACAATGTTGGTAGACTTTATGGCATTTAATAATCTTTTACAATATAACTCACATTTAAATAACAAAAATAAAATACTGGATTTAGTACTCAGCACAATGAGTATTACTCATATCCACCTCGCTTCAAATCCATTAACTACAGTCGACTGTTTGCATCCACCCTTACAGTTTAATTTAGAACTAAAAATTCCCGAATGTCTCTCACCAAAGTCTGATACTAAATTTCTTTTTTACAAAGCCGACTATAGTCAAATTATGAATGAATTAAAAAACATCTCTTGGTCAAACGAATTATCTAATTGTTTTAATGTAGATGATATGGTCCTGATTTTTTATAAATATCTTAGGCTAATCATTGCCAAGCATGTACCCAAAACATTGCCTCGCAACAAAAGATATCCCGTTTGGTTCACAAAACCATTCATTAAACTTCTCCATGAGAAACTCAAGTACAGAAAGAAATATCGCAAATACAATAATCCTCGAGACTTACTTACTTTTGAGCTACTGCGTGATAGATGCATTAAGCAACATACTATTATTTATAAAAGATATCTGAGTCGCTTAGAATCGTCATTAATTTCTAACCCTAAATTACTGTGGACTTTTTTGAAACACAAAAGAGGCGGTGGCAGCACTTACCCCATCCAAATGTCATCTGATGAGAGGTCGGCTGCGAGTGGGTCAGATCTATGCAATCTTTTTGCGACACAATTCTCAACTGTCTATAATAAAAACATCATCATACCGCCCAAATGCACTGAGTATTACACCTCAAATTTTTTAACTAATATTACAGTCACCGAAAGTCAGGTTTATAGAGTGTTAAAAAGACTTGACTCTACAAAAGGAGCGGGCTCAGATGGGATTCCTTCGATATTTGTCGTAAAATGTGCCAAAGCATTGACTACACCCCTAACAATCATATTTAATAAATCTCTTAGCTCTGGCACCTTCCCGTCAGCCTGGAAGGAGGCACTGGTGGTGCCATTGTTTAAGAGTGGCGATACTAACTGTGTCAAAAACTATAGACCGATATCTATCCTCACGGTATTTGCTAAAGTTTTTGAGTCGCTACTTTGCCCTATACTATCATGGCAACTAAAGCAAACTATAATTCCTGAGCAGCATGGATTTGTCAAAGCCAGATCTACAGTAACTAACCTTGTGTCCTTTGTCGAAGACCTTGCTGCAGAAGTAGATCGCGGAAGAACAGTAGACACAATATACACTGATTTCAGCAAGGCCTTTGACAAGGTCAGTCACACAGTGTTACTTAACAAACTCTTATCTCTAGGTATTGCTGGTATCTTTCTAAACTGGTGCAAATCTTACTTGGAAAATAGAAAATCGGTAGTGGTTATGAGCGGCTATAAGTCAAGAGAATTCACTGCTTCCTCGGGAGTGCCGCAGGGGTCCCATTTGGGTCCTCTCCTATTTACCATATTTATTAACGACATCGGAACGTGTTTTGAACATTCCAAATTCTACATGTTTGCAGATGATCTAAAATTTTTCAGGGAAGTGAACTCAGACAAGGACCAATTATTATTGCAGGGCGATCTAGATAGACTTGTTTCTTGGTGCTCACTTAACGGAATGAGCTTAAACACTGAAAAGTGTAAGTTAGTACGTTTCACCAGAAGGAAACAAGACTCATCAAGAACATACAATATCAATACCCAACAGTTAGAGGTTGTAGATCATATCCGAGACCTAGGGGTTATTATGGATAGCAAACTGCGTTTTAACCTTCACATTGATAATATCTGTAATCGTGGATTTAGAACTCTCGGCTTTGTTCTACGAAATTGTAAAGATTTTAAAAAACCGTCTACAAAAATTGCTATTTATAATGCACTAGTGCGAAGTAGCCTCGAGTACTGTAGCGTGGTATGGAACCCGCATTACGAAATTTATAATAAAAGATTAGAAGGCGTCCAGAAAAGGTTCCTATTGCATCTATCGTATGGCTGTAATCTGGTTAAAGAACTTCCGAGCTATGAAGACCGCTTGAAATATTTCAATGTAAAATCACTCCGCTCTCGCCGAAAGACGTTGGACAGCGTGTTTCTGTACAAACTATTGAATAATGACAATGATGCTCCTTACTTACTGTCTCAAATTAATATTTCGATACCTAGAACGCTGCCTCGACCAGGGAAATATAAACCTTTTCAAGAAAATCTTCGACGTACTAATTTGGGAAAATTTTCTCCTCTAAACAGGTTAGTTAGACAGTACAACATACACCACAGCGTCTCTGTCCCTTCAGCCATCACTGACAATAAGAACGCAGTAATTGAAAAAACTCCCCTTATTGACATATTCTTCAATAGCAAAAACAATTTTAAAAAGTATATAGAAGTATCAGTAGATTAATTTTAAATTATATCTATAATTATGAATTTTAATAATAAAAAATGGTTTTTAGATAATAAAAAAAAAAAATATTTTTCTAATAAAATTATTGTTATTATTAATTTGATTTTGGTTATTTGTAATTCATTGTATCGATTTTAATGATTTTATATTTATTTATGATTAAATTTTTAAGGTATTTATTTAATAATTTAATTTAAATTTTAATCCTGTTTATAATTTGATTTCTATAATAATAATTATTGTTATTATTAATTTGATTTTGGTTATTTGTAAATCATTGTATCGATTTTAATGATTCTATATTTATTTATGATTAAATTTTTAAGGTATTTATTTAATAATTTAATTTAAATTTTAATCCTGTTTATAATTTGATTTCTATAATAATATAATTGTGAGTAATGTAAAAATGAATTGTGCAATATGTAGTGATTTGTATTTTATATTAGTAATTTTAATGAATGATTTTAATGCGTATAATTTTTATTTTTTAGTTTTTTTTTACAATATAATTTACCAGTAATTATAGGAGAAATGAAATGTAAGGAAATGCTGTTTGTACCTATAATTAAAATGACACTTGGTTATTATGTTTGTGTGCATGGAAATATTCAAATGTAATAGTGTTGATTTTGTTGGTGCAACTTTTAAAATAAAATAAAAAAAAAATAAAATAACAGCAGCATATTGTTACGCTAAGGAACAAAACTTAATATCGTTCCATTCTAGTGTAGGGATTGTGTTAATCCATATTCATATGATTTCTATAGGCGCAGGGACTGTTCCTTTACCATTTATAATTGCGGGTGAATTATTTCCATTAAATTTTAGGGGATTAGCTGGTGGTATAAGTGTTTTGTCTATGTCTATAAATTTGTTTTTAACCGTGAAGACTTTTCCATTTTTACTGACGTCTTTAGGGTTGTACGGAACATACTGTTTGTATGCTTCTATAGTTTTTTATTGCTTAGTGATCGCCTTATTGTTCCTGCCAGAGACTAAAGACAGGACATTAAAGGACATAGAGGATGATATGAAAGGAAATAGTGATCCACCTGAAGACATAAAGCTTACATAAGTAACTGCATAGTTAGTTATTGTGATTTATCGTAGATAGATTATGATGATGTATGTATAAATAAAAAAATTGAATACGTTTGTATGTCTTTTGTTTCTGTCTTTTACTTTAAAATATAAATGTTGTACATACTTCGGATGTCTTGAACCGACTTAAATAAGAAGGGGAAGTGTTTTACTGCTTTTAAATTCAGAACTCCGTTATTTATCAATCGGTTTGGTTAGTTCTTTTTTTACTTGAAAAGGATTGGACTCATGTTTATCAATGGAATCCATGAGAAATTGAAGGAATTCTTGAAATCAACCGTTATCTTACGATAACAACCGGGGGCACGGAAACGCTCAAGAAATTTTGCTACTAGCAGTCACCCATCCAACTACCGACCACAGGATCGATACAAGCCGCCGGGCTATGAGCGACAACCATAGAAGCAAGTAATTTGGAATTACGTTGTTATCATACCATGACTTTCCATTTATTAAAACCAGTTTTAAAACCAGTTTTAGAGCGGAAGGTCATCGCGAACGAAATAAAATAGAAAAAGAAATAAAATTTTCAGCAATTATTTAACTGGCTTGAAAATTAATTTATATCTTAGTAGTAATTAGTCCTACTCAGTGGAGTACAGGTATAAGACGCCTCCTACCTGTTGGAATGACGACTTAATGATATCGGCGGCCATCCACTGGACTCAGAAGAGCCGGTCAGATTTGGGCAAGTTAGGGGAGGCCTGACATAGGCCTCCCCTGCTGCTTGACATACTGCTTGACATAAGCAGTAAACAAATACGTGACTTACCGGTGGAATCTTTCAAGAAACTTGTAAAAACTCAACTCGTAGGCAAGTGTTACTATAGCATAAATGAATATTTAAATGATAAGGATGCTTGGAAATGACTATACTCAAGTCAAACTCGGTTCGGACTCGATGTAAACATTGTGTCTGATAACGTTGCATAGCAACCACAAACAAACAGGCGTATGAAACTTTTTGTTGTAATGTCAGTAACTTATTTTGTTTGCTTTATTTTGTTTGTGTTTTTTTAACAAATCAAGTGCCTTCTTAATGAAAAATGCATGAAAATTAATACATAAATAGTGACTTTACTTGAAACCTAACTTTGATGTCCTAACCTCAAAATGTCCTACATTAGTACGTTTTACTGTGGCATTGTTCGCTATTACTTCAAAGTGACCTGAAGTATTTACAAGAAATTTATATTTGTTGAGGTTAACACTTTCGCAACGGACATACTAAATTAAAGTGTTAAACGCTCGTAGTAGCAACACAACACTTTGGCTGGCAGTTGGTATAGGTGACTGCTAATGGCAAAATAAAACTTCTAAGATGATTTCTTAGGTAAATTAAATCACCAACCTTTGCTTGAAGCTTTGATCACTAATCTTGTGGCAAGGTGACACCTGTGCCTTGCAATGAGCCTAAGTTGGGAATAGGAATAAGGGACTTTATGAAATAAAATGAAAACATTATCTTTACAGGTTTAATTTTTAACAACATCAAATAGTCATATCAGTAACCAGTAGCCTCGCTCAAACCCTTAAGGTTAATCACTCTCTGATGGTGATGTGTCTGATGATGTAGTGTCCTCATTCAAGTCACAGACTTGAATGACAAACCGATCAATGACATCATCAGTTATGCCATCCAAATCACTCATCCTTAACTCTTCTTTCTTAATATGGTTCATACAATTCTGCCATGCTGCAGGTGTAATTAATATAATATAATTCAAATATTAACAGTCCGTTTTCAACAAATCTATTTTCACTTCCTGAAAAGAAAAGACAAATATAATATATTTTGTGATTCATTTATAACTTGTATATAACAGTTATATAAGTCATTCCTAAAATTATACTAAATTACTAAAAATAATTTAAAAATTAACCAAGTTATGTATTTGTGACTTTTTATATTATGTATTTAAGGTTTGTTTTCTTTTTAGATATTGTACAATTATTTTAAACTTGAAATAAGTAAATAAATAAACGGTAACCACACAAGGCACAATGTTAAACGGTAACACATTGTGCCTTGTGTGGCACACATAACACATGACTATAACACCCATGACCCGAGTAGAAAATATTTATCTATCACATAAATATTTTCCCCGTCCAGGAGTCAAACTCAGGTCCCCTCACTTTGCAGGCAGGGTCACAGTCATCATGTATATAATATTAAAATTTTCAAGAAACTGAAATACCTACCAATATGCACTATGATTAAGGTTCTTTTAATCCTTTTGACAAGCCTTCTCTATGTGCTTCTCGGCTTGAAGCAATGCTCAAATCTTGCTACATTTTACTTCTTGTATGGCCTGAAATGCATAATATTATAACTTTATTATTTATAACATTCAAATTCAAAATCATAATAGGTGTCACTGATCCACTTGAACACATCATTATTCAAATATTGATCTCACAAATACTGGGCATTTGTAAAAGTAGGGTTTTGTTGCTCTTCCGCCCTTGCACAATTTATATGTATATTAAGTTATGAAGCATAAGTATACAAGTAGCATAACATATCCAAGGAAGACAATTTAATAAACTCAACTTTAAATCTACAGAAATTACCTATTATCAAACAATTAATAATAGGTTATTAATATCCCCCCAAGTCTCACAATGAAGTTTACATTGTATACTTCAGTCAGTTTAAGGGACTAATATACATAAACTACTTTGAATAACTCCGATATTATGGCTATAATTCACTTGTGTTTACTTGAGTTGTAAGAAATGATACATAAAATTTTCATTAAATATTTACCTTCACTGATCCATGTTTCATCGGTATAATATGATTTACGGCCTTCGTCTCTCATTTTCTTTTATTTTGTTTAAATATTTCCACCTCCACATTAGAATTTTATTTATTTTTATTTCTTGTTACTTATCTCTTCAACTTCAACATGACGTAATGGCGGACGGCTGCGAGCCGGTCTATGGCTACAGAGTACTTAATATTATAACATCTGTGCCCGCGGAAAAAGTAAGTACGGAACGTAACCGTTCTTTTTTTATCTTCTCAAATTAGATACATTTATTTTTTAGTACCTTAATAATAGAAGGAATAATTATGTATAAAATCGATATAGTCTTGGACATAATAAAATGAAGATGGGCTTTAGTAAATTTATTGTAATAAGATTTATTCTTAAGCATACTGCGTGGAATGAAACTTACTTATGCCGGAAAATAATACGACCAATTTGCAGAGCACGTTCGCACAATTATCGCTATACGGTTTTGGTAGTCATTTCTATTTATACACATAGACCAAAACATTATATTTTGTTAAAAGGTTCAAAATTGCTCCTCGTAATTAAGGATGTGGGAGCAAGAATTGTTTATTGATGAAAGTGTAATAAGATGTTGGATTTTACCTCGTTTTCTCTTAGTGTGTTGTTGTTATAGTTCAATGGTGAGTTAATTAAGATGTCACAAATATCATAATGATTATTTAGTTCTATAATACTTATCTGGTGTACGAAACACAAATCAGTTTGTGAAAACCCTATAGAGGAATTTTAATGGTTTGTTTACATCGGGTCCGATTTGAATGTGAACGTAGTATAGCTAGGCAACCAGTTCTGCTCAGGTTAGAGAATACCTATTTCTATACCTATTACCCTGAGGAGTTTCTTTTGGCTTTTCTTCTCCTTCATGACAAAGCACCTGTCCAAAAAGCCAAAAAAATGACGTGCGTTACCTATATGAATAAAAGATCATTTCATTTCAGTGGACTGAAGACTGATAGATGGATGGTCCTGATACTCCTAATGCTAGGTCCTACTGGTAATATCACGGGGAATCTAAGTTTTGATAATTACTGCTACTGTCATAAAAAATCTGGTAGGACCTGTGTATTTTTTTCACTATAGGTATTTCTAGTAAAACCAGGCTCTAGGACCATGTAATCAATGAATTAGAATATTATTTGAATGATAAAGTAAAAAACAACTAGTTTGTAGATTCTATGCCATGTGAACGGGTCTGGGGCTCAGGTCTGGGGCTCAAGTCTGGGGTCTCAGAGCTTTGAACCCACTTTGGCACTTTGGGCTAGGAACCCACTTTTAGTAATAAAATAACATAATAAAGTTTCTTTACTATAATATTAAACTTATATTAAATATCATAGTAAAGAAACTAAAGATATTGATCATATTTGATCAGCTTGTCTTTTTGTATAACTCGTTGAGTTAGGGCTGTCAATTTATTTTTATGATTAACAAAGACATTATCATCACAAAAAATTAAATTACTGAAGTAATGATATTAATAGGAAGCGATCGTCCCGTCAACTTAAATATCTAATAATATATATAAGGCATTAGTCTCATAGAGTAAATATGGGCTATTAATTAAAAATTTATAAATTCTCCGAATCGTGTACCAACATAAGTATGTTATGTGCTCAGTAGGTAGGTATATTTTGAAGACAAATGATAATATTTCCCTCAAACATAACATAAGGATCTAACCTTTTATAAACATTATATTTTATACTACAAAGTATATAAACGTTTTATTTTATACTAGTGGATACCCGGCGTCTGCTACTGTGCTAAAAAAAATTATGTGTGTAATGTTTTAGTGCCTTTCAAATTAAACCGGTCTTACACCATAAGAAGAAATTTTTTTGTGTTATTATATATTACTATTTGTAGATTTAAAGTATGTAGAAATGTATTATCTAAGTCTCAACCCTAAGAACCGGTTGATGTAGGCCTGTTCTTTCAGTTTTATGATTGCATTTAACATTTCAGTCTGTGACTTCATCGAAGAATGAACACTGGACGTATTTGGGTCACGCCGTTTGTGAGACAAGTTAGTAGTTAATATTGTAAGCTTATTTTTATGAATGATTGTGTAAACCACAGACACAATTATGGTCTATCTATATCTGTGGTAGCGACCCTACATTTGTACATTGTAGATGTAAGATGAGCAACCCTATTTTGGTTACCATAGTACCTATTTAACGTAGTGATTAAGTACTCTGTGATTTGAGAGTAACACCATTGTCATTCATTGTCAAGCTAGAAAAATAGCAAAATATTGTATTATTGGAAATATTGAAAATATAAGCTTGCAAACAGAAGGAATATAATTGTATTTTTATTGTAGTAATATAGACAATTTAATTATTATAACATAATACCCATGCACACTATTTATCTACTCCGTAACTATTTTTGTTTTCTCGAAATCAGCAAATCAGCAGGAGGTTAAGTAGGTACTAAACCTATTTTCCATATCTAGAATAGGTACCTAGGTCTCAGATTAAATAATAAAGGACCTAGGTAGGTATATTCAATGACAACTCTACGTAGTGTGTAGGTCACTGTTTAAGAGTTATTCTATGATCAACTATGATACATGAAGCCTCAGATTAAAGAAATAAAAGGCAGATATATTCATCCAACTAAAATGTAAAGCTACCAAAGCAAATACAAACTAAAAAAGCAAATACAAACCCGATTCAGTACTAAAGAAAGCGTCAAATAGCTTTCATGTCACAATTATTGTCAAAATTTATTAAATAATTTTCTCAGATAAAATTCCGTCTTGCAATTTTAAACACTGCTAAAGTTGTTCCCAAAATCAAGCAAAAGAAGATTAGATATCTTTTCACAGGTAACTGTTCATTATTTTATTATTTATTTATAATAATATTTTTGAGGTGCGCTCGGAACACAAAACCTCGACAATTATTCAATTTTATACCAGCTTTACATGAAAATCGATTACCCTAAATTAGGGGAAATATGCATGGGTTATTTGAACACTGATCGATTATAAATTTATATCAAAAAAAATATTTTAAAAATAAATAGTTGTAGGTATTTATTTAAATCTAAAAATGAAGAAATGCAGCCAATGCATAAATACCAGTCGCTGGGTTATTACAAACGTAAGATAGATTGTACAAAGGATTAGAGGGATAAAATAAGGATTTTAACATAGGTAAACCTGGTTGATTGAAAATATCACGTTTGCCTACGATAAAATGCACGATTGAAAGAAAATATTGTATTCCATTTTAGTTCCTGTTTAGCCTACTCAATAAATTATTTTATTTTGCAGATTGCCGACAAATACTATTATACGAGATAAATGGGATTTTATTATTCCTCAAAGTAGGCAAGATAATGACCATCCAAATTTTGCTTTGTTTATTCATTGCATTTTAATGAAGATGACGTATATTATATATATTTCATGTATTTTAATTATAATAAAGGTATTAAAATTTTTATATTTTTCAATGAAAAATAACTACCCAAAAGAGAAAAAACCATAAATTAAAACAATTCAACATATTAAGTACTGTATATTAAAAGAACATTTGACATTATTTAATATCTAGACTTTTTGATAACTAGTGATACAATAATAAATCATTTGCCAATTTAATTGTATAATATTTCAAGTCGAAAATATGGCAAAAAATATTTTCTAAATAGCGGGAGATTGCGACTTTTTGTTTTCAATGTGGCAACTTACACACACAAAGAAGTATGTGTCTCTACGATGCCACTGCTAGTTGTCAATATGATTGTCATGCACACATAGTGAAAAAGTGGCTTCACGTCATTTGTTGCATTTCTTTGCGAAAGTTATATCTGCCTTTTATTTCTTAAATCTGTGCATGAAGCATGAAGTTGAACAAGTATATTCGCATGTTCACAATTACTAGAATAGGTAGGTACTTAAAATAATTCACCATGTCTATTTCCTGAAAGTAATCATAAATGTTTTCCAAATTTCCAGTGCTACGTGACGGCAGGAGTATCTCTGCACATGCTAAGCCATGGCCTGGTTACCGGGTTCTCCGCAGTCCTTCTACCTCAACTAAGGACTCCTGAATCAATGATCAAGGTCAACAAAACATCAGAGTCTTGGATAGGTAGGAAAGTAACATTGCCAATTCACTTGATCAGGCGCTTACACTATTATTACGAGTATGTTTACAAAATAAGGCAGTGGCGGCCTTAGGGGGTGGCGAACGGGGCAACCGCCCGGGGCCTCGCGTTTGCAGGGGCCTCGCGCTATCATCCGAGTTAAAAAAAACTATAGCAAAACAAAAATATAATTGCATAACTACGAAAGGAATACCTACTATGATATACAGTCTTCGATCAGGTGTATTATACTCGTAGATCGATGTATACAGTGAAATAACAATAAAAATACATAACAATGTTTATTTTTTGTTATTTGTCTGTATATATAACAAAACCGAAACCTTTCCAATATGCATCTATGTCGTACCTCTAGTTACTAGGTATTAAGGCTCCGTGCCGCGATATCAACAATTTCGGTCAATTTTAATCACTGTTTGTGTGAAAAGGATAAAGAAATTAAGCTTTGTTTTTTGTTACTATATGAGTCTAATTCTTGTTCTTACCGATAGCTCAGACGAATTTAACATATTATTTATAATAATGGCAAATCACCACTATTTAAAACCCTTCTTTTCCGAAAAGTAACGAGCAAGTGATATTTGTCTTCGTTTTACAACGAAAATACGAAGTATTTCAAACATTAAAAAATATAAATAACATAAATATACGGTCTATTATTAAGTAGCCTAGCCAGTTTTTTAAATTTCTATCCAAATATAGCAGAAAATTTTTTTGAAATAACGTAATTTCGTTCGAAGTAAGTATTTTTTTTCTATTAATTAGAAACACTTTAAGGAAATTTTAAAAAATACACATTAATCTTAAGTTAATCCTTTAATATAATCATAATTTTATTTTATGAAAAAATAATGTTTTCGTTTGTTAATAATAGTTGCAAACTGAACTATATTATGGACCGCATTAAATATATTAAACCAGTGCCGACCCGGCAGTGACAGCGTGAGGACGTATTTCGTTTTTTCTCGCCATGCTCGCTTGTTTTACGTAAAAATTTACACAAACTGTACGCCGACTACCACATTTTGATCCAATTATTAAATTAATTATTTTTTATTATAATAACACCACGAATCATCATATTTCTATGTATTACAAAATTGGCTGTTTGAAGGGGGGTGGGGTAGTTATAGTAGTTCATATAGTTAAGAAGGAGATGAATTTACTGAATTCAACGAACATACCCGAGTGGGGTATCAAATGAAAGGGTTTGATTTGTGTAGTACTAAATTGACTGTTTGAGGGGGGGGGGGGGGGGGTAGTTACGAAGAAGGGGGTGAATTTAGTTAATCAACAAGGGGCCATCCATAAATTACGTCACACTAATTTCATGACTTTTTGACCCCTCCCCCATCGTTGTCACCCCTAGTGTGACGTCACATATTATAAATTTTACTCCTAGAAACTATTAAATTAAGTTCCATTTTTGTTTTTCTACTTAGTAATTCACTTAGTAGTACTTCAAGTGTTTCAACTTGCATTTTGAAGTGAAAACTTCTTTAGTACGGGGGTGCTTTGAAATTCGATGAAACGAAACTGTCCAGTAAAAAGAGACAGACACATAAATTCTAAAGTGAGATATAAAGCATTGTACAGGGGAGGGGGAGGAGAGTTGAGTTGAGTTGGCGCCGCTGTGGCAAGGTTGCGCTCCAAAAATACCGCCCCGGGTCCCGATGGTGTATTAACAATTAATAATAATTACCGACGTACGTCAAGCCTATTCATGACTTTTGCATCGTGCATTGCCTTGGCGGGACGTACAGCATGATTGGGCGTGTATAAGGTTTAAGCTCTGAGTCTGAATAACCTGCTTATGTTTTGCGGCGCAAAACTGAATGACCTGCTTATGCCCGGTATTTATGGGTACGCAGACGATAGCACAGTGGTAGAGAGATACCTACCAAGTCTCAGGGCCAGTCGGGACAAAATTCAGTCTCAAAGAGAGGCCATGGTGGCTAGTGTGAATCTCACACTTCGGGCTGTGTCCGAGTGGGGCGAAGCCAATCTTGTGAGATTCAACGCCGCTAAAACGCAGACGTGTCTATTTACCGCCAAGAGGAGCCCGCTTACCTTGGCTCCTACTTTTCGGAATATGCCCTTGGATTATACCGACTGCCTTCAGTTGTTAGTATATAATATGGTTAATATTATTAGATTTTGAAATGTGACGTCACGAAATAGTAGGTGAAAGGGGTCTTTCACCCCACACTACATCGACCCCCCCCTTCCCCCTAACGTGTGACGTAATTAATGGATGGCCCCCAATGGTAAAACACGATTTGTACTTACCTATATTTTATTTTGAAACAAGAAAATTTAAAACCCGTAAAATAAAACTAAAATTAAAAATTTAAAAAACCCCCACTCAAAAAAGAACAAAAAGTCTGAATATGTCCATAAAATAAATTTTCAAAAAGTCATAAATAACATGAATATTACAAATGTACTAGCTGACCCGGCAAACTCTGTACTGAACAACTCACCCCTCTCGAGGTCTCCCTCGAGCCCCATCTCCCTTCTCTTTCCCTCTCTCTCGACTGTCAGTTATAAAATAAAAAAGTTAGATATGTCGCTGTTGTTACATTAGAAAGATAATATGGTCGTTAAGTTTAAAAAGAAATCGGACCTCATACTACAGCTATGAAACAGACAAATTTCTGAACGCACCTATAAACATCTGACAACCAAATGACAATTTGATAAAAGATATCAAATGTTTCACAGCTAGGAACAATTTGTTTGTTTTTAGTATTTTTCATTACTTATTATTCATATTTCTCACCGTTTACACCTTCCCTGAAGTTTCACAAATATTTCAAAATCAAAATTAGCCAAATCGGTCCAGCCATTCTCGAGTTTTAGCAAGACAAACGAACAGCTATTGATTTTTATACATAGATTATTTAAGTTAACTAAATAAAAAAAAAAGGGTGCGTGTACTTTTGTACGCGCGTGAGAAGTTATACTTCTTTGGCATGAAAAAAAAATCAAAAAACAATATTAAAAAAACATTGTTCAAAATACAATATTCAAAAAGAAAGAATCTCTATAGTCAAACTATATGTGTTAAGCGCCATCTGTGATTAATTTTGTAGTATATTGTAATATTACTTTGCAAAAACAAATCAATTGTAAATCTTTTTTTTCTGTTTTTACAATTGTAAAAACACCATCTATGTTCTATTACGAGAACTATTACGATACCATGCTGTAAAACCAGTTTTTGTGGGGGGGATTGAATGAAAGATTTTATTCAGTTCAGTTGAAGAATAATTTATTTTCCGACAGGCATTAAACTTTAATACAGATTAAGGAGAGAAAAAGAATGGGCTGCTAGTCCCAAAGACAAGTATCGATTACTATTTACTACAGCCCGTTCAGTTATTTTACCTCTGACAAGCTGTCATTACCTTCCCATTAGATTAGCATTACTTGCTGTCAAGTGACGAGTGTTGCAAAAGTTCCCGATTTATCGGGAGATCTACTGATTTTGGTTATCGTCTCCCGATATCCCGTTTTAGCGACCGTTTCTCCCGATTTTTTGCATTTTCTACCAATGTAATATAATATTGAAAATTAAAATAGAAAATAGTGTTATAAATACGAAAAACAAAAGAAATTGAGTCGCTCAATGAAAATACAGAAGAATTTTGGGCAAACGTAGGTACATATTATAGCATAAAACGTGGTCATGGCTCACGAAATCGTGTTCTAATATTTTTTCCAACTGAATCAATGATAGGTCTATTACACACAAAAAAATTGAAAAATACAAAAAACCCGACTGCGTATAAAACATGTGCGACATATTGAGGATAAGTTTTGTAAAATGGATGGAAGCTTAGACGCGGAAATTGATAAATTTATTATAGAATTGAAAGACGAGTGTGATACGGAATCTGAGAGCAGTTTTGATGATTCATGTTCGTCCGATAGTGATTATTTATC
Organism: Thymelicus lineola; assembly: GCA_963932265.1. NCBI lineage: Eukaryota > Metazoa > Arthropoda > Insecta > Lepidoptera > Hesperiidae > Thymelicus > Thymelicus lineola. Next base: position 10,338,719 of record OZ010707.1, read on the forward strand.
ATTAGGCGTGCGTTTGGATCATTCGTATGCCAACCCAATTTAAAGCAATTCAATTTGTTGTAATTTTAATATAACTACCGAGAATGTGAACTGATTAGTTAGAAGACTGTAAAATAATACATTATTTTATTTGAACGTGTATCATTTTTACTATCGTTACTTTTGGATCAACCTAGTAAATAATATTCATATACATCAGAAGAAACATGAAATATTTCATGTTAGGGAATCGTACAAACTAAACATTACAACACACAGCTAAGGTTAACCAACTTAATAAATTAATAATGTAGTTTTTATAAGGAAGAATATAAACGCGTATAAACAGATATTAATAATCGCCAAACAAAAAGAATGTATCAATTAATTACGCCTTCGTTCCGCCTAAGTAAAGTGCAACGATCTTTCATAGGGCTTGGTGTACATTCCTATAATAGTAATAAAATCCCAAAATTAATACGTGACTTGCCAATAGAATCTTTCAAAAAACGTGTAAAAACACAATTGTTAGGCAAGGGATATTATAGTGTAGACGAGTATTTAAATGACAAAAACGCATGGAAATGATTAGCTTTGCAACCAGTTCCACTCAGAATAGTAAACTTTTGTATGATGATATCTTTTTTGTAATATTTTTTAAAAGATGTGCTGAGGAGTTTATTTAGGCTTTTCTTCTCCTCCATGACAAAGCACCTTCCGAAAAGCCAAAAAATGACGTGCATAAGTGTATCAATGATACCTATATAAATAAAATATTTTGACTTTGACTTTAATAGCTAGAGGTAAAATAACTGTGAACACAGAGTACTTAATCACTATGAACTGTGAACGGACTATAGACAAATCGACCCATAGACTCGATCAATCAGTACAGACTACATTGTCTTTCGTAATTTTTCAGCACAGAATAAAAAGAAAGATTTTAAGTGATGTTTTAATATTTCAATCTCCAAACAAAATAACAACTTTTCTACGCGAATTTAAAAATTATAAAAGTCCTGAAATCCAAATAAATAAAATGTACTATAATTTCGATAGACACGAAACTGGACAAAATCACAGACTGCAGATTACGGATAGAACGATATGGCGGCCATGGAACTAACGCGCCAAAGGAGAAACCCAGCTTACATAGAAACTCAGGCCCAGGTAGACAAGACTGGAAATTGGCTGTCAATTAGATCACTGCAAAAGGTTTAATTTCTCCAATTTTCACGGCTGCCAGCAATGGCCAACTAAGGAAATCCTAGAATGAATCACCTTAATTATAGGTTATGATTATGTCATACTCGTGTCACAGTGCTATTTAATATGTATGTTACACTTACTATAAACCAAACACCCACGAGTAATCATTACAAACGTAATAAAAAGTCAAAAATACTAACACTTAAACTACGAGTTTAATGGTTAAAACTAAGTTGGCGGGTGTCTATTATACTATCTACTACTTAAATGGGTTTTACCCAAAACGAATGTCATAAAAAGGTTGTATAATAAAAGCTATTGCATATTTCAAGAGATTTTATTAGTTATCATATTTTATATTAATATTTCGTCTAGTTGTGCAGGAGGCGCTATATTTCGTTGGTACCTTGCCCAATCAAGATACCATAACATACTCATTGTAAGTATGGCCACAGCAAACTACTGATCTTCTAAAGATGCATAGGGTACGTTATCCAGTATTCAGGACTTATTCTGAACCTTTGTCAGTCACAAAACAGGCGATTAAGTAGTCCATATTCATATAGTATTGGTTTGCCAGAAATTGTAGCGAAACTGCGAAAACACATTCACCAAAACACAAGTACGAAATCGAATACAACAGTAAATTAAAATAACTGTGTGCGTGTCGATGAGTTTCAATAGTAAATAGGACTCCAAATAGGTACGCTGAAAATATTTAATAGAAAAATACAAAAAACCACGCGTAGAAACATGAAAGATCGATGACAAATATGACAGTACAGTGGTGTTATTTATAAATACTATGGTTACCAAAATGACATTATTAGGGATTACATCATCTTTGTTGTCAATCGATTAATCGATGTCAAAATATTCGAAATGTAATTTAATAAAATTAGCGTAACGATTGAATGGTAATTCTAAATATATTACATAGTTTTAATATGTATGGAATACGAAAACATGTAAGAAATAAATTAATATTATAATTATAATTAACAAATAATACATAAAATATATTATTATATTCCATCAATCGATTATTATGAATCAATTCAATCGATTATAAAATCGTTTGTAATGAGGTAAATACTGTGAAAACTTTTTTGCATACAGAAAAATACAGAATTTAGCTAACTTCACGTTGTAGAATTTAGGTGTCGGTGTGCGCGCGCATCATAGAAATTCACTCTCATCATTTTTCACCATCGCGCCAAAAGAAGTATAACTTCAAAAATTGAGAGGTGTCAAGATAGACCCGGAGTTCCTTTCGATTTAAGTATTGTTTTTTGAAGTGATTCAGAGAGTTTTACGCTAGTAGCGTGATTCAGAAAGTTGTACAGCGCCATCTCTGTAAAACTCTCTGAATCACTTCAAAAAGTATTGTGGCAAATTTTCGTAAGAAAATTTTCCGTCTAGCCAGCCCCCTTTCATAACGCGCGATAAGGAACTTCGTTCCAACTTTGTCGTGTTGGGGGACGGCTCCATATTATACTCCATCCACCCATCCATCAGTCTTGATAGGTCCACTGCTGGACATAGACGACATTTTTCCGAGACGTGAGCGCCATTCGAAGACCTTTTTTCCCCAAAGGTTATCTTCGAACTGTGTGGCCAGCCCATTGCCACGTCAGCCGGCTAATTCTTTGAGCTATATGGGTTACCTTTGTTCGTCTACGGATTTCTTCATTTTTAATTCGATCACGCAGAGAAATACCGAGCATAGCCCTCTCCATAGCCCGCTGCGCTACTCTGAGCTTGTGGATTAGGCCAATAGTGAAGCACTACGTATCGGATCCGTATGTCATCGCTGGCAACACACACTGTTCGAACACCTTCGACTTCAGGCACTGAGGTAGTGTTTTGGACGACAAGATATGACGCAGTTTCCCGAACGCAGCCCATCCGAATAGGATTCTACGAGTGACTTCTTTCTCGAATTTGGGCTTACCCATCTGGATCAATTGTCCCAGGTAAATGTATTCGTCTACAACTTCGAGAGCAGCGCCGTCAACAACAACCGGTATGGGTGTGACATGGACATTTGACATGATTTTCGTCTTGTCCATGTTCATCCTAAGACCCACCCGTTGTGAGGCGCTGTTCAAGTTTCCGAGCATTGTACCAAGTTCCTCCAGGGAACCCGCCAGGATAACTATAAATCATCGGCATATCGTAGGTGTATGATGTATTTACTATTTTTATATACCAGTTTTTATCAGAATTAAAATGTTGAGTAACTTTATAAAATGACTGATGTAATGAAAACTGGCCAAGTCAAATCTAACCTACTTTAAGATCTCACATGTGCTGAGGAGTTTCTTTAGGCTTTTCGTCTCCTCCACGACAAAGCACCTTCCGAAAAGCCAAAAAATGACGTGCATAAGTGTATCAGTGATACCTATATGAATAAAATATTTTGACTTTGACTTTGACACATTTTTAAATAACAGCAATTGTTATAGGTATCCAATAAAGCAAAGAAATAGAGTTTAATACTTGTTCATAATGTTATTTTGTTCCTATAAATACATATTTCGATTTTGCATAGAACTTTGCACTCATTTAGATCTCCGTTCTTTTTGCGGCGAAGCCCACAGCCAAGCTTAATTTTTGTATTGAACTTGGCTCTCCTTTTTTACATTTATGTTTTTGGTGGGATATCATTATTTTTGTAAAGAAAACTAGGCAATGCCACGCGCCGCCGTCGACACACCGTTGGCCGGTTGTTATACGCAATTACAAGTTTTTTCTGTGATGGGGACACCACTTATTTTTCGACCTTTTTATTTTTTGATTTTTTCCTACGCTTACACACAATTACCGAGCTGAATTCCAAATTTCATCCTTCTAGGTCATCTGGAAGTAGGTTAGATTTAGGTACTATATGTCAGTCAGTCAGTCAGTGCTAAAATTTACGACTTTTTGACCTTCATATCTTTATAACCGTTTGAGCTAGCTTCATGAAATTTGGGCTTCTACATGTCCTTATGGATGTAATTAATCACACGTAGTTTTATGTGTTTAGGTTTTTGTTGTAAAGGTTTTGAGTTATAGAAGGGTCAAAAATGGCACCAAGTGGTTCATGTAATATTACACTCGGCGCTGGCTAGCCAGTTCCTTTGCTTGAACTTGGCTTGACACGCTGCCGCGTGTCTAGTTTTATTTTATGATTTTTTTTTACTTTTTACCTATTCAGACTTTTTTGTTTTTTTGAGTCCGGGTTTTTTTAATTTAAGTTTAATAGGTTATAAATATGATAACATGATTATTTAGTCCCAGAGCTCACAAAAAAATTTTATGGCCTAAAATTTTAATATTTTGCATTTTCAAAAACATTTTTTTATGAAATCAAGACTCGTTTGATTTTCGGGTAGGTACCAATGAAACATGTTAAATTTGTCTGTACACTCTAAGCTTATCGCAAACATAAATGACATCTCTGAAGGAAAACACTGAATAACCTAAATATTTACCTAGTGTGTGTTTATCTAAAACTTTTTTATTTTGATTGTAATAAATATACTAAACTAATATACAAAAACATTCCAGACTTTTATTTCTAAATTTGTTCATACTATGCATCCTAAAATTATTATCAACTAAAGGATCAAAATTGTTTAAGCTCGAACTTCAGCCAGGTGTGCGTGAATGATGTACACAGACATAGCTTCGCAATGAATATGACATAACTCTGTCAAATAAATTTTCGGCACGGCCTCTTAATTTTAGTTTATCTCTGGGTTTCAGTCGTGATCGTAATAGGTGTTTTGTGAATCTTACGCATTAAAATTATAAAAGCGTGTTTAATGTATGTGTGCATTAAAACTAATAAAATGATTATATACGTGATCGTGATTCCTCAAGAAAATTTGAATCGGGCAGTTCGAAAAGAAAACTAGCTTTCAAAGGAAAAGGGTAAATTTATATGAACGAGTTCAAGGTCAAATTAAAGGTGTTAAAAAACTGAATAATTATTAATTACTACTGAAATACTAAGTGGACAGACTGTGGACGACTACAAATATTAAAAACGGTGACTTGAAAATACTTTGTGTAGTTTGTATTGAAATTTTGACAACTCATATTATATTCAAAATTTTGCATATATTTAATCTGACTACGTTTTGCGGGGTCCTCACCAATTTTTTGCGTAAAATAAAATTATTCAACCTAACCTAACATTTGAGTTCAGTGTTTCTTCATGGTAGGGGGCATCGCTCCCTAAACCTCCCTTTAAAGAACAATGCCCAAAAATTATTTTTTACTTTTTGTAGCGTCTTAAAACGTCAGTTATACCGAAGCAATTCATTTATTTTTTTACGTATTTTAAAATTAATACCTGTGCCCGTATTACCCAGCGTAAAATAATTTTATTAATAAGTGATGAATTGACTACAATAACAATTATGTCAACAATGTCCATTTTCATTCGGGCACTCACTTCGATACATAGCTTGTATCAAGCAAGATATAGGGAGACTTCTGGCCAATATTACACACAGAATTTTGTTATAAATGTTGGTAACAAATGTAATGATGTCAAATTTCCATTTCCGGTTGTCAATCAAAAAAAAGTCAGAATAAAAAATAATGGTAAAAATTACGTTCTCCCCTACTCTATGACTCAATGGTTATAAGAATTCAATCTCAAAATACTTTGGTTCTGGGGTGTGTCTGCTGAAAATTCTTATATATCTAAGCTCAGGAATTAAAGCGGCTATTTTTAGATTTTTTTTTATTTTAAGACGCTAAAGTTGAAAATGAAATAAAACGATGTATGGCAGTTGGGCATTGTTCTTTTATATGCTAGTTTACAGTAATTTTTTTGCACTCAAAAATTAATTTTCTTTTTTTCTAGTGTTTATGAACGAATATTCACTATCGCCAGTTAAGAATTTTTTTCGCAAATACATAATTTCCCCGCTTGGCTGAGTATATACAGGGTGTCCAGTAAATAGCACGACATACTGCAGGAGGTAATAGCTTAGGTCAATACCTACCAAAACAACACAATATATGTTCAGCAAAATCTTACGGATTCAGAGATTTACAAAATTTTCCGAAATATCGAAAAATCTCTAGTTTGAAACAGATTTTTAAGCATCTCGGAATGAAAAATTCCTTTTCTAGTATTTTTTTTACATCAAATTATTCGTGAATAGCTACTTTACTCATTGATAAGTCTTTTTCCTATCAGAAACAAGAATGTTTTTAAGAAATAATATTTTTTGTTTAAATTTTCACAAAACGATTTTCTTTTCGCATAACTTTAACCTACAGTGGAGAAAAAAAATGCGTGTGGCAGTTTTGTACAACAAGCTTAAAAACTAGCTTGTTTAATGGTGATTTTGGAAAAATACAATACTAGTGCATTTTCATAAAATAAATACGAAAAAATGCTATTTTAGTTCCAATGAAGCTGATATTGTTGAAAGCAAAAATAAAAATTACTTAATATTTTGAAATAATTTAATTTACGAATCTCTATAGCCAAACTATATGACAATGTATTAACACTAGAAAGACTGAAATTTCGGCTTACCACGAAAGACGGCTAGGGGTCTTTTGACCCCAATAGTATTGGCTGTGGTATCTGTTTTATTTTTTGACAAATATAAATTATTTTGAATAAAAGTAAAATTAAATTATTTATGTGTCATTACTTTTTGTATTTTTCATTATTTAATTGCAATTACCACAAGCTAATTTACAATAATCCACAAAATAATGTTTTTGACTGATTATAACTTCGACATAAACGTTTTTAGAAAAGTCACATTCTCTATTAAGTTTATTTTTGCAATGTGGTCGGTAGCAATGTCTTCTTTTTCTTGGTTCTTCTGCAGCTGGAGATAGCAGCAGAATTTGCGTTTGTGAAGGTGGTATCTGCAGTAGAATTTTCTGAATAATTACTAACTAAGTGGCAGCTGAATAACAGTTCTACGTACTTTTTCATTCGTAATTTATTGATATATAACCCGTGGATTTATTTTATTGCTAAATCTAATATATTGTAAACAATCTGTACACGCCATCTTCTAGAACTTTATTTTTTTTTTCTATCCATTTGGCTGACATTGACACTACACATTGACTTAGTATTATAGAATTGTAAAATTTGTTTTTTCTTTGAGTTACTAGCATCCATGTGTATGTATTATACAATTTACTGAACAACAATACGTTTTTACTTATTTTTGTTTTTGTTCCATAAATTGTGAACGACCATTGGTTATTATCAGTTTTCAGGAATTGAGTTTGATGTAACATGTCCAAATTCAGATTTTTCATGTAGGGAGGAATGTCACGTCTGCTTTTATTTATTATTTTATTGTAATATTATAATATTTTATTTATTATTTGACTGATCTTCTGGTAAAGATTGTAAATATTGTAACACTTCATGTGTGGAAGTTGTTCTCGAAGACAACGGAAAAATAGTAATGTTCACTTCAAGACTAATGAAACAAATCAAACAAATTAAACGAAACAAATAAAATAAACACGAATAATGAAACAAATCAAATTGGAGAGGCATAGACCAGTACAATAATATTTACTTATAATATAATCAAAATATATCGATCTACCGTTATTTACAAACACTTACGCCTCTTATGGGTCATACGACCCCAGCCGTCTTTATAGGTAGATGATTGTTTATTTACATTCCCACAACTCCTATTCTGCCTATACGTTACAATATGTTAACTAACACGATTTTATTAAAAGTCAAGAAATATCAAGTCATTATTTCAAAAAATACCAGAATAATCGGCGTCGAAATTTCAAAATGGGTCATTTGACCCCTGTCCGTCTTTCTAGTGTTAAGCGCCATCTGTGATTAATTTTGTATCTACATACTTGTAAAAACACCATATATGTTCTATTACGAGAACTATTACGATACCATGCCACCTAGAACTAACTTCACGATGTAGAATTTAGATAACTTCACGATGTAGAATTTAGGTGTCGGTGTGCGGGTGCATCGTAAAAATTCACTCTCATCATTTTTCTCCATCGCGCCAAAAGAAGTATAACTTCAAAAACACTCAAATCAAATCTAAACACACACATTTTACGGAAAGGACAAGGGCCTCGCAAGCATCTGCCGCCCTGGGCCTCGCAATGACTAAGGCCGCCACTGAAATAAGGAAAATACTACGGATCACTTGGAGTTGGAAATGAGGTAGTGCCGCTTGTCTTTTGCGGAGGCACTCTCATGCCCCCAAACATAATAATCCAGAGGACTCAGTTAATCCGGATGGTACTGTTTTGCCTGTCTAGCTGGCCAGAGGAATCAAACTTAGATTCTTTTATGCAATGCGGATACAAAGCGATATCGCTACAAAGCGATAAGGTCGCCCATTGTTTTGTATTCTTTTTTTCTTGTGCTCTTATGTATATTATTGTATGGTGTACAAACAATAAAGTGTTAAATAAATAAATAAATAAATAAATAAATGGTATCCTGTTCTGATAAGAAAAAAACATGTATGTAAAAACGTGTACTTAAGCACGCGCATAAGAAGTTATACTTCTTTGGCATCATTAAATAAATATTGTGTTATTATTATTATTATTTTTATTGTATTTTGATAAATGTTATTCTTATTTTCAGCCTCCGTGTTTGGCATAACATACATCGTTGGCAACCTATTCGTTTCTATAATAATGGACAAACTTGGTAGAAAGAAGTCAAATTTAATCGGCATAGCTATCATGGCTATAGGATGGTACTTGACTGTGTGGTCATCCACTGTTACCTTGCTGATTGTATCTCGCATGGCCCAAGGAGTCTCTTTAGGCATCTCTGTTCACCTATGTCCAATCACGATAGGAGAATACACAAGTCCACGTTATAGAGGAGCATTTCTAACCACTCTTACCCTAGCTATATCATGCGGAATACTCATTACACATACCCTGGGGTCATACCTTCAATGGCAGACCACAGCCTTAATTTGCGCCATCATTATGACCATCGACTTCTTGCTAGTATGTTTCGCACCAGAGACACCCGCTTGGTTAATGGGTAAAGGAAGATACGAGGAAAGCAAAAAAGCATTCAGGTGGCTCCGAGGGTTGAACGAGGAAGAGGAATTGACCAGAATGATTCAAAACAATGTCATAGTGCAATCGCAGAAGACAAAAGAATATGAACCTTGTTTACATAGATATATGACTAAATTGAACTACCTCAAGGAAACAATGGTGAAGGAAGAATTTTATAAGCCAAGTGTGATCGTAATTCACCTGTACGTTTTAGTACAGTGGGGGGGCACGGCCATTTTGTCTCAGTTTTCCCCAGACATCTTCTTTTATGTCGTCGGGGATAAAATCGACTTATCAACTATGGTCGTCATTCTCGCCGTCCACAGATTCATTTCTGGAATATACATGACGATTCTCATGGATAAATTTAAAAGAAGAACAATGGTTATCAGTTTGGTTTCTGTTGTACTGATTTCCTTGCTAAGTATTGCTGGATATGCATATGCAAGGCCTAGAAAGTTGTTGTGCTATGACCACCCTGCGATAGGAATTGTTTTAATCCACATACACATGGTCAGCATTTCTTCGGGCTGTGTAAGTATTGGGTTCATGATCGCAGGCGAGGTATTTCCTATGGAGTACAAGGGTTTAGCTGGAGGAATAAGTGCCATGTCTATGTCAGTAAATGTGTTTATCATGGCGAAGACTGGCCCATATTTACTGGGAGACGTTGGCATCCATGTGGCATATTGTATTTATGCTGCCGTTGTATTTTACTGCGTGGTAATCGTCATGATATTTTTGCCAGAAACGAAAGGGAAAACGCTGCAAGATATTGAAGATGGATTTAGAAAGAGCCGACCGTTGGAAGAAACAGGAACTTCAGAGCCACTGACTAATAGATAGACTTTTAAAATTTTAAATACTTTATTAATTTTTAGCTAAATTTTTTGTTACTTACCTACCTACTATGTATATGTGTGTATGAAGTATGTATATACTATGTGTGTATGAAGTGCTCATGGCCCGGCGGCTTGCGTCGATTCTAAGAAATCGACAAAGTTAAGCAACAACGGGCACGGTCGGTAGTTGGATGGGTGACCACTAGTGGCAAAAAATTCTTGAGTATTTCCATGCTTAGGAGGGCATGTAAAGCCGTCGGCCCCGTTGTTATCATAAGATAACAGTCATTAAGCCATGTCGGAGGCCCTCGGGCGGTTTGAAAACTTCCAACACTCGGGTTGGCCACTAACCCCTCCACCAATCCGCACTGGAGCAGCGTGGTGGAGTACGCTCTAGGCCTCCTCAAGAGGGGAGACCCGTGCCCAGTAGTGGGCGATTAATGGGTTGAAGCCATACTATCTGTGACGTATTTACAGTGATGTCTCTCGGTGACACTGTCTGTCAAGCGAGACGTACGTCACTGGCAAGGCGGAGATCGACTCTGCATGTTAACTTGTAAAAGTGTTATCATAAATATAACCCTTAGCTTAGCCGACCTGCAGAATGTCTAAACGCCACACTATCCAAATAAGATTTGAAGGTTCTCCCATAGCTTGTAAGCCAATATGAAATTATAGACTTTGCAAGTATTTAAGTAATAATTCTATGTTGTACAAATCAATTATGACCGAAAAAGCATTTTATATTTTAGTATTGTTTTAGCTAGCATAGCCCTTAATTTCATACAGACATCTATCTATAATACTAAAATAAAAATAAAATGTTTGTACGGATGTCCTAATGACTCTGGAACCATCCAACCGACGTGCTCTAAACTGAATGACTTTTATTATAAAAGGCCATTATACGAAGATAGTTTGAGACCGCTAAAACAATGAATTAGGCACATTTTCGACATTTCCATCTATATAAACAAATTGATTAAAGTTTAAATCAAAACTCAGAAAGCGTGACACACCAACAACCTGAAGAATTTTCTTTTTTTAATATTTTTATTAATATTTAAATTGCTTTTTCACATTATTTTAATTTCTTAATTTCTTCATTTATATTATTTAATTTAATTTATTTTTGTTCGTTTTTAAATTAGTGATACAATGCATGTTACGACCACCTGTAATTTGTAAGAACAGTTTTAAGCAATTTGCAGCATTCTGTAGTGATACTGTTTATATTGGTGACCCTATAAATAAATTTTTGCATTGATTACGCAAAATTGACGTAGAATTATGTAGGCAGTCATGATTATGTCCGACTATGACAGAGTTTGATTTTAGTTTTATTTGCGTTTATTACAAGTCCTGCGTCGTGTGACCACTCACAAAGGTTAGTAAAATCTTCATATTCTAAGTATATTTTTTTCCGCCGATTTTAAATTTTTATTTAGGTTTAATAAGAGGCATGCAGTAAGAAGTTACAACACAAGCTTAGTTAAAACTCATCAGTAAAATAAATAACATTTAACAAAAAAAAATAACCATCTTCAACGAAAAAGTTTACGAAAAATTAAAAAAATGACATTAACATTTAATTATCAACTAGCTGTTGCCCGCAGCATTGCATACGGAAATTATGTTTTAACTTATTCAAACTTTTGTCCTGTTTTTCCGGCAAACCTTTTAATTTTCCGGGATGAAAAGTTGTCTAAAATAAAAAAGTCGAATTGAAAGCCTCCTCCTTTTTTTGAAGTTAAAGGTGTGTAAGAAGAAGAAGTCATTTATTTGTTATCATAGGCATATCGAATCAAATGTTTTTATTCAAAATTGGTTTGTTTTACAAACACTTTTTGAAAGTCGTGCAAGCTACGCCAATGCTTCAAAAAGGCCTATGAGAGGGCCCGGGAGAAGAAGCAGCAACCATAGCAACAAAGTTTAAAAATGATAAGGAGACCTACTTACATCAGAATAGATACGTAAAGTCATCAATCTGAGCAAAAAATAAGAAAGCAAATATTTTACAGGCACTGACTGATATTTTTACAGATAAGGCAATTTATTCTGCAAGAATCATCATGAAAATTATTTGTTCTCACTCTTTACAATACAACGGTAGTAAAATTAAAGACGAGTGCGTGACTTGTAATGATTTTAAAGAATTAATGACAACTAATATCTATGTCGAAGGAATGTCGTTTTTCCGTGTGTTTGGTTGGTGAACAAAGCGTCGAAAGTTCTTATTTCGAGGAAGATGTATTTACGAAATAACCGATAAACAGACGATACATGATAGTTTGGGTCGAACAAGACTACACTCTTTATATCGTTATACAATAAAAACCCAAAAACGTTCATTGAGCGAATAAAAAGCTCACAACTGTAGTGGAGGTCTCCATTATTAGGTAGCTAGGATGGTAGTTTAAAATCATCAACCTATACATATAAATTGTTTTGTGTGCCTGTATAAGTTTCGTATAAGTGGGCCAAATGTAAAAAGCTTAACAAAATCCGGACAAGCTGGACACCGTTTTTAGCCGGACACATGTTCAAAAAGCCTATCTGTGTCCGGCTCGACGGTCGTAGGTCGTAGCTCATCTACACGACACTGCTCCCACCCAACCAAAGTATGAGAATTCAAATATAAACTTTAAATCGTGCTCTGTAGATGCAACTATTGAGTGGCAAGGTTGCGGTAAGCTTGCTTCCCGCGCGCGGGCTGCTAATTTTTGTTGTTACTGTAAAGTGCACCTACAGAGCACGATTTTAAGTCTATATTTGAATTCTCATACTTTGGTTGGGTGGGAGTGGTGTCGTGTAGATGAGCTACGACCTTTATCCGGACGCATGGCAACTCTAAACGTGGACAAAGCTACTAGTCCAGTCAAGGAATGACTCAAAAGAGGGTATAGAGTGCGTGAGCGGGAACCTAAGCGATTTCTTCAGAAACTTGTTCAGGGTGCTTAGGGTGATAAAATACTAAAAGTCCCCGCGTCTAGGAGGTGAGCCGGAGGGAGGGGGGGGTTACAAAGGTCTCAATTTTAGGTTTTTCGCCAATATCTCAAAAACGGTGCGTTATAGCGAAAAATGTTCTAAGATGAAATGAAAGCTTATAAAATTCTCTATAACTTTAATTCTATACACTTTTTCCGTATCTCCGACCGTTTTTGAACTATACGCTCCAGAAATGTAGCAATTTAAGTTATTCAGCGTGATAACAGCGTGATTCACATCAGCTGTCGTAAAAATGACACCTGAACTGATACCATTAAAAAGATGTTAGGCAGGCATCTTTATATAACGAAGAGGCAGTTCCGTTGCAGCTCAGATTTTCTGCTGCACCAATTGACTTCAAGAATCATTGTTTTTATGTACATATTGCCTCAATGAAGATATAAAAAAGCCTTTGAAAAAAAAGGCGGGTTGTACATTCAGTTGAGACTATAGCTGCTAAATATTGTATCAAGCAGGTATGTTCTTCGAGAAATGATGCCTGGGGTAACTAAGTTCTTGATATTTTTTCTTGCATTACCGATATTGTTGCTGAAGGAGCAAAATATCACGAAGACACTATTACTCACTTGTGAAGCCTGTCAGTTACCCAAAACTCTACAAAACTGAGATCTCTAGAGATACCCATGTCGTAGAGGCTATGGAAAAAATATTTGCTTACATTGATTACTTTCCCACGATGAGATACTCGTTTTTTTTGTTTGTTTTTGTTAAAAGGCTTTTTTATATGTTCATTAAGGCAACATGCACATAAAAAACAATTATTCTTGAAGGCAAATGGTGGAGCAGAAGGTCTGAGCTGCGACTGCCCTGCCTCTTCATTAGATAAAGATGCCTGCCTAACGTCTTTTTTAATGGTATCAATTCGGGTGTCATTTTTACGACAGCTGATGTAAATCAAAAGGGATGTCAAGTCAAGGAAACTTCGATATTTGCCGTCTTTCCTTTCCTTACTAGCTTTAATACGACCCGGTATTCCCTTTCCTTTCCCTCAGAGACATCGTTACTTCCTTCAACGACATTCTCGTCACACAAAATGCATACAGGACTCTTATTAGTACTCATGTTGGATAACCCAATTGTGTTACTCATAACAGTGTATGTATATCTGAAAATAATATTTTGTGGCTGCCCCCCTACGTTACCGGCTAGGCTACCGTGCCAGACAAAATAAAATTGCGAAAACCTATAATAACATAAGCCCGAAGGCAAGTATACAATATCAATAGGAGTTTTAGCCAATAAGGTCGCGTTTCCTACAGCGAGCATTAAAGATATTGAGCGAAAAGAAATCTTCATCTATATCATGATTGTTTTCCCGCCTCTGCTCAGTTATCCACTGTTATAAAAAAAATTGGTTGTCTGTAAAGTCGGTTTACGGACAATGGTTTTACGTGATAACGTCTATTTCGTAGAAGAATAATTTATGATATAAATAATGTAATGTAAGAACGTAATGGAAGCCCTACGCACGGAGCCGCGGTGCTACTCGCCAGTTGTGTCAGCTTGAACATGGCTTGACGCGCCACCGCGACCCGCGTGCTAGCTCGCAGCTAGATTATAATATTAAATTTCATACTAACTATACGATTTTAAACATATTTGAGTTGAAAATTTGGTTTAAATCGTTTTAAATATCAGGAGCTGCGCGACATCTGTGATTTTCTTGACTACAACTAAAGTCCGAGTCGATGTACTGTGTAAAGTTCTTTCAAGTAGTTCATACCTATAAACAGAGATGACGCTATTGTAGATTTTCGTTTTCATATAATAATAATACGTACGAGCTACGAGAAATCATTTCTTTTCAAAAGATTGTAAAATAAAATAAAAATGAAATGAAAAATGCCTTCCAAGCGGACCGATTACGCTTGAGTGGGAGAGAGACGGCCGGTCTAGCGTGCCTCTCTCTCTAATGCTGCGCGCGCTTCAGTGACGTTACTCCGGCCGTTACTCGGTTTTCGTGAATGCCTCTCAGGCTCATCGTCTTTATAAACGTTATCACGTTAAAACGTGATTTCTTACTGTTACTGCCTTTACTACGTGGAGGTACTCCCAGCTTAGGTTACTATAAATTTTAAGATAATTTTCGCATCAGGTAATGGTTATCACGCTGAATTACTTTAATTTCGACATTTCTGGAGCGTGTAGTTCAAAAACGGTTAGAGATATAGAAAAAGTGTACAGAATTAAAGTTATAGAGAATTTTATAAGCTTTCATTTCATCTTAGAACATTTTTCGCTACAACGCACCGTTTTTGAGATATTGGTGAAAAACCTAAAATTGAGACCTTTGTAACCCCCCCCTCCCTCCGGCTCACCTCCTAGACGCGGGGACTTTTAGTATGTTATCCCCCTAAGCACCCTGAACAATTTTCTGAAGAAATCGCTTAGGTTCCCGCTCACGCACTCTACAACTACTTTATTGACTGTACTATACAGGCAGAGAGCTAGTTTAAAATAAATGAATAGAAAGATAAAGAGTGTAAACAAACCCGAGAGACATGGCTGGTTTAGGAGAAACGCTAGGCGGAGACTTTATTGTGAATAATGTAAATAATTGGTGTGGCTAATGATGAGGGAAGGAAGAATATGTCTGTTCCGTGTTTCGCGACAAGGTTTATTATCAGTATTTAAAAGAAAACAATAACAAGTGTCTGATAGTACTAATTGATAGTGACAATAGGAAGTACTGAATGAACATCCTTAATCAATCGGCATTTGCTGTTTAACGGTAAGAAAAAGTGTTACCACGTAAGTTACTATTTAACCGACTTCAAAAAAAAGGAGGTTCTCAATTCGACTGTATTTTTTTTGTTTGTTACCTCAGAACTTTCGACTAGGTGAATCGATTGTGATTCTTTTTTGTAATCGAAAGCCGGTGCTTGTAATGTAGTTCGACTTATATTTGAGCGAGATCTGACGAGCTGAGTTTGAGTAATCCTAATTTGAAGTCGGTTATTTTTTGTCAAGAATTATGATTTTTAATCGACTTCAAAAAAAGGAGGAGGTTCTCAATTCGACTGTATTTTTTTTATGTTTGTTACCTCAGAACTTTGGACTGGGTAACCGATTTTGATGATTCTTTTTTAATCGAAAGCTGGTGCTTGTCATGTAGTCCCACATACATTTGAGCGAGATGTGACAATGGCATCTATGTCAAAAGCATATAAGTCTTAAATTTGTATTAAGTATGTGCGCGATAAATGGACGAATAACTCAATATCCGTTTGTATTTTCCGTTTCTACTTCTACTTTTATATTCTTGTACCGCCTTCACTGTTCTCTGTTTAAACCAAAGGTCGACTGGCAGAGAATGCTTATAGCATTAAGTCCACCTTTTGTACCACTTAGTTATAAGGGTATAATAAAGTGTAAATAAATAAATAAATAAATATCGCGGCAACAGATTTTGATGATTCTTTTTTTATTGGATGTACTTCATTTGAAGTCGGTTATTTTTTTGTTATAATGTTAGATTATTTGTTTATGTTTGTCGATTGCTGACAGATTTGACGACCCATGTGGCGCTATGGTCATCGACACGATGACATTAACAGCAGAAATTTAAATGATGAGATATAATATTATGTTATAGAATTTTTGTTCCCGGTCTGGATGTGTGTGTCCTTGTCTTTGTATTGTCTATAAAATTAACTATAGTTTGCCATCAGAATGCCAAAATTACCAAAGGTCCTATAGACGTCGCAAACACCAATAGTCGGTTTAAAGGAAATAAGGAATCTTTCCCTTTTCTCTTCTTTCTCAGCTGACAGAGCTTCGGTTAATGCCTTTGATATTACTGAGGTCCATAGGTGACTGTGACTACTTACCATCAGAAAGAAAGAAAGAAACAAAGAAAGAAAAATATTTATTTCATACACAGGGCACTGCAATCGATACATACAAAAATCAGCTTAAATCTACTCCAAATGCTTAAAAAAATGTGAGCCGTCATGGGGCGGCTGGCAGATGTGAAACATCGAAATTATTTTATACAACTAATGGACATAAAAGTACCTACAGATTATGAGAGGAACTAAATATGGCATGATGAAAAAATTCAATATTACGAATTGTCTCCAGAAAATGATGACAGTTTTGTCCTACTGTATGCCACAGTCTATCAAACTAAGTTTATTTATGATTACCCACATTGTGTTATTATATTTTTTTTTCATATTGCCCTACCATGATAATATAGATATGTGTACTGTGATAATATAGTGCGGCGAAGCGTGTCGCCACTCACCGCGCCAAAAATCAGGTTTACCCCTCGCCTATAGATCTTCCCCCAGATCCCTTTCTTAGCCAGTATCTGGAAAGTTAGACAATTATTATGTTTATGCATATATTCTTAGCTATTATATAATTAATTGGTTTTAATCTTAATGTATATAATATATATTATATATTTATAGTTCGTTGTTTTCCCTCAGATTATATTTAGTTTAAATTGTCTGCTTTATTTCTATCGCTTCTATCGTATATTTTTATTGTAGTATCTAACCCTTTATATTTCTACACACATATTTATTTACATATATATAATTATATAACTCATAATCATGTACTTACCATTTAATACCGCCATCGCTGTTTTCCGATTCGCCCAAAGGTTGGCTGGTAGAGAATGCTCTTAGCATTAAGCTCGCCTTTTATACCATCATTTTTAGGTATAATAAAGATTAAATAAATAAATAGATGCTTCACATCAATAAAATGCAGTGCCTTGCAGATGGCACAGAAAACGGTCGCATTCAGCGAGGTTGGTTTTCAGTGTTCATGACCATTGACCGCTGGTTTTCAATGTGACCTACGATGTTGCGTGGGGCGCACGCACGTGACGCAGGTGTGGTGCGTGGCGAGCTCGGCTCGTCACCTCGTTTGTTGCTAACTTCATAAAAAATACTCAGCAACAATAAGTACTCGTTTATTGACTATCCTTTCCACCACTTTAGCAGGGTACTGGAGTACAATTTGACCTTTATTTACTTATTTATTTTTTATTAACACAATAAATAAATAAATAAGGGTATAATTGACCTTGACGACCCCATATCGTTTTATAAGAAGGCAACGACAGTGAAAATGAAAGGCAAAGACAATGAAAGAGGTATCTAGATTATGTTATATTCTCGGGAGTTTCTTGCCGCTTCTTCTCCCGGGACCACTCACGGTAGGGATTTGTTGAAGCGATGGCGTTGAGTGACTTTCGAAAAGTGTTTGTAACAAACCTACTTCGAATAAAACTTATTTCATTTCATTTCATTTATGTTTTGCCTTAAAATCAAATCCTTGTGCAGATACGAGAACATGAGTCTGGTCAACCATAACACCTTCTAATGATGCTTGAGCCATTTGATTCACAATCCGAGTCTTATTTTCAGTGTTATGGGGGCATCGACATGGAAAACACCGTTTTTAAAACAAGTAAGTTTTTTTTGTGATAAGTAAGTATATGTACTTACATACTTATGAATTAATGTTAAAGTTATTAGTTTCGGAGCCTAGTCAATGCAAACAAACAATCAAATCTTTCCTCTTTTTAATATTAGTATAGATAAGTAGTTAATATTATATTTCCTCGTTTACTTTTAAAACATAACTATCATAAGTTTGAATACTTTTTCTTAAACGAAGAATAATAAGTAATGAAAAAGTAAGTATTCATAAAGTCTCATACATAATACTACTGCCATGAAACCTGCCAGTCTGCCAGTATTTTTCTAAGTCAAAGTCACAACTCACAACCCACTGCTGGGCTCATGTCTCCTCGCATGTGATGGGCACAGGCCATAGTCTACCACGCTAGCCAAGTGCAGAGTGGTAGTGGAGTGCTTCATACACCTTTGAAAACTCTATGGAGAACTCTCAGTGTGCAGGTTTCCTCAATTGAAAATAAACTCCTCATATGCACAATTGCACATATTCAAAATTAGAGGTTTGGAAGACCAACGTCCCAACTACTAGGCTATCACTGCTATTTTTCTAACCTTTGTGATATTTCAATTTCTAGTGTTTTGCGGCTCTGGGAGTAATTCTAAGCCTTACGGGAAGTTCAGCTGTGTTAGGCTTCACGTCTGTTCTTCTACCGCAGCTGAGACAGTCAATGGATGTTAAACTTGACGAGAATCAGGAGTCTTGGATAGGTAAGAACTTCAGACGTTACCCTTTAAGTTATGAGCACCTTTCAAAACGATCAAGTCTGTAAGAGATGATACGAGCACTCCACGTACATTTCCTTCAGGTAGTTGACAAACGAATCAATGTTACACAACATGCCATTGTTAATGACCATTTATGTTCTTAAAGTTGGTCTTACCTGACAGCATTGCTTCATCTATTTAGCCGACGAAAGAACACCCTCAAAGATTTTGAGTTGAGGTCAATTTAACTTATCTATTATAGGAAAAAAACCCAGGTATTTCAACAGGTAGTTCGCCAGGCAGGCTATAATTTTTACACAAAGCAAATTATATTACAATCAGAAATAAATAGGCTTTTTTCCTTTATTTCAGCATCTATAGTCGGAACGTCTCTCATCGTTGGAGTCTTAATCGTGCCATCAATGATGGCAAGATTCGGAAGAAGAACAGCTAATGCAATAAGCAATGTGATCCTTGGAGTCACCTGGCTCGCTCTAACATTTGGTACCACTTATCGATACATTCTCTTCATTAGATTCCTCCAAGGCCTGTCAATTGGCATGACTGCTATTATAGCGCCAATAATCATTGGAGAATACGCGACTCCAAAGTACAGAGGAATGTTTCTGACCACAATCGCTATGTCATTTTCTCTTGGCGTGTTAATTCTCCATGGACTGGCGTTATATTTTAACTGGCAGCGAATATGTTTAATCTTTGCGGTAACCTGTTTACTCGATATTGTCATTATCATGTTATCGCCTGAATCTCCAAGTTTTCTTGCAAGTAAAGGACGTTACGAAGAATGTAAAAAAGCTTTTCATTGGTTAAGATATCCGGATGAAGACGCTGAGTTAAATGAATTGATCAAAAGCAATATGAGGGATGCCAAAATCGTAAACCATACTTGCAATAATACACAATATTTGCGAGATAAATTCAACGAACTTCTGATAATGGTGAAGAAAAGGGAGTTTTACAAGCCCGTGATACTGATGTGTCACTTACACATAATAAACGAATGGTCAGCTAGTAACTTAATTGATGCTTATCCAACTGATATGTTAAGCATTATCGTTGGGAGTGAAGTTAATATACTTCATGTGCTGCTTTCTAATGACCTCATCAAGCTTTTTAGCAACTTCATTGCCATTATCATCATCAAGAGAGTGAGAAGACGTGTGATGCTGTTGACCACGATATCCCTAAACATAGCATCATTTCTATTGACCGCTGGTCACGTTTATGCGAAGACACATGGAGTCACCACTTTTGACTCTCCGATTGTTGGTACAATTCTTGTGTATTTCCATGTGTTTACACTGGCTGTAGGTAATTTACCTCTCCCAAACATCATATGCGGTGAAATCTTCGCTTTGGAGTATCGAGCTATATCAAGTATGGTGACATTGCTCTTTTACTGCGTAAATATGATCATCAATATGAAAATAGCACTTCTTTTGTTTGCTACAATTGGTCTACATGGAGCATACTTGATGTATGCTGGTTTAGTTACTTATGGGTTAGTGATGTCATGGATTATGCTGCCAGAGACCAAGGACAGAACTCTTCAGGATATAGAAGAGGAATTTAGAGGAGAAAAGAAAGTCAAAGATTCAGAAGCTTTTATATCCCAGAATGACGTGGAAATGAAGATAAAAAGTCAAATTAAAGATGAGATTGACTGAGTTTAAGTATTATAAAAGGTTAAGAATTTGTATAAGTTACTATACTATAGAGATAGTGGTAAAATGGTGACAGAAACCGCCTCTCAGGAAACGAAAAGTGATAAAATTGTTACTGAGGTAAATGTATTTAAAGGTTGTGTCGTTAAGAAATTTGATCAAATATGTACACTTTATGTTTATTTTTGATAAATTCAAATATTTTTAATTCAAAATTAGTTTGGTTTACAAACACATTTTTTTGCTACGCACTGCGTAATGTTTCAATCGGGAGAAGTAGCAGCAAGAAACAGAGTTAATTGAGAAAACTACACGGAGTAGAAAAATCAGCAAACTAATGATAAAAATGGTGTACCTATTTTCATGCAATGTCTGTTTACAGACAGATAAAGAGATTTACAGAGGTCTTGTGGCTTAGTTTACTTAAGTAATTATAAATTATATAAGTAATTATAAAATATTTATTGCAACGTTAGTTGGAATTTTCTTAATATTAATTTTATTCATAATATCGTGATATCTCGATGTACGAAGCTGTCCAAATCGCTAGTCTAGTCTAAGTGAAATTGATGTAGTATTTTAATTAATTGTTATTAAAAATATACTTACTAATTATTAGTTTAATCAAATGAAAGAACATTTTTTAAATTTTTATACATATATTTTTTTAATGTTTGTTTTATTTTTACTTATCTACGTATTATAAGTTTATGCTTGACAATGATAACCTCACGTGATGGTAAAAACATCATAAAAAACCCGTCTGCGTAAGAAAACCAACAAGAAAAAATAAGCCCAGTAGTTTAGAATGTTGTTAAAAGTAATACGTCTGAACATCTACACCATAGAAGGATACGTCCCTCGCAACTCTCAACACCCGAGTACTGTTCATTGGTGGTAAAATATTATTTTTAATATGCGCAGCTCTGTATCATAGGAGATATAAATATTGAATAGTAAGTCATAAAATTTTCGTTCAAATTAAACGATCGTCGATAAAATATCCCATAAACTAGTCTTATTAGTTTGTTATGTATTCTAATTTTATTAGTTAAGACTGTAGTATTGTAGAGATATTGCAGAGATTGGGAAACCATTGTGGGTGCAGAAAATTATCCTACATTTACACCAGTTAGGTCCCATTCTTGAAAGCCAGAATATTGAAATAAATTTTAGCTAAATAATAATAAATCATGAAGTAACCTTTGCATTTCTGCTGAGCTTCAGAAACGTGTAAGCGCACTTTTATAATTATTTGTAAACGATTTATAATTAATTAATGCTAATTTGTGCAGCACTGAAGAAACAAAAATATTTCACCGTTTAGAAGTTACTCAAGTAAACTGAATATCATATTAATAGTTCAATTTCTAATAGTTCCACAAACTTAGTACAAATTTTCACTATTACAGAAGCTGGAACTAATTGTCTAACTAGTAATAACTAATAATGTCTAAATTAAGCAATAATCTTGCCGGGTCAACGTACACTTATTGTATCGCTTCAAGCGTTCGAAATCGTACGTGTGCGGAGGTTTGCGTTTATATCCAACTTCAACAAAGGAGGAGGTTCTCAATTCGAATGTATTTTTTTTGTTTGTTACCTCAGAACTTTCGACTGGGTGAACCGATTTTGATGATTCTTTTTTTAATCGAAAGCTTGTCTTGACTTGTCGTGTAAATTTTATCGAGATTTGATAATGGCATCCATGAGAAAACAATATAAGTCTTAAATTTTCATTAAGTATGTGCGCGACAAATGGACGAATAACTCAATATCACGCCAACCGATTTCGACGATTCTTTTTTATTGTTATTGGAAAGGATGTATGTACTTCAGTTGAAGTCGGTTTTTTTTGTTAAAATTTTAAATTATCTGCGTTCAATCTCGCATGCAGCGCGTATACGCACGTTTTCGGTGTCATATAAATACGCCGTGTGCAGAGGTTCTAAATGACGAAGCAGTGCGTCTTCAAAAAGTAGGGATTTTAACGATGAAAGTATGATTACCCGCGTTCGTCGGGTCTTTCGATGGAAATGGGATGAGAGAATTAGTTACATTATTTAATTCCTGAAGGCTGAAGGCCTGAAGCCATATCCACTATGTATAGGCATAGACCTTACGTTTGTGTGAGTTGTCATACTTGACATTCTATGGAGGAAAGGAAAACCATCTCTGTGTATGAAAAGTGTCCGTAGAAACGCGTCCAATCAATGATATTATATATTAAAAAGAGGCAGATATGTCATAAGCGCGCGCGTTGTGTGACTCAAAAAGTTCCCAATTGGGAACTCTTATTCAGGTGAAGAAAGAGATAGCGATGTAGTTTTGACGCGAGAGCGATAAAGACGTGCGATAAAGCAATAATGCCTTGCGGACATCGGAACAGATTTTTCGGTTGATTTGTAAGGGCATAACGTATCTATATTTATTTAAACATCATTGCGTCCAATAATGTGTGACGCTGCGGTGAGCTATGATAAATTTTATTGACCTCAACAAACTTCACGTCGTTGCTCCGTCTACAACAGCGTCAACAGCTATGTATGTTCAAGTGGTTCAATGTTCATATCGTACTTATTGCGACGCCAGCGCTGCAGCACTATTGTCAGTGCCAGATTTATATTTTTTATGAGTGTAGGCCAATTTATTTCTGCCGCCCCATGTACTTACCTTTCTAAAATAATAATTTTCCATTCATATTAAGGAAGGCACTGAATTAGTCACTAAGAAAGTATGTAAAAAAACAAGAATTACAAGCTTTCACGGCACTTTATAATAGCAAAATATCATATTCTGAAATTCTAGGACGCTGCCGCCCCTAGGCCGCGGCCTATACGGCCTATTGACAAATCCAGGACTGACTATTGTCGTAGGATGGTGGTAAGTACTGGAATTTATTCTATTTTCAGACACTTCTTTTTTTATTTATACATATAATCAACTTATGTACTTTACAATTTTTATCAGTCTGCCAAACTGAGAGCCAGTTTGTCGCCAGTAGTTCTCGTGGACTACTTCAAAGTACAGTACTAACTTTATAACTTATCTATAGTAATAATAAAGTGGTATTATACCTATTTTACTATGTTACTATGTAATATAAAATAATTATATGTATGTATATACATTCTGTATTTATGCAATGGGCATGATGACAGGTTTTGAAATACGGTTCTATATTGTTGGGAAATTTATTATAATTATAACGTATATCGGTATCCAAAGATGCTTTTTAATATATAATATCATTGTCGGTATCTGTATATGTACCTATATCTGATCGGCGTTCAAGACATCATGGCGGCTTGCCGTATTTTGTAGTTTTAATTTATCAAACCATTGTTAATCCCGCTCATAATAATACAAATAAATTAGTGTTAACAATCCACTAATAGGATTTCATTAAATAAATACATAATGCCCATTACATTCCATACATAATATATATTTGTATAACATGTTATAAGGGAACATACCAAAACCACGTAACCCTTTTTTTTCCAACTTTTTACGCCACCCCTTTGTGACCATCCGTAGTATTATATGAGAAGACCCCCCCCCTCCCCCCTAGTTTTCACGTGGTAATTGATAAATACGGTTTTCAATACTTTTTTGCAAAAACTGAGTTAAAAAATAATAATTTTGCTTATATTTGACGACTTTGTGGCGCAATGGTTGCTAAAATATTGACTACGTGACAAAAACCTAACCCCCCCTCCCCTCTGTGACCAATCGTGGTGTTTTGAAGACCCCCCTCCCCCCCTAAATGAGGCACGTGGTTTTGGTATGTTCCCTAACGTTGAAGGGCATTCCGTCGCTGTGTCTATAGTCCATCCGATGCTTGGCATCCGGAAGACTACTTTGACTTTATTATTGTAGTTGTGTTCTGTCAGTTCCTTGAATATGTTAGACGGCAACTCATTTATGAAGACAGGTGTTATCCACCTCCTTTCTCTCCTCCCGTAATAGTTATTTATTTTTGGTACAGTTAATTTAGGCTTTTTCGATGTGTGGGTTTAGTGTGTTCTTTTCTATATGTGATCGGATTTGTTGTTTTGTTCAATTATAACATTCATTTTTACTTTCAGGTCTATCGGTAATATGCCACAAATTTTAAACAGTTTTTCATATTCTTTGTTTAGCGTATTTTTCATGTTTTTATCCACTAGGAGTTTTAAAAATCTAATTTGAAGGTTTTTTTATTTTATTGAGATGCACAGGAAAGGCGAGACCATACGCGTCCAACCCCTAAGATATTACCGCATCAGCCAATGTGTAATAAAGCAAGTAGGCATACATTAAGCCCCTACTGATCGTATAATGTAGATTTTTCATGTTACATAAGACTGATCGTAGTTTATGATCGTAGTAACCACGTGCATATTCCATCTAAGCTTACTGTCTATAGTTAGT
This sequence comes from Thymelicus lineola, assembly GCA_963932265.1. NCBI lineage: Eukaryota > Metazoa > Arthropoda > Insecta > Lepidoptera > Hesperiidae > Thymelicus > Thymelicus lineola. Next base: position 10,364,069 of record OZ010707.1, read on the forward strand.
CCTAGATATTTATAAGTCGGTACAAATTCTAGTTGGGCACACATACAATACTTTTATTTTTGTGTAGGCTCATTATGCGTGGCCTATTATCTTAACATGCACGTTTTTATTTTTATTATATGGAGACATTATTGACATACACTTTGTCTTATTAAAATTAATTAAAATCCCATTGTCGTGGGCCCACATAACCACGCTATCGAAGTCCTCTTGCATTGCCTCTAGGATAGCGCGCTGGTCTCTGCCGCTGCATACAATGCAGGTGTCGTCTGCATACATGTATGCTTCACACTTCCTAATAACATTTGCCATGCTGTTCACGTGCATTATATACCCGACAGGACCATACACCGATCCAGTTGGAACTCCAAATTTTATGTCACCTAATTTATTATCAGCCCCACAGACACGGACCTTTAATTGACGTCCTTTCAAATATTCTTTGAACCAGATATTGATTGGCCCCCCTATACCACATTTTTGCATGGACTGCAATAAGCCGACATGATCAAGTGTATCAAAGGCTTTCTTGAAGTCAATAAATATGGCAAATACATACTTTCCACCACACTATCTACAAGTAATTAATTTCACCCTAGCCATTTGTTAACGTTACCCCAGATTTTTCTTATATCCCCATTACAATTTTTCAAAGTACGTTTCCGATCATTATTTTTAGCTCGATTTATAATTTTGTGTGTATGATTTCTATATCTTGTATACTCAAGTCTGTAATTATTATTCTTTGGATGGGATTTCCATTTCCTAAAAAGTGCGTCTTTCTTAGCAATCATGTCTTGTAGTTGCTTATCAAGATCAACCCAGGATTGGGTTTCGCGTTTACCCACATAATTATGTGTGTTAGAAGGCACATGCCCTGTAAATATCTTGGAATACTTTTACACCGGTCACATACAAGGTAGTCGAGTCCTTAATACTAAGTAAATTTTGCCAGTCATAATCGTGTAATTTTTTACTAATAAGTTTGTTATTGAAAATTGTTTGCGGTGAATTGGATAATGTCCGGCTTAGCTGTAAGTCAGCTGAGAGTCCTATTATATAATGATCGGCGACCTTTGTTGCAACAGTGTATGCCTGCAGGCCCTGGAGTGCGCACGCACACTTTCAACTTTTCCCTCATATGAGATGGCTCTCCTTATACATCTATACTCCATGAGCATGACCAGAACATCACGCAGAACTATCAGTTTTACTAGTTCATAGCAATGTTTTTGACGCGACGAAATAACTAAACATTGCGAATAGCAACATAAAGGCGCTTAGATCACTTAGCGAGTAGGTACGTACTTACAGACCAACAAACGATATACGTATCTATAAAGTCTGTTAGATACTGGTTAAAAATATGTTATCTAACACATTCTAAATACTTAGTTTCAAAATTGGATTTTTTGTACGGTTGTTCTTGATTGGCACTTTAAGGCTCTGGACTCAATAGAATCGATAAACTATAAGCTAAGGTGTGAACTAGAAGTGTGCTGTGAGATCAACTCTTGCCCAAATTCAATTTCTACTGCTCGTAATGCACCCTGGTAACCACCGATTGAGATATGTCTGGTATTTCTCTGCAGATTGTACCACCCAATGATATTTAAAAAACATAGATAGGTACGCCATGCCCTTACAAATCAACCAAAAAATCTGTTCCGAAAAGAGCTACAACACACACACGTTTACCTTTTGTTTCATTACACCAATCACACTACAATAACACACGAAGGCATTTTAACGTTATAAGTCAAATCTCAAGTACTTTTACAACAACAAAAGCGTGCGTATCGTCTTGTATTGACAGAGCGACCACGAGCAGACGAGGTCAACTGACTGCTCTTACGATCTTCATCTTAGCGCGCTTGTGTTTTTTACTTATAATATCATTGGCACCACCTATATTAAGCTCGACTAAAATTATATACTATTCTCCAATACGGCACAAAATATTCTCATGAGTCTCAGTAGAGTAACCTAAGTTCTTAGTCAGTGATAAAACACATACCTAAAGACATATAAAGCTATCGTAAATTAAAAATATACCTACTACCTCTTCCCCTACCTACTTCGCTACTACCTTAGTTTTTAATTGTCTACATTTTGTTATTCAAAACTTACTCCTAAACTGTGTTCTGTTTTTATTTCTTTTTATATTTGGAATAAAAATGGAGTAAGTATTAAAAATTTGTATTGATTGAAAAGTTTTATCCGCAGTTACGTAAAAGCATTAAAATGATCTCTACTTTACTAAAAAATTACCAACTTTAAAGAACTGTCCATCGAAACTCATATTGATTATTTAAATAATATTTAGAGCAGCAAAATAATAATTGGACTATAATTTTGCATTTTTAGTCTATCATAGTCTTAATAGTGTATCAATATTTTTTTATTGTCCAGTGGATACGAAAAACAAGACGAAAAGGCAAACTAGAAGAAGAAAATTTGATAATCCACCCCTAAAAGGTGGGATGGGTTATTTTTATTATTTTGTTTATGGAATTTTATCCTGATTTCATGAGTGAGAAACACGCTTCAAATAATTAATATGAGTATTATTGTATATTTCTGATGAAGTGAAACTTTCTATTTTGACGGAGTGGAGAAGGGCTAAGTAAACAAATGCAACGATTTCTTGTAACGTTTTACTGTCACGGCTATGTAGTGGAAAGCAGGTTGCTTTAAAAACTTTATACAATTGGTTTTCTTATGTTCCAGTGATTAGACTGATTAGTCAAGCAATATGAATCGTCATACGAAAATTTCACCGTTTGCAAAACAGGTAAAACGCATTGCATATTGCATAATAATTTTTAGGGACGATAGGTATATGATTCAGTTTATACTTAAATATAACACTTATCTATCTAATACCTTTAAATGAGCAATTCTTCTATATATATTTTTTTTCTGAATCTCGGAAACGGCTCCAACAATTTTCATGAAATTTAGTATGCAGGGGGTTTCGGGGGCAATAAATCGATCTAGCTAGGATTCATTTTTAAAAAATGTCGTTTTATCCGTGTTTTCAGGCAATGAAAAACGGCTACAATAGATAGACTCTTCCTGACATCTATTGGCGAGTAGCTACACTAAAGCTAAAGCAGATGGCGTTGTTAAGCAATACTAAACCGAGCCAAGCTCGATCATCCGGGTACTATAATATAATATTGACATTATAGGTACTTTAATGTTATCTTTTTCAGTGCTTCGTTACCTTTGGAGTGACTTTAAATACGATGGAGCAAGCACTCGTAAATGGCTTCAGTTCCGTCATGTTGCCGCAGCTGAGAGAAGAGAAATACTTTCAACTTAATGACGAAACTGAGTCTTGGATAGGTAATGAAGATTTTTTATAAATAGGTCACAAACGATCTGACGATTCACCTGATGCCAAATTGCGTTGCCGGCTTAGAGTATACAGTAGAGAAGCAAAAGAAAGAAAGAACTGGCTCTCAAGCCCTCTGCCCTTTCGATCCTCGATTGATTAATAATTATTATATTTGTGATTTGTGACATTTATTCTGTATATTGTTATTTCATTTCAGCCTCCATTCACAATATTGGTCTAATATTTGGAGCCTTGGTTACTCCTTTTATAATGGGAAGATACGGCCGGAAAACTGCAAATGGTCTCAGTGCAATGATTTTATGCATAACCTGGTTTGTTATCTCCTTTTCTTCAGAGTTATATTCGATTCTCCTTTTAAAATTTATTCTAGGCTTCGCATCAGGAATGATTTCTATCTTTAGTTCTCTGACCATTGGAGAATATACAAGTCCAAAGTACAGAGGAGCTTTTCTCAGTACGATAGCGTTGTCATACACCTTTGGCATGATATTTCTTCATAGCCTTGGAACTGTCCTCAGCTGGGAGAATACATCTCGTGTATTTAGTGTTATTACCTTTTTCAACTGCATAATAATTCTGTACTCACCAGAATCTCCAAGCTTCTTAGCATCTCATGGAAAATTCGATGAATGTAAAAAAAACGTTCAACTGGCTTCGATATCCAGAAGAACAGCCCGAATTGGAGAAATTATTGAAGGTTACTATGAACAAAATACATGTGTTGCATCAGAAGGGGAAGTCTAGAGGATGGGCCGATACACTGAAATGGAAAATCAAATGTTTGAAGATAATGTTGAAGAAGAGAGAGTTCTACAAACCAGTCATTCTGATGTTTCATCTTCACCTGATTAATGAATGGTCTGGAGCAACCGTAATAGATGCCTATACTACAGACATTTACAACAGAATCGTTGGCAGCAACATCAATATGTCCATGTTGATCATATCGACAGACATTCAACGGTTTGTGACTAATTGTATAGCTGTAATTGTCATAAAAAGATTAAGGAGAAGAATCATGCTAATTACTACGGCATCATTGAATATTGCAGTATATTACCTTATAGCTGCTTACGTTTTTGCTAAAACGCATTATGGTTTCGCGAGTGACAATTCTATTATAGGAATTATTCTGATTCATATGCATATATTCTGCATCGCTTCAGGAAGTTTACCTCTTCCTAATATCATATCTGGCGAGATCTTTGCTCTGGAATATAGAGACATATCTAACATGATCGCATTAATGTTTTCATTGTAAATGTAATCGTCAATTCGAAGACTATTCTACTCTTGTTTTCCACGATTGGTCTGCATGGTACATACTGCGTCTATGGTGGATTCGTTACATATGGCTTGGTAATATCTTGGATAATGCTACCAGAGACTAAAGATAAGACCTTACAGGAAATAGAAGAAGAGTTTCGAGGAAAACCATTGTTGACTGAAAAAGTGACAGAGAGTTTAGGACAAGAAGCTTAGTCAACACAATTCACATAAAACGTGCTGAAACGTAAAAATTCCCTTAAAGAATCTCTAAAATATAAAACAAAGTAAAGTTACATAAATTTTAATATTTTACTATGATAATTATTATATACAACTTCTAAATCAACGAAATTAAATATACCTAATATAATATTTATCACTTGATAATATTTGCGTCAAAGCGAATATTTATTATCAAGTGAAATGTACCTATTGCTGCTTCCAATCAACAAATTGATTTGCTAAAATTGTATTCTAAGTACTTAGTTTGAATTTAGTATGTATGCAAGGCATTACGTCTTTATCTTCGTTTAATTATTCAACGTAAAGTATTGATGTTGTTCTGAAAGTGAATTATTTATTAATCGTACGTATAACAAAATACGTAAGTATTTTAGTTCTATTAGGAGTTTCACAAGGTTCTCAATTAGGTCCTATATTTTAACATTTTATCGCTTACCCTGGAACCTCAAAGTTCTTTGAAAAAATCCTTAAGTGTCTTATTAAATCATTCCGGAAATATTTCAGAAAAAAAACATATTTTACAGCAAAGCCCGTGAAAATATGGAACTTCATTTTTTGGTGAATAGTGAAATATTATGTTATTATTATTATTATTGTATAATTAATATGATAATAATTATAATCAATAATTCCTCAAAACAATGAAAAAGTCAGAGTCAAAATCATTATTCATATAATTGTCACTGATACACTTAAGTACGTAATTTTTTTATACTAGAATACCACCATTTCGGAAGGTTCTTTGTCATGCAGAAGTAACTCCACATTAAAATAATTGCAGCAATTCAACCAATTGCATAACTTGGATATAGTTAAATACACAGACATGTACAATATTTACTATCTATGTCTGTGGTTAAATATATGGGCAGGGCTTGCCTGCTTGTCAAGTATAGAGTATTTTGTATGCTCAGCCCGTCCGAGTATTTCATATGTCATCATTCTGTGGGACATCCTATCGTTCTCTTAAATTGGTTTCTCAAGGTTAATTAAAAATGATTGTAATTAATCTTAAAGTATTTTAAAAAGGAGAAACGGAAATGGAACTCATTACCTTATCATCAGATGATCCGTTGACTAGTTCATCTCCTAAAATAAAAAGTGGTTTTACCTAAAAGATGTGAATGTTACCAAATATATCGCACCTTTAGTGGAAAAAGGCATAAGATGAAAATTGCAATTTTACAGGAGAGCAAAAAACTGTTCAAATATCAATACAGTAAGCAGTCAAAGGAATTTACATTACGATTTCTTGCACAAAACCGTCAAGATTAATGATAAAAATTTGAAAAAAATTGAGCTTAAGCAGCTTTTGTCCCTCTTTCCAATCATATTAATAACT